>CM055845.1:22401643-22771643 GCA_029490765.1 Euthynnus affinis | reverse complement strand
AAATGTATTTGAGAAATTGACATTTTGAGTAAAGAATGAGTAAAAGAATTTTTAAGAATTTTTTGTTGGAGGGTCATTTAAGTTTGTTTGTTTATAAATCTGATCAGGGTTGTATCTGCGAGCAGGTGTCATTTTCCCATTGATGTCCAACAGTCACCACTTATTTTAATTCTCATTTGTCTAAAATGACTCATACATGAATATATGTTCTATGTTGTACTTTGGGACTAGAGATCTACTTTGTTGTTATCCACACAGTGGCCTGTTGTTGTTGTTGCCTTGGAACAAATGGCATCAACACACCATTTCTGTTCAACTGCAACCTATTTGTGTGTGTGAAAAATAAAGCTGTCATGGTTGAATAGGCTAAAGTTGTGAAATTAAAACAGAATTGGAATTCATACGTTAAAATGTAATTTCTGGGGTGTAAATGCAGCACTGTACACTGTTCAAATAGCACGGTGCAGTTTTAATGCTTTTCCTCTTGTGGGGACAGTATAGAAGTAACATATTCATTGAGATGCACCTTGTATTTTTGGTTACCTAAAACAGCTGCATAAAAGGCCAGTATAAGATAAATAAATTTTTTTTACTGTAAATAAGTCAAAGATATACCAATAGAAGAAAAAATATAGACCTGTAAATGTGCATAATAAGTGTTTAACGTTAGTGTATAATATAGGGCATTCAGCCCAACGAAAAGAACGGCCAAAGAGTGTTAGTCTAGCGTAGCATTGAACCCTGTTGACCAGAGTCGTTTCTTTGACTAACTCAGGTGATTAATCATAGCCTCTGTAGTCTTCTTGGACCTATGAGAGCTAGTGTGGTATAGTGATGAACCGTATCAGGCTCTTGTTGTGGATTGGTATAGTTGACTGACAGTGAGGTTTTTCTGGCCTTGGTAACTTCAGAATATTATGTTTTTTTGATGATGTTAAAAATAGTCATATATCTCTGTGGTGTTATATTTGCTTGGAAAGTAACTTAGCTGCGTCTGGCTGTCATCATCATCTTTGAATCCAGTTCCACACAGCAGATTGCACAACCTTTTATGGTACAAGCAAGTTTTGTCAGAACAGTGGGTGGATACATTTGTCTCCTTCCTCACCATTGCTCGCTGCGTTTCCTCAATTCCTTCTATAGACTTCTTTATATCATGCACATTTGCTAAACTTATGAAGAATTTGGAAACACTTGTTTTGATGCAATGGCCCTCCTTTTAATGTAAATATATCCAAATTGTTGTTATGTAATAATGAGATTGCAAGTTTAGTATGATTAAATTATATAGCCCTAACATATAGTGCATAAATGTCACACTGTAAATGTGGATACTCATATAAAATGGTAGAAAATAAACATGGTTATTATATAATATGTTTATAGCCAGCAAAAAGGGAGTGACTGTGGATACAGGTGTAACAGTAACAAGAGGGAGACGTCAGTCAAGCTCAGTCTGTATACACACACACCGACAAAACCAGCAAAATTGTTCAAATCACCTGTGTGGGTTTACCGTAGAGGCTTTAAAATCCTTAATTGTATTATTCTTTGTCACTCTCTCTATGTTTTGTTTTCGATGAATTAATACCCAATCAAATTAAAATAAATCCATAAACAAAAAACAAAGCTAGGACCCCCCACACACAAACAGCTGAGCTCGCAACTTTCTGTGATGTAAGATGTGTTCATGTAGGAGACAGTGATATAAATGCAAAGTTAAAGTATGAAACAAAGTACATTTTTACTGACCCAGCTAGTAATCCAGTAATTAGAGCATGAAATTGAAGCAGAGGGAGATGCACATTAGACTAGACACAGGTGTTTGATTTAATCCAATTAACAAAATGATGAACTCTCCAAAGCTGGTAGATGAAGCACATGCAATGTATCTCTCACACTCTGTTTGTCTCTTGAGCCTTTAGTCTCTCTATTGCTCCTGAAGACACAAAAGCACTGTTAGAGCACACGTACAGGGTTGCACACGCCAATGAATGCATGCAAGCACAAACACACACAGACGCAGACAGACACATGCCATCTGTTTAATTCTCCCAAAATGTTTTTGATCCAGAAATCAATGCTGAAGTTCGAAGAATGATTTTCATACAAATGAACTATATGTCTTCAGTTTCACAGGCTTTGCCCTTTAACAGTCTCTGTTTCAGCACTGCAGTGCAATTCACTTTACGTGCTCAGACAACCAGCACAAGTCTTTTCCCTGTGGTTTACACACCATGACCCCACTGTGCACCAACTTTAATTTAACGACTGAGAGAGCAACATGTCTTGCAGCTCTGTTTCACTAGGAGTTATGTCATATTGGACAATTCTGCAGAACACAATATATATGTGCAACACCAACACTTTTACTTACCTTAAAGCAGGTGGGACTGATAACATTAATGATGACTCCCTTCCATTTAGGTATCCATCATGCACTATAGCTAATTTGGAAATACTAAATGGGACTCAACCATTACTAATGTTAATTGCACCTGTGCTTTTCCTGCTTGGACATATCAAAATGTCTGCTGTGAAAAGGTCCTTTAAGTGGTCTCCAAGGATTTTGTGTTCCTTATAATCAAGACCTGATCTGGGATCTGGGCCTGTCCAGGTCCAAATAATATTCAGTCTAATTGGGTGAGCTGTGTGTCAATATATTGCATAACAAAGTGTATGTGATCATGACATCCTGGTCGTAATTAATTCAAGAAAAAAGGTGTAAGAGGTGAGATGGAGTTCATTATATTGAAAAGTATTCTTAATGTTTTCCCCCCTCATGTATATCAATAGAGTGGACAAAATATTAGGAACATCATTAAATGCATCAATTAATGCATTCCAGCCCACCCACTACAACTTCAATAATAAACATAAGGTGGAATTCACATTTCTGTCAATGTCAACAAAAACTGAAAATGTATAAGCTTTATAAATGTAGAATTTATGGCTAAGCTGTTGTATTGGATTGTATTAGACTGCACAGGTCTAGTGGGGCAAAGATTGAAGATGTGGAAGCTGTGGTGGTGAATGGGTGTGACTGTCAATTAATGTTGGATTTTTTGCATAATATTAAAGATTCTACAGAGGCCCTGTAACAATATTGGAGAATATTGATTTAAACAACATTTTTATGAACCTTACAATCTGAGTAGAAATAGGATGTATAAGTAACTAAGTAAAGTAGTGTAACTCTATAGTTATATGTGAGTTTCAGTGTGCTTAGGGGAAAAGGTCATCATGCTTTTACAGCCTATTTGAAGGCTCCACCTGTGCTCTTAGAGCTTGGGTTGTAGTACAGTACACCACTGCTCTGACCTTTGTTTGTGTGTTTGTGCTAAAATGCTAAACCCATAACCCGACCCAACTCAAATGATTTCAAGTATGCATGATGACATATTTTTTTAGTCTTGGTTATTACATTGATTTGAATTGATTTGTTTTGAAAGATAATTCAAATGTCAGACTGTATTTTCTTGGTTACTGCTTTGTCTCAAATATGTGTAAACTCACTCTCTCTCTCTCACACACACATACACACACACACACACGCACATTGGTGTCTTATCCACATTCAGTGCATTACATTCACCTGGACTTTTTTTCCCTGCAACACAAACAAAGCTGCAGAGGAAGTTTTGTGTCTGAGCAGGAATGTATGAGGAAATGTGGTCTAAGTGGTGTGAAACTCACAAACACAATATAAAAAATTGAACTAAGGGCAGTGGGGTTGTTGGTTTTCTTGATGTTGGCCCTGCATTAGCAATGCTGTCTCATGAAAATGTATTTTGTCAAAGTTTGACTTTGTTTTCCCATGTGTTAAGAAAGTTAAGGATTTGTTTGTTTTTCTTGATGTCAATCTTCTCCCTTAAAGGCTAAAAATTATATTACTACTGATAAAGACGGTAATCATTAAAATTTTCATTAAAATTTGTTTGAAAAAAAAATGTCTGAAGCAAACTTATTGTGGTCCTCCTTTTCTAGCTCACTCCACAGTACTGACACGGGTTATCTTAATTGTTCTGTTGCAAGAAATAACTTTAAGGCACTAAATCAGTGTTTTTGAGGGAAATTCTGGCAGTGTAGATAACATTCCCTTTGGAGATGTGACGTAGTCATGCTATGGCAGATCAAGCAGGTCTTTAATATCCTGTTTCATCACACTACTCACAGTATACACAAACTTCTCCAAGGTAACTAGTCCACACGTATCTTTCGGTCCTCCAGATGCTGCCTGGTTTCCATCTGGCATCTTTATTCTTGCCTGGTGTTATTTTATTGCTGCTTCCCCCCCCCACACACACAACGCCTCCATACTGTTTCCATAGCAATGCTATTACTGAGATGACGGTTTTCTCTGGTTGTTACCACTCTTGACTATCAAGTGTCCATATCTGGAGACTCTTTAGCAGCCAGGAACGCTGCTCTCTGCAATAAATAGCTAATTGTGCTGCAGGTAGTGTAGGAGTATGTGCTTATTACATGGTACAAGTTGGAGAACAACCTTATTATGTCATGCATTATAAAACTTTATTAAAAAGTTGTACCTTAGAAATTTGCACTCAGAGATTCTGTCGTAGAAGCTCTGTTTAGAGTTTCAGACACTTTAAGTTTAGGGTGTGACATTTTTGATTACATTATTTCAAAGGCTAAATATATAATGAATAAAAAACATAGATTTCTTTCTCTTTTAAATCGCTGTCTTGGTACACATTTATATTTACAGCAGTCACCTTAGATAGATGTAGCAATGACCTGAGCTGCAGTGGGAGAAAGTGTTAACCTACACACACACACACACACACTCACACAGGAGCAAAGATTCAACACTTGGTACAAACACAACACTGCTGAAGCTCTGCAGGAGAAGTGTGAGTGCAGTGTCTTGCTTGCAGGTACTTTATAATGAGGTCCTTCGTCATTTGTGCATGCAAAACATCTCAATCCAGGTGCTAACAGCTCTTATATAGTAGCTCCATGCACAGATATTACCATGGTGACCAACCTGGTGATTAAAAAAAAAGGACCTTAAAGATGTGCCACAAATTACTTGCAGTGCACATATGTAAGTGTTCTGAAGATTATTCTCTTTTCCTGTTGCACATTGAGAAAAGACCCACAGTACATGTGCTGCAGCTTTAATAATCATACCATATGAGTTATATTGAACTAAATGTTTCCTGAAATCAAGGGAATACAGCAATATTGCAGCAAAATTGGACAGGGCAAAAACCTCACAAGATTATTATTATTATTATTATTATTATTATTATTATTATTATTATTATTATTATTATTATTATTATTATTATTATACCTTGTTTTATTACATAAAAACACAAGGAGTGATACCTAGGTGACAAACAGTTGTTCCTTAAAAAATGACAGTACTCAGCTGTCATTTTTTTTAAAAATATGAAGCTCTTGTTTCAACAATACAGTGTTTCAAAAGTCACAACACACTGTGGAGATGACTTTGTATCAGTTTGCCAGTAAGGTAGCACTGCATCAGCATGTGGTTTTTTTCCCCTGTACCTGCTACTAGTGCACCCCCACTCATTAATTTTACTCTGTGCTGAAGTGTTTAATTAAAATAGATTTACTAATTATAGCATTAAAGTAATGATGTCTGGAGACACACAGTACAAGGACATCTATCCAACTTCATCTACCCAAGTTACAACCTTTTCTACTGTAGCACTACGTACTACACTTTACCAGAACAGACTTGCCTGTATTATCTTTTGACATGAATAATTTACGGACTGAAAGACTGTCCTCAGTATGAAGAGCGGAGGTGACTGGTTGTGGTAGTGATGGGTGAAGGTCATGACACTTTGACCCTTCCTATCATCACCAGCTGTCTCATGTCTAAATAACTAACTGTAATCTAATACTCCTCTGAGAACAATGACTGCCACTAAACGGATACGCTCTGTACTATGAGCCAGTGATGACCTGCCTGTGTGTGTGCTGATGCAGAAACAGTAAAGAGAGAGAATTAAATTGTTAAGCAGGGTGTTAATATGCACATGTGCAGTGTTTTGTATTTATTTAATTGCTAATAGAGATGCACTCTAATTACTGCTTCTTATCTTTAGATACTTGAGAGAGGTGTATCTGTGTTTCTGTTTATGTACAAACATTATGGAAATTCTAAAAATAAATAATACATTTTCTGCTTTGTGTGGGCATTTACATGCATTGAGCACAATTTTAGAGACAACTTAAAATAATCTCAACTATAAACTCAAGCTGAAGTTGAAATCTTCAGTGATTGATTGATGATTAAAGCTGGAGTACAAGACTTTTACATATAAATGAACCTTACATTCAAGCCCTCATCATATGAGTTCACACAATGCTGATTAAGCATATCACTGCCAGGTAAATCTCTCTGTTTTTCACAGTATGACAGAGTTTTTAAAACTGGCACTGGAACATCAGTAGTGATACGTTTTACATCAACAAGGAATGATTGGTTTGTGACTGTCGACCGGGGCAGACTGTCCTCAGTGTGGCCCAACCATGATGCGTTGCCATGGCGTGGACCGGCTCACGTAAAAAAGCATAACGGGGTCTGCAATGATGATGTTGGTGAATATGGTTTTATTTTCAGGAGTGATGTTGTTGATACTGTGAGTGGAGGTGGCAGCTGCAGAGGGTGTGGTGTCGTTCCACTATGATACACCTCAGTGCTCAGCCACTGGGTAATGGAAACTCCTGCAAAGCTGAGTTAGGATATTTTCTGCAGAATTGTTTCTCTGCTCTTTTGCCACTGCTTCAGAGTGAACCAACCCTGCCTTTTACAATATACAGTAAGTGTAAGTTGAATGCAGAAAGAGTCTTTAAATGCAGCTCTGAAAACAACTGAGTCATGATTTTAATTAGCTTGTATTTTCCTTAAGGGGATGAACAAATCTTTACCTCCCAATACGTCACTTCCTGCACATAACAAACCAGAATATCCAATATATTGTTACAGAGTAGTAACTGTTTTAATTGCCTGGTTGTGACCAATAAAACAAAAAGGTCAGAAGTCACTCCAGTGCAAAAGTTTCATTAGCAGAAAAGAAAACAATAAAGGTGTATGAAACACAATTATAGAGCTCAGTGATTGGTCATTACAATCACATTACAACCCATCTTAAGCCCAGTGTGCTCTGTCTGAGGAAATGCACTTAGCTCTTCTTGTATGAAGAGATGGTAGAGGGGGTGGATAATTCTTATCGAGACTCAGTGGACATAAGTGTGCTCTATGATTGACAGGAGGATGACCCCAAGACCAAGACTCATCACTGTAATACGCTTATGGCTGTAGTATCCTTGACCCGTGATCTACCCTGGTGCAATAAAACCTCATGCTTTAGTGATACAAATGATACAGGAAAAATCCTCAGGAGTAATATATGACATTCAGTGGTTATCTGCAAGCATGTGTACATGAGTTTCAAGCTTATTACCCAAGATGCCCTGCTAATATTGAATAATTCCACAGAAAATACAATCATGCTTCATTCCCAGTGACTCATACATTGAACTCTCACCGAGATTATTTCCAAAACCGCAATATGCAATATGCTGAAGCATGTAATGAGTATAACATTCAGATATTCACATTTTAATAATTTCACAATTTCCATAATGATATTTTGAATATTTGTATCCATTGGATATTAAGATGCTCACAGAGTGACTAATGAGTTATGCAAAAATGGACCTTAATTAAAATATGAGTTATGTGCTCAAGGTCTGAAAGTTCTTCTCCTAGCAAACCCAAAATGGTCCTCCTACTAGGATGATTAATCTGCTGGTTAATTTCTCAATTAAAAAAATAGTTTGGTTGATGAAATATTAGAGAAGAGTAAAAAATGTTCATTGGAATTTCCCGAAGTTCAAGGTACTAAAATATATATAAATATATAACACTAAAATACTATAATATAAATATATTATTTGTATACCATTTCAAAATATATTTAGAAATACAAAATCTAACATGTAAGCCCATGTTCACAGCTGCCCATTGTTGACTTTGTTTCAGCCTTGAACAGTGCTGGATGTGATGGAGGTGTGACAGGATCATGGTGTCAGCATTTGTGCTGAGAGCCACATCACTATGGGGTGAAATTGAAATGCTGCTTATACAGATTTTAATGGATATGATTGACTAATGAAGCATTCATTCTCTTCGTCTTACCTTGTCATTCTGCCCTTTGACCTGTGGCTTCAGTCATGGGTGTCAGGACTGGGAAAAATTTAATGATAATGTGACTCTGTGTTTGTTATCGTAATTCCATAGAGCTGTCAGTGTTAAATGACACACTTTCTTTTTGCCAGCATGAAGCTTGAATATTATGTTTTTTTTATCCCATTAAAACATTTAAATTGACATTCAGTAGTCAAACGTATTTATATGTTGAGAGGAAGTTAAATACAATCTGATATCTGGAGTACTAGACTGCTGAACTCCTACACTGTGTAGTAGTATTTAGAGAAATCATCCTTTGTGTGATTCAAGCTGCCTCTTTGAAAGCATCAACTTTGCCAAAGCAATATACATAATCCCTACTCGCTCCAGGGGTCTCAAACCATCCTCCTTCAGCCTGGAGACAGACATGTTAGGTCTTACTGCATATCCTCATTCACAAATTGGTAAATTTTCTCCTCTGTCGTGTTCTTGTGCTTTTTATTCAGCATGCCTTACAACTATGGAGCCACAGGAAGGTGGCTATGCGCACTATGCAGTACAGAATTAAACTTTTAACACAGTGTTTTGCTGTTGGGGTTCCGATAAATATATCAAACCATGCTGCAATCCATTGTTTTCTGCAAATGTGGAAAAAAATCAGTGCTTTCAACCTAGTTCTAACACCTGGAGAAGCTTATTAAGGTACCTGATTCTCCAAGGGGTGGCACTCTGAAAGTTTGAAGATTAAAATAAGTTCTTGAACAGTTGATAGAACAAGCCCTAACCCCAATAACAGTCACGTTATAAACTTTTTTCTTTCCTTAGTTGTACATGAAGTTTACTCTTTGTTTTGCTTACTATACAATTCAGATAGGGGAGGGAGGACACAAACAAGTCAAATTACTCTACAACAGTGTCATATTAGACTTATAGCTGCCACAAATGATTCAGTCCATGGCAGTGGGAACAGCTCAGTCCTATGGGCAGGAGATGAAGAGCTTATAGTCATAAGGAAGGCTGACATCCATGACGCTGCCCTGTCAACTTATGTCATGACACCTCCAAGCAGAGCCGCGGACAAGGACGTAAGTACAATATGTACTGTTCTACTGTAAGCATGTGTATGTCTATACCAAGCAACATTAGTTTGAGGCACATTTATCACATTTCCCTTTTAATGTATTTAAAGAAACAGAACCCAGAAACTGTGCAATGATGAGTCAACAAAAATAGTCTGTCACACTAGATGTGAATGTATGCGAGTATATATTATGTGCTTTGGGATATATTGACATATACTCTGGCTCTATTTTCATGGTGGTGCAAAAAATAACAAAAGCAGCACTATAACATGTTGATTTTTTTCATTATCATCACTTGAGTGTATTTACAACCAGGGTGATGGACATGTTGGAAGGGCAAATTTAATTTATATGTTTAACAATTGCACAATTGCACATATGTTGCATATAACTTGATGTGCATCATTATGTTGCCAAAGAAAAAATGTATAATTTCATGCAAAGTATACACATGACCTAAAGCTTGACACTGGTCTTTTGGCCATTGCATATTAAAATACAGCCCCAGTTTTGTAACACATTGCCTTATATTAACATTTCATAAAAACAGGTAGCTTAGGTTTTGCATGTTGAGACAGCAGTTTATATTGAATTTTAAATGTGGCAGTTTTTACGCATGTTTGGTTGGCTTTAGCACACAAACTGCACATGTGTATGTGTGTGTTCTGTGTCCACTGCTGAGCAAAGAAAATTCCTGAATGTTTGCAGTGTGAACATCATGTGTATCATAGACAGTATATTCACGTCAGTGTTGATTCTGGTAGCATCGACCTGCAGATTGACTAGACATTTAGGAGATGAGGACAAACACAGTACATATACATATATGGTATATACTCACACATTGCGTGGAGCACCTCTTGGGGATTTCAGCATGTAGTATGTGGGCTTTTGCTGACAAAGCTCATGACCCGGCATGAAGAATACACACACATGCACACACACATACACATATAGATGCAAAAGTAGGACACAGTCGCTGCCTTACACTCAGAGTTATGAGTGTGTCATCACTTGCTGCTTACGGGGCAGCTGCTGGAAAAAAAAAAAAAAAAACAAAAAAAACTAAACAGAGATGATAATCAGCAAAATGGTGAAAAAGGCTTAAAATATATGCAACCTGACTGCTAAATTATAGAAATGGATGTTTCAAATCCACAAGATTTTATTTTTAGCCACAGCTAGCAGCTAATGTAAGTCCGGCGGTCAGCCAGTTGGTCGATTCAAAAAATTTCACACAAATTTACAGTGCATGTGGCTTTGTGGGACACAGCTGCAAAGACTGAGAGCCTGACTGATGCATCAGTTTAGGTTTAACTCAGCTGGAAGAGCAGAGCCAAAGATCTCAGGCTGTGAAGGTAATGAGTCAGTTTAGCAGTACAAAGTTTTGGTCCATCACAAATCACACACACACACACATACACACACATAGAGACCCATTAGTATTAATCTTAAAATCATGGAGGAGATTTCAGGGAACAAACCAGCAGTAAATTACCTTCAAAGTCTGATCAATGATCTACCACAACTTCTTAACCTCCTGTAGTATTGGGAGGAGAGCAGTACTTATTTCTACCTACTTTTACTAATACTGTCAGACACTAAACCTAACCTGTGCATCAAAATCAAATGATATAGTTTCTTTGTGTGTAATAATAACTTATTACAATTTATTACAGTTATAACCTTTTACAATTTGAGCTATAAATCAACATTCAGAAGGGATGTGAGTAGCCAGAATGTGAGTGTTTATATTAGCAGAGTTAAGAGAAATATGTCACAACCTTTAAGGGCCAGTAATGGGAAAGTCTTGGAAGCAACAACTTAGATCATTGCATTTTCTGTACAAGAGCATGACAAAGTCATGTAATCCAATATAGAATCAATTATTTTGATTTTCAACTTTAATTGATGTAAAGAACTTTTTTTTTTTTTTAAATATATTTATATTTTGGATGCTTGTTTGCGCTTGATTATCTCATTTTATACCTGGCACAAAGTAATTTTCTTCCAGGAAAATAAATCAAGAAAATTAAAAAGTAACACAATTAGATACTCATTTTAACTTTTGTATCATTTTTGTAACTTAACAGACCCACAAGTTAATTGTACTGCTGGACACAGAATGTCAGTACTACACTGACCCTTCACCCTTCATCTGACGCTTGTGTAAAAAGGATATTTGGCGTTTATGACTATTGATTTTAGTCTCTGACACACTGCATCAGTCACATGTATTTTAGTCATAATTGATTGCATGAAATACTGCTGGAAAACTACAAATTCATAGTAAGCAAATATTATGGTAAAATAAAAAAACAAAAGAAAAATTAACTATTGAAGGATAGAAAGCTTAAAATGTAGACAAATATCAGACATCTGATTACTTGACTCAAACTATTACGAACAGAAAAACATTGTAAAACTTGTTTTGTTGACCATTTTTGGACTTTCCTTCTCTGTAATTAATTGTAGCTGTGACGGAAAGGGAGTGTATCTTTATTTCTGGTATTCACATTTTCTTATTCAGTTCAGTAACCCTCACCTTTCTTCTCTAACTAGTAACTAGCTGCACACAAATCCCACACATAAGGCCACTTAGGTTGAGTATGGGCATTTTAGGTCACAGGAATGAGTCACAGTTTGAATATCAATATCAGTTTACTTAAATGAAACAAATTTGATAACCTTCATTTCAGATTTAATCTAGCAGTTTTTGTGTTTTGACAGTGATCAAGGGAGACTGATGTGTAATGTACAACCTCATAATTTTGTCCATATACTATGTATCACACACTCTCTAGTACAGTCACACACCTTGCAACCACAGTTCTTTTTCACTCAGCACTTTTGCGCTTCTCATTAGAAGGAAGAGGATTGCACACAGAAACATTTTAAGCTTGATTCCATTCCATATGTGGAATTATTTGGGAATCTGCAGTTCCCTTGAGCAGGAGAAGCGGGACAGGATCGATGTGGAATGAGCTGCTGAGGAACGGCTTTTCCATTAGGTGTGAGATTGATCTGAGGCTCTACTTAGTACGGTGAGGGAAAATGGGAAAGGAGGGGTGGAGATAATATGAGGAGTTCATTTCTAAAGGAGTGAAAATGGGAATTAAAAAAAAAAAACATGCTATGTGACCTCCTCCACACACATGATACACAATATACACTACTCATTAAAAATGCATATTACAGTAATCATTCTTGTTAATCAAGGACAAGTATTATTTCAGTGTTTACAACTATATTCTAAGATAAGGATAAAGTGGGTTGGTGATGGTGATGTAAATGAGCTGATTAAAGAGGTGATTGAAGAGGAAAAATGAGTTTTTGTGCTGTTCAAATCAAATCGATGAAAATATAGCAGTCTAAAACAATGGACTAAATCCAAAACAGGCACAGTCAGATAAAACCTATTACCTCAACAGGCAGCTCTGGCCCTGGTTTATCGTTTTATCCCAAAAGACTCACATTGAACGATTCCAAAGCCCTATTTAGAAAAGGTCAGTTTAGCAGGAGCTCCAGTAATGGGGTTAGTAGCATAAATGAATTTATCGTGTCATGTTTATAGACTGATTGCCCCCATTTCTTTTACCTATTGTGATGCAACCCAGTGTACAGAGGGGGGAGGACAGAGATGTCTCTACATAAACCCACTGGCTAAAGTAAGCCTCAACTACCTGTGCATGAACAAATTCTATTACAGGTTCAAGAAGAGCCAAGGGCGTACATTCAATTCAAAACTTAGCATTTATAATTAGAATGGGATTATGGTTGCAGTAGAGGACCTGAAGATGAAAGAAACAATTTTAAGTCTGAGACAAAGGCCTTTTATTTTACAATGCTAATAAATAGCTAAAACAGCTAAACCAACTGACAACATGAAGTAGAACACACAAACAAGAGTGTATGATATACTACCTGGTAAAAAATTAACCAGAGAGCGTACTTACTGTGGGGAGATTCTATCGCAGACCCCAACAGAAATCACACCATGTGTGCACACTGTGATCACTACAAACACTGCAACCTGCACTGCAATAAAGACGGGTTAAATCTATGATTGGTTAAGATAACCACCACCCTTCAGACCTACCACACTGGATGAAAGAGAGGGGAAGAGACAAACTCAAATACAATATTAGAGAGTTCAGTTGGTTCAGGTTCACCAAGGTTAACAAGTTATTCCAAAAAACACAGTATAAAAAATCAGACATAAAAGCAAAGATATAAAACAATTGGCAGCTTGTGACAGTCTGAGGTTAAACGCACAATATGTAATTTCAGCCGCTAGGGGTCTCTCAATCAAAACAATAACAAAAGACGGCGTGTGATGACGGTGTGAAATAGCAAAGGATCATGGGAGTTGTCGTCTTCACCGGGATACGATTACTCCGAAATTCATTGTTCAGGGTGTTTTTACCAGGAGCCGAATTATCTGCAGAGGTCTCCTCCTCTCCAGAACAAACGGACCCGCTGATTACAGGTAAAAACACTGAATAAACCACTTTCATTGTCTCCGACAATGTACGGTGACCCATGGACGTCAGATACAGGCTGTTAACTGAGCTGCTGCTAACACTTTAGCGGTTTATATGTCTTATAACTTTTCATTCAGACGTTCGTTCGGTTTCTCCCGGCAGCCGAATTATCCGCAGAAGTCTCCTCTTCTCCAAAAACAAACGTACATGCAGTTTAAATAATTAAAATACTAATTAAAACTGTTTTACCTAACAAGTCAGTGTTTCTTCTACAAAGTTTGGTGACGGCCGGACGTCAGATACGGGCTGTTAGGTGAGCTGCTGCTAACACTTTAGTGGTTTATATCTCTTATAACTTTACATTCAGATGTTCATCCGGTTTCTCCTGGCAGCCGAATTATCCGCAGAAGTCTCCTCTTCTCCAAAAACAAACGTACACGCAGAATAAAATTACTTAAAAAATACTCCTAAAAGCTGTTTCACCTAAAAAATCAATATTTCTGCAGTTGTTTGTTTCCTGGAGGGGCTGTTAGCCGAGCTGTCGCTAACATTTGTTTATCTGAAACGGTCCGTTACTTTTATTAAATTATACATTTCTCTGGGTTTGAAAATTGTTGGAAACATTTGGGATAATGTAAGTACACAACTCAACAACATATATAACATAGGTCTAGTTATTTTTAAACATTTTAATGTGGAATAATTACATATTATACTTTTAAGTCCACAAAGGTAAAAGCTATAAGGTACTTTTACAGAAAACCAAAAGCTGACTCTTTTCCTAAAGGGTTAGATTGGACATATCACTAATATAGTATTGTGAAATTAAACAAAGACCAGATTAATCAGTAGCCTACCTCTTCATCAAGGGGCTACAGAACATTCATCAAACTGGATCAATTGGGAAACAGTTGCACCACAACTCTATATGCAAGAAAACAAGATTCAGATTCAGTCAGATTCCCAATTAAATACAACCAGACATTCTCTCCAAATCACCCTTACCTGCACAAACTAAGAAGTCCTACCACACATCTACCAGGCCTCAGACAAAAGAGGTGCTAATCTTTTTTGCCTTCCTCCTGTTTAATAGTGAACTGCCACCATTTGGAGTACTATCACCACCAAATGTTGAATTACATAGTTCTTAAATCCATGTTATTAAACCCGTTCTTTGTAGATAAGTGAAGACATGTTTTAAAATAGAATTTCCAGGGTCTTTTGTAAAGAGTGTTTTCAAGTCAATGCATTCAATCCAGTTAATTCTTTAACAGCTGTATTTGTCTTGTATATTTGAGACAATGAAAAAAGATGTGATCCACAGTCAGAGGCACTAATTGCCCACACCTGCCCTTATAAAGGGAGAGAGCTCTCTCTAAAGCTACCTATAGCCTCCCAATCTAGATGCCAGCCCTCATACCTACAAACCCTGTGGTGATGACACGTTACAGCTTTGTTTGAATAGATGGGCAAATACCTGCAACATTTTAGCATGCTAACATGCTAAACTAAGATGGTGAACATGCTGAACATTATACCTACTTACCATCAGCATATTAGCATTGTCATTGTGAGTACCTATGTTGGCAGGCCGACATTAGCATTTAGCTCTGGGCACCACAGTGCATAAGCCTTACACAGCTGCTAGCATGGCAGCTGGGTTGCTTGGGTAGTGTCACAGTCTGGCTCTATGTCCCTCAGCTTCCATTCTCCACCAGTCCACAAGATGCCTTCAGCAGACTTTTCTACCTGTCTGTTTAGACCGGACCGAGTGGGAGAAGGATTGTTGCTCATTGCATTGAACCTTTGTCCAGATATTTTAATTCTTAGCTCGTAAAACATGGCATGGATTGGAACAGCATACAGAACTGAAGAGAAATCTGAAACACTTTTGCCTTCACTTGATTAAGAATGAAAACATTTGTTTTATGACCAGATTATTTTGAGAGTGTGTTTCAGGCTGGTTTCACTGAGCTATCAGGTTTAGTGCTTTTCAAGCAATTCACACTCTAAGTGGTGATGTTTCAGGTTTTTACCTCGTCTCATTTTTTGCTCTTTAAGTCAGTAATTTAGTTACTCAGATTATCTTAACTCTATAGCAGAGTGGTTTTGTGTTTTCACTTGGCCTGCTGCCATTTAAGGCTTTCTTGAGTCTACTTATTGTGTTTTCTGGGTTTTTGGTTTTTCTGTTTTTTCCTTCAGCCTCGTTAGTCCTTCCCAGCTCCCAGTGTTTCCCCTAAGTTCAGAATCAGTTCCTTGCCTGTTCTCTGCCTTGTCACCTGTTCCCCATGCCCTCATTAGTTCAGTTTGTATTTAAGTCCTGGTTTTCAGTTCAGTCTTCTTAGATCCTTTGCTCTATGCTATTTTGTTCGGATCAGTTTTGCTCTACCTGCACTCAGACCAGAATAAATATACTCTTCAAGTTCCTGTCTACCTGTTCCACTCCACTCTTCACACTGGTGAGCTTGGTCTTAAACCTCAATACTTTCTTACTAAAATATGTTGATAGCAATGAGTATTGAATGCTGTCAAGCATTAACAGCTGGCGTTGAATGTCTGGTCATATTTGACATGATCTGATGTGCATTTTTTAACAAGTTTTACATTGTATTTTATGAAAAAGTTCTTTTTATGGCATATTGTGTCTAAACAACATGAAACATTTTGGTATCAGTGCTGAAACCGCTACAACTGAAAGAATTGATGTTATAACTGTCCTGTGTCTCTGGAAAACAAACCCCTGTGCTGTGTGGAGAGTGAAAAAGAACGACCACATTTATGCTGTACAGTAGAGTCTTTGTCCTGGAACCTGCAGCTATGTTTAGATGCTGATGTTGAAAAACTGAAACAAAACAAAAATTGACAACACTGCGGTTAGCATGACACTCACAACCATGTCCTCTTGCTTGTGTTTTTCTGTTGACGCAATCTTTTTCAAATGTGTTGACATTCAACATTTAAGACTTCAAGCATCAGACAATGGAAAGAAGCAACCAAACCAACATCAATAAATACTGTATTTAGACATTTGTCTAAACACTAGCATGCACAAGTACTGCAGTGCTGACATTTACAACACATGTGCTCATCCACTGTACACACGTACACACACACACACACACACAGAAAAAAAGGTCTGTTGAGAAACCCTGCAGCAAAATGCTCCATTTACCTCCGTTTGACACCCCTCATAGAATTACTGTATAGCACCACATCATAAACACCTTACTCTGTAAACACACACATCTGCATGCACACACACACACACACACACATACAGTAGTCCTTGGCACACAGACACACATGGATACGCTGTAATCAAATACATACACACAGAAACATTAATTCCTTCTCTTCACAGCTCTGTTATGCCTCAGCTGGCTGTTTTTAGTCCTTTTCTTTCTCCTGATTCCAATCGCTCCACACCTCCCCCCATCTTGTCCATCCATCCTCTCTCTCGTTCGCTTTGATTCGTAGCTGCCTGTGGGGGTTGTATGTTCGGTGTGTGAGGGGATTTGGGGAGAAAATGATTACTTAATGTCAGCAAATATATATTTCTGACTTGCACATATTGTAGCTGTTTCTCCCATTGCAACACACGATTATCATAATTTTTTAAAAAGCTTGTGAAAAATTCAGAAAAATGATGACACCTGAAGAAGATTAGTTTGGTCTAGGAATTATAATATATATGTTGTTTCCCATATATAGTAAATTCAAAAGAAAAGCAAAGCAGAGTGCCAACATTCCTCTTTTTACTTGGAAAATCTCCAAAAGGTGTCACGGTTATAGTGCCAGGATTTATACTGCTACAACAGTTGAAGGACACTGAGCCAACTGATAATTGTTATTTGTGAAGAGTAACTACTAAACCCATAAAACAGAGAAAAAAAGGAGATAAAGAAAAAGAAAAAGGTATACTGCAGAGAGAAAAGTGTGTAGAGTGCATTGGGAATAAAGCGAAACAGCTTAGCTGCATGGGAATTAGTGGTGGAGAAAGGGATCTTTCAAAAGATGGGTGACAGGTGAGAAAAACCAAGCGACAGGGTGAGTGAGACAGGTAGAGTGGGAGCTAAAGAGAGAGAGAGAGAGAGAGAGACAGAAAGAGAGTGGGAGTGAGTGAGAAGGAAAGACAGAGAGAGAGAGAGAGAGAGAGAGAGAGAGCTGTGTGTTGCACCACATGCCTCTCACTTCCCTGAAAGTGTGCTGTCGGCGAAGGAGCTGCCCTGCTGAGAAAAACAAAAACAAGAGGAAAAGGAAGCAAAAAAGAGGGGAGCGTCCGGATATCGAATATAGAGCAAATATCAGAGAGCGGGGGAGACGAAAAAGGGGAGAAAGAAGGAGAAACTGGGGCACAAGCATATTAGAGACACGCATTCACATCATCAGATGAGAGCAAAGGAGAGCTGAAGAGAGTGAAGAAGAACGGAGAAGAAGACAGAGGAGAGGAGAAGAAGTGACAAGACAGGAAAAAGTGCTGATGGCGCAAGTGTGATGGTGCACCCTTCCAGGACCTGAGAGCGACTCCCCCCCCCCCCCTCCCCTTCCCCCTTTTCCCCACCTTGTTTCCTCCTTCCTCTCTGCCCTGTCTCCTTATCCATTCTCTGACCCTGTCCCCTCCTCCTTCACCCTCCTCTCTCCTCTCTCACACGCTATCACTCGCTCACTCTCTCTTTCAACAGACAGAGCAGGGAGAGCGCAGCGCCTGGGTCGCATCTACGTCTCTCTCTCTTTCGTTCCTCTTCCATCCCTCTGGACTCCCTCCAGCTCCTCTGATTGTCATTCTGCAGCTGAAAGCCTGTTAGAAATTTCCCAGAGCACGGCATCACAGGCAGGACACAGGAGAGGAGAAGGGAAGACCGGCGGGGGAATAAATTGGGGATCCCTCAAAGAACTGAGGAGTCTTTGTTCTTTGCAGGCTTTTGATGATTGACCTGTTCCGCTGCTAAGGAAAGACTTAAAATGGAAGACTTGATGTGAGAGTTAAAAAAAAAAACAGCAAAAGCTTTTGCAGCTTTATTTTGCCTCACAGAACAAAGTGAGGCACATGGAGACACACAACGTTTGGAAGTGAGCAACTAAAGACCTAATCCATTTTCAAGGAAAGGAAAGAACTTCAAAAGAAACAGGAGAACCTGAACATAGACTTTTGATAAAAGGGAACAAGACGCTGAATCAAGAGATTTTAAAAACAAGCTTCAGGCTCACTCTGGCCATTTTCCATTCCCTCTGTCCCATCTGTACTTTTCCTCTGCGGCTCGAGCTCTGCTCCCTTGACTGAAGCTCAGCCATGCAGGTGTCCATCGCCTGTACGGACCACAACCTGAAGAGGGGGAATGGGGACCACGGCAAGCAGAGTGCCACCAGCCCCAACGTGGTTAACCAAGCCAGGGCCAAGTTCCGCACCGTGGCCATCATCGCCCGCAGCTTCGGCTCGTTCACTCCACGCCATATCTCACTCAAGGAGTCAACGGGGAAACACACTGGCATGAAGTACAGGTGTGTGTGTGTGTATGTGCTCGGGTTTATGTGTGTTTTGATATGTATGTTTGAATTCATTTTCTCATCTGCTACAACTTCATTATTTTTCATTATACTGCTCAATTTTTCATCACAAATTGATTAGTCCACACATTTGTGGTCTTGAAAACAACTTTATTCCTTTTGTTGCTCAATTCTTTAACACATTTTGATGTTAAAAGTTTGAGAAGACAGAACATATATGTACAAGCCTACAAACACATGCACTCTATCTAGAAAGGCTTGGCAATAATTCAAATTGCTTATTGACTTTCAGGGGACTCATATCATGATGACATGAACATACTGTTATTGTTTTACAATATTCTGTTGCAACAAAACAGCCTTTGTATTATATATAGTTTTGCCTAGTGTAACACATGTCAGTGAAACACAGTTCATTGCATTAAACATTGTTTTGATTATTTCATATGGTTTGGCATACATTTGCTATATTGTGGTATACTGTATATCAATATCTGTAAAGATTTCAGCCATATTGTCCAGACCTGCTTATATGCAACATTTTTTATCTTGTACTTGACATAGCTTTTAATCTTACTTTTCTGCCTTAAAACCCCAACTCTGCCTTTTGTTGCCGTCATATTCTTTCATTTCATAAATCCATTCTTGCCAGCACCATCTGAGGCACCTTCTGCCAAGCCTGCAGTATGTTTTCAGTGAGCTTGCGCTGCACATCTCAAATTTGATCCTCAGTTTCCAGACTTATCTGTAAGATATACTACAGAAGAAGTAACAAGCACCTGACAGGATCTATGAATAAATGCTGTCTGCTACCTGGTGAGAGTTTACTGACAGTCCCTACAGTTTTTTTTGTCCGTTCTGTCTATCAATATGTCTCCTCTCTCCTTTTTTTCTCCCCACAGCTCTTTCTATTGTCTGCCTCTCACTTTTTCTATCTTGCTCACAAATACTCAAATGTTCAAGTTCTAATGCTTTCAAATGTCATGAATGGAAGATAATTCTTTTGCTTCTACTTCTCTCCCACACACCTAAACACATTTTTTTCTGCCTTTCTCTCCTCTATCTGCCTCTCGCTGTAGTTTGGTGAGACAGCTCTGCAGTGTGGGCAGAGCGTCTGAGTCGGATTTGACCTCAGCAGTGCTGTTGCTCAGCTGACTTGTGTGTTTGACTCTTTTAGCCTCAGGCTGTGAATCTTAAGTAAAATATGGTGCCTTTCTTTCCAAGCTCTACAGATCACTACATAAATCAGACAGAGGTGTGTGTGGCAGAGAGTGTATGAAGACATGTGTTGTGTGTGTACAAGAGATGGTGACAGATTGCGGGTTGAAGGTAGCGCTATTCAGCATCTTCTCTTTTTGATGGTGGTAATATTCCACAGAATAGAGCCACTTTATAAAAGTCTTTCCATGTCAAGGCAGGAAATTAGGTGAATCAGACACTATCAGACCTCAATCTGACATTAGTTTTGCTGCTGTAGGTAAATTCCAAGGTTGTTTTTAGGCTTTATATGTACCGTAGCTGGTGCAGATGAAAGATGCAGACTCCTCTGATGAAATGAGGGTGCTTGTCATGTTCTGTGTTTGTCAAAAATAGGTTAATGATGCAAAATTGTTTTGCAAGAGTTGCAGGGAGATAAATATTTCATTCACAGTGAAGTGAACTACAAAATGCCAGAATTCATTTTCTCATTTAAAGAAATGGTCACCTATTTTTTGGCTGGACTGTAATAACAGGGCTAGCCCTACAAATGCTGAGTAAGTCACTGACTAAATGAAGTCATTGGCCAGCCAAAGTTAAGTATCCCAGAATGCGTTTTGCACCAACCGGTAGCGATAGTGGAGCTGTTGTAATTTTTTTAGGACTGTAAATATGTCAATTCATTAGGTTTTAATATTTTTTCAGGCAAAGAAGTAACCATTTAGATTCCCAATATGTGGTCAGTTTATCCAAATGCGTCGTCATTCTGGGGAGAACATGATCCAATGGACAGCTCTTTGTTATGGCTCTAATGTCTTCATACCATTTTGATATATGATGTAATTCCCTTTGGAAGATAAATGTTAGTCTTACAGATGAATTTAACAATTGTAGCTGCCACATTAGTTTGAATGTAAAGTGAAACTCATGTTTTTACTGGACAGAACAACAAGGCTGCCACTGTGACTATATGTACATAAACCATTAGTGTATTAGTGGAGCTTTGAGTTGAGATTATTTTGTCACATTACAGTCAAGTAGTTGTGTTGAAGCTGAGCTGCTGCTGTCAGTAAGTACGCTGCTGTTCCAATTGAAGAATGATTGTATCTCGTCCTCCCGTCCTCGAAAGTTTGTACTCCTGAGTTGAACTTGCCAAGTCTGAACTAGCAAGTACGCAAGTCTGATCTTGGTCTACTTGCTATTGAGAAAGGCCCTGTCAAATTGGCCACACACTTCCTGGGGACTTGGTTGCCACATGTCACCATGTCCTGTATCCTTCTTTTCAAATTAAAAGGCCTCTAGTGTCTCATAGTCCAGCCATATACTAGTTTTTGACCTGGTCTTATTGAAATTTAACCTGGAAAAAGAGTCTAGGCTTAAAACAACAGCAGTCAAACAAGAACTTGTGGAGACAATGCTTAATGTGAGTGACTCTATCTCAAACAACACCTACTGTACAGTTTTAGATGTCAGTTAAAATCTGAGAAACAAAGGCCCTGTTCACACCTGGCATTAACATACATTCTGTGCGAACCAATCACAAATGGACCGGACAGCTCTAAGTATGTCGATTCACACCTGGCATTAGAATGTGTCTCCACATGCGTCTTGAGTGACCACTTGTGATCGGATTTCTATATGCAATTAAACATGTACATCATTTCCGTTTACAAAGACCAAATGTGTTGTTGTTTTTAACTGGCAGGAGCCAGTGATGCACTTCCTGTGTTTAGTCTGCTGGAAATTAAAAGAAGAAGTTTGCCAAAATGGAAATCAGACAGTGTTTTTTGTGTGTACTCCATTCATGATAATCCAGTTTTCCTGTTGCTGTGACTCCTTCTCGTTGTTTCATATGTTAATATGACACTCTTTACGCAAATGACTACATACTTCTTGTTATGCAGAGGATGTCAGTTGAGTAGGTGGTCATACAGGACACATTCCTGTACAAACTGCTAAAAGGATGTGGCCATGTCCGGCCCAGACCACCTTCTAATGTGGTCTGAACGACTGGATCTCAGTGTGTCCTCTATGTGTCTTGGGTGCATTCACACCTTTACTTAGAGCTGTCAGCTTGTGATCAGATCACCCAAGATGCATTTTAATGCCATTTGTGAACAAGGTTGCACAGAAATGCAGTGCTATTGGTGTAGATTTTTAGATTTTTTCACCGATCATTGTGTTATCGGCCTCTCATGCTGAATGCTGCATGCTCATCTTATTTTACTGTTGCAAGTGCAAGCTGGATAATGATAGTTATACCAGCCCCGCACTATAAATGGAAATATAAGCAGGATGCAATTTGTGAAAAAAAAAAACAGAGGTGGGGGAGGGGGGTTGTTTAAATTAGAACAACAGTAGTCCTATATAGACTATGAGACTGTTTCTTGCAGCGGTCATAGTAACATTTATAAAACTTATTAAAACAATTACAGAACTTGAACTTGACCACTGCATTTGAAGGAATATTTTAATCAATTTTTTAAAATGTAATCAAGTAGCGTGATATTTTCACTGCCTTATCCTTTCCTCCTCTGGACACACAGATGTGATCATACAGTATGTATCAAAACAAAAGGTTAAATGCTAATTTAACATGCCAGAATTAAACCCCCAGCTATCCTTTCAGTACTGTGGATATCGCCACTCGGCCAGATGTGACAATAGGCATTAATGTCATTCTAGCAAGTCACTGTTTAATTCAGCTCTATGCGCAGCATGCAGCAAACTTCAATACAGAAGAGAAATTACAACATGCAATAGCACAACGTGCTGTCATCATAAAAATAAATAGATGACAGTACATGCCTACTTGTCAGACTAAGAAAACAGTCTTCTTTGATGAGCAGGGAAGGAACCCCTGGTCCATTTACTGCGTCATCACATAGCCTAGACATGGTGCCATCTATCATGGGCATGAGCGCTGATAGTGAAAACCCATTTCTGACTTTGTTGTTCGCACAATATGGGGGGCAAATTCCCCCCTGGCAAATTGCACCCTTAATAAGTATTCTTGACTACTTAATTGTTGAACAGAGCAGCAGAGCACACATACTGAGTATTAACAGATAGTATGCAGCAGGTGATGATTGAAGGATGTGGGGTCTTTTTGAGATTTTATCTTGGAGCACTTAAAAACTCTTTAGCCAGGATTATTGTTGTTGAGGACTAGCAGAAAACTGTTGTGGACTACATTACTTATCGTCTAGACTCTGAGGTCGTCTAGACGATATGTAATGTAAGTGGGGTGTGATGCAGTTTGACCAGTAATGAGAGCTGGCAGACAGGTCAGCAGTGTACAGATCATGGCTCGGTGCCATGCCACCCTTTGTTGGCAGCAGTGTGGGGGAGGGAGTACACATATCTGGAAGTGAAAGGTAATCTTTGAGATCTGTCCTTAAATGTCATGTTGTATTTCTCAAAATGCACCGCAGAAAGATTCTAATAGCATAACAACATGACTGAAATGTTTAAATAACTGGGTGGATTTGTAAATCTACACAATGATTACCTTCTGCTACTTTTAACCATATCGGTGCATCAACACTGGTGGGAATAATTCATAAAGTCAACCATAGAAGTTCAAACTAAGGAAGATCAGGGCCTCATGACTGAGACGACTGACAGACATGTGTCTATAACTGAGAAATCTCATGACACCTCCATGACATGATTTGTGACCATTGTTGAGAGTAATTGACTGGTCTGTCTTGAAAACAGACATGATCGCCAACAGATCTGACAAAATGCCAGTGACCACAGCCACTCAAAACGCAGCTTAGTCACAGACTGTTGTGTGAAAAGTTGTTGTATGCAATAATGGCGGAGAAGGAGAAAAATGGATTCACCAAACTGTCTTAATTGCAAACCTGTTGTAAATGACTAGTTTAAGCCTGATGAGGTGTGTGTTGTTCCATTATGTTTGTGGGCAAGTTTCATTCACAAAAATCATACCAGAGAATTCCACAGTGCAGAGGTTCAGTAGATAAACAAATTTAGCAGTGTGATGACAGGGGACCTGAAACAATTTGAAAATTTTAGTACAGCTGCCATTAACGTGTTGTCAGAGCAGCACCGCACTGTGACAGAGATAAACTGGGAGTGGTCTGACATGATGTTCGATGCTGGAGGCATTGAAGGAATGTGACAATCACAGAGATATTAGACAATATTATCTCCTTCCTTTACGTGATGTGACACTATCAGTAATGGTGAACAATGGTGATAATATGGTGAACAGAATATTAATTTTGCATCGCTTGTTTCATTTATATATTTTATTCTAGTTGATATTGGCATCATATTTAGACTCAAACTTCTTTTGATTAAGGCTTTATTATTCTTAAATCAAAGTGGCTTTCTGTTCATGGCTTGTGCGACTATTCTTAGGCCCCTTTTTGTGTGTATCTGAAGAAGATGGAGGGTCACGAGGTAAAATGCTGCAAGCCTTAAAAAGACTCATCACCCAGAAATACAAATGGCATTGGTTTTCCATTTTATGAAAGTACTTCCTAAATTCTCCTAAAGTGGAGATGCACTAAAAGAACACCATGTGGTCAAATAACTTGATCATCATTTTACATAGATGACAGAGATTTACAGTACGTCGACAATGTTGTAACTTCACTGTACAGGGCAACACACGTGTACACAAGGCAAGTCATTTGTGTGTTTACCTGATGTGAGGGTTTGGCTGTTGAAGGTGTACTGCACTATATGCCTATGCTGCTCATCTACTGTGTGTTGTAGAAATATACAGAGCAGCCACTTACAATGATGCCATGACAGTGTGAGTGTGTACCAGTCTTAGTTATATGTTTGTCTGCACAAATGCATCTACCGGTCAGGCAGTGATTTACAATAAGTGTTGAGTACAGTACCGTTATATTATTATATTATATGTACAGTAAATGTATGTATAAATTGATGTGCAGCATTTTAATGAGTGTGGAAATATTTATGATTCGAATGATTACATGATTTAATCATCCTTCAGAAATCTCTCAGAAAGGAGGTGAAGTATAAAGAATGAAACCTCATGCATACACACTCCCCTACACAGTTTCCTCTATGGCAAACCATATGGCGGTGCAGTCTTCCTGTCAGTTTGTCATTAAAAGTTCAGCAGGCAGAGGATTGTGAAAATCTCTTTTGACAATAGACAAGGATGTGCTAGAATTTCTACCTGCTGCTCTATAGGAACAATGGCGGAAATGATGGAGAGAGAAGAAGAGCCAGATGAAAATGGAATGAGATGTCGAGAGTCAATACCTGTGTGTGTGTGTGTGTGCTAATCACTCAGTGCTGCATTGTCTTCTGCTGACAGGAACGCTTTGGGATGGACAGTTTCCTCTCCCCACCACCCCACTCTTCCTCTTCTGTCTCTTTCCCTCAGTTTCTCTTTTCTTCAGGAAGTGAACCCAGGGTTGTACACACCATCTGCTCTGGCACTGCAGTGCAGGTGAAAGCATGACAAGTGAGAATGTGTTTGCTTCTCACAGTGTATATGTGTGTGGTCATGTAACAGATGTATCAAGCAAACAATGAAGAATGACTTTATAAAATTGGAGAAAAATATCAAGGACCTTTGTAACAGCACCATGGAGCTCATATTTGTCTATATTAACCTTCATGTGGGTGAATAATTGCTGAGAGTCTTGGGCGATAGCTCCTTGCGCTCTCATCTTCAGCTCTGATGTCCTGTTCGGTCAAGGCCAATACAGAATATTTTAATTGCACCAACAGATTTATAATACTTCACTTACTGACTATTGATTGATATGTTGTTTACTGATGTCCTGTGCAAGACTGTCTGAGCAGAAATCATTTAAATTTTAATGAATTCTGACCACAGCAGAGCAGCACAGTGGAGGCGGGGGGTGGCGGTTGTTGATGAGTATGGTGATAAAACACTGGGTGATGGTGGATTTATGTTCCCACTCTTTGCATGTTATTCTGACAGTACAGCAGAAACAAAAGGTTCCCTAGCTGAATATTTTGAGTCTGTTACAGAAATGCATCAAGTCTCCCACCATCACGCTGACACACTGTGGTGAGAAGTCATTCAATTGATAACAATTTCTTTTACTTTCAGACTTGGTAAACAACATTTTCAGTCAATCAGTCAATCAGTCAGATAAGTGAAAGTAGATACACAGAAGAGAGAGAGGATGCAAATAGAGATGGCTCTCGTGAAAGGATTTAAACCCCTCACTGTAGTGTGACGATTGTACACACTTGTATAGACTGAGCCACCTGGGCGCAACTCACTCTTTTTGTGTTGTGATAACGAGCTCTGAATCGGTCTGAGTTTCTTGTAGCTTGGCAGCATTTGAAGTGAGTTAGAGCAGCAGAGATTTTTGTGTTGTCACCTTGTTGGGTTCACAGTCTCTATGCATGTTGCCTCTACTGAAAGAGAGACGGGGAGAGAGGAAGGGGGAGGGAGTAAGAGTATGCAAGTACAGTGAGGAAAAGGGAGAGGAGGAGCAGGAGTTAGGTATAATTGATAGAGGGCATTATGGGGCATGAGACTGTGTTTCACTTAATATCAAATCTATTAATAAATCAGTAGTGTGTGTCTGTACAACCTCCCATAAAAATGTGCATAGCATTAAAAAACTGCATTTAGTTTCATACGTGCCCTGACATCTAATAAGCTTCACTATCAGTTAACCTCACTGATGCTCTGACTTTTTGCTCTGAGACACATCAGGTCCTATCAGGTGGTGCTGTGCTCTGTAAAACTCTAGTGAGACTGTGGCTCTGCGGTGGGTTATTCTGCCACACTGGCTACACTTTCTGACAGTGGATTGGTCTCCAGTTCTTTGTTTGTGCAGTTGTATCATAGAGAAATTATGGAAGATTTGTGAGTCATTTGCTGGATAGTGGGGCTACAGTGGGATGACTGTCTGGCTCTGAGGTTTAGATGGACCCTTGTGGGTTGCTCGGTGTTGTCTGAATGTTTCTGCCAAGTCAGGCATTTTGGTTGTTTATGCTTTTTTTGGGGCTCTGTTTTTGCATGTTTGAGGGGGCAACACTATACAAAATTGTAAAAGCAATCACTTGATGTGACTCTAGTTCTATGAATGTGTGTGTAGGTAGTCTTTTAACGGCAGCTGGCCCCTTTGTTTTCTGTTATTGGGTAAACTGGGAACAGGATGGCAGCATCTACAGTATTATACATGTAATGCTATCACCTGATTGGGCGGTGAGCACATCGATCTGTCTCAAGGCATCCAGAAAGAGCCTCAGAGGAATTAAAACCAGCAGCAAATCCTGTTAGAACAGATTTGAAGATATTCCATGTAACCAGTATGTTACAGGCCGACATGTGAGTATACGTCTGCATATGCATATTAAAACATGTGAACACTTAGCTGTACATAATTGATGCATAATTATACATAAGTGTAGACACACTCATATTTCTCCCTCCTTTTTATCTTGGTTCTAAATGTTTATGTTATTTTTACGGGGAGGTTTGTGTATCCTACAGTTGTTTTCCCTTCATGACCAACCCTGCTGATCCTCTGGCTTTCAGTTGGACATGGAGAGAGAAAGAGAGGAGAAGAGAGGAGAAGGGAGGCATTCACTTGGTTACAGCAGTCAAGGCCAGAGAGTAGTGACACTGAAATACACAAACCAGTGAAAGCAAAGTACAGACAAATTGACACACATTCATAACAATATAATAACACACCCACTTAGGGTGTTTTATATTTGGTCTTATAAATAAATGCAAATTTGTAAGACACAGCAAACAGCAAAAAACATTTTCATTAAACTTAGTTTAAAGCCTGGAATAACAATACTAGTGACAGCTGTGGCTGGACGTATGGAGTGTTTTTCCTATGTCCTATTCTCGTGAACGCAATATCCCAGGAACGCCTTGAGGGAATTTCTTCAAATTTGGCACAAACGTTCACTGTGACATCATCATTCATATTTGGTTGGATACTGAATTGGTGACACTAATTTTGGTTCCCACCTTGAAACTATGGTGATTGTTTACATTATCTGTGCTGCCAGGTTGAAGATGTGCGTGAAACACCCATGTTTTCGAATTTGTAGCTTCTTGCAGCAACATCCATATGTTCCATCCATACTTTTATTAAATTTCTTCAAAGTCTTCACAATAAGTATTATGAGTCTGGACAGACATGGAAGTAAATTGGAACTTGATTGGTTGGCGGAGACATATAACTGAGAGTCAGTGTTTCTAGTTTTCACATAAAGATGGCATCTGTTCATTTCCATGTAGCTTTTTCTCAACACATCAAATCATTTACAAGGAGAAAAAAGGAATTGAATGAGGACAATAATAAATAAAGGAAGGCATTTTTTTTGCCTGCTGGTCACGCTCCAAACCACCACACAACAAATACTAACCAACACATTATCTGTGCTTGTTGCTATGGTAATCATGTCCTTGGCTCTGTAGTGGCATCATTCAGTTTGGACCACTTTAAAAGACACACACACACACGAACACACAAAACTAAAGGAAACGAGCATATTTAAATGAGACTTTAAACCATTTGGTGTGAACTAGATAGGCAACTGAACTGAACAACTGAATAATGGGATTAGAAAAACTGGAGAATGCATTAACAGGACTTACATTTAATGATTTTAATCATGATTTTGAGCATTTTGAATACACAACTACTGTATTAATTTTCAATCATTCATATCAGTTGGTTCAGATTTAATAATAATCAAATAAATCCAGTGCTAATTAATTAGAGTGCACCTATTTGCTGAGCTATGTAACATGATGTTAAACAGATGTTAAACGTTAAATGCTATGTTTATTTATTCCAATGGATTGCTGGCAAATTAAGTGAAAATGTAAACAAGTCAGTGCTGTGGAGCCTTTGTGGGGATTCGACATGCAACTGTTCAAAGCTGTTAGAGCCAGCACCAGCAGGTATTCAGATCACTTAGAGCGATTCAGGGCAGATAAAGGAAGAACGTGGGAAAGAAAGGCAGCGAAGACAGTGTATCAAATCTATGAATGATTATATCACGGTAAATCCCCACAGGGACCTACCATATTGAACTGTGGGTAGAATAACAAACAGTGATTGTCGCTGGTTGTCTGTCAGTTTGTCTGTGAACTGTTGCTGTGCCCTTGGGTGTCCTGAAAGACACCCAAGGGCGTATTATTAATTACTTTGACAGCTCTGCAGCTGAAACTAGCTCTAAGTTCAAAACTTTTATCTCTTTTATTTATTATGTTTTTTTGTCTTGCAGGTGATAATCCTAATACTTCTCTGTGCATAGCTGATTGAAACATTGGACTCGGTTAGTGACAGCTAACTTTGAAGTTACAGTGTGCTTGTGTCGCTGGCTATGAATGCCAGACTGAAGATATATTAATATCACAGTCTGTCATTTGTCATTGTTTCTGATTGCGGCCCAATCGCATGATTGTACCCTACCTTCTGGTGTTACAGTTAAGAGTAATGGAGTCATCCCCGTTCAAATGCTTCAAGTGCTTTCTTCACTCCACTCATGTTTTGCCTTTTAAAGATAACATATTATATTCTTTTTCAACAAGTTAATATAGGTCTCTAAGGTCCCTAAAACATGTCTTTGAAGTTTTTGCTGAAAATACCACTGAGATTATATATTTTAGCATGCCTCTCTGTTTCAGTCCTGTTCTGGATGGGCGGTTTCTCTATCTATGCAAATGACCTGCTTCTCCCCATGCATCCCTCTGGAACTAGTTGTGGCTTTCCGGCTGTGATACAATGCAAGATTATATGACCACAACAGGAGAGACTGAGGGCTGTTGACAGTATTCATATTCATACTGCAACGGAGCTGCAGTAACATTACTAATACTAGTATTACAGTAGCGCTAAGTATATCTGTGGACCAGAATGGACCTACTAGCTTCAGCTTGACTTTACACGCACTGCCACAGCGGGCCACTACAGCTTTATGGTCTGAGCAAGTTAGCTTCTGGGTGCTGCAGCAACACACACACAGTGAAGATTATGGAGCAGAACGGGCTAATGTGTAACAACAAAACTAGCTGAGCTAACACTGCAGTTCAAAGTTCCACAAAAAGCATCTTGAAAAAACAGTTATGACCATTCAACCTACTCCTGTTGTTATTTAGCTGGCTTTAAACAAGGTTTTCACACAGTTTCTCTTGACTGTTTAGTTCAACATTGCTAGCCATATTAGCTGCACAACATGCTAACGCCAAGTTCAACAGACTAACCTGCTAAATAAACAGTAAAACAGCATAGAAACAGATCTCTTTATGACGTCATAAAGAGGGCCAAATTTAAACAGTGTTTTTGCAAACACATTTACTGAAAGATGGAGCAGGAGACAAAGATCTTTTCTCATCATTTGGGGTGTCTAGACACACCAGGTACACACATTTATGTTGAAAAGACATGAAAAAGTGCATTTTGCATAATATGTGACCTTTAATTAAAGGCAAGATGACTTGACAGGTGTGTGACATGGTGAGGCAGGAGAGCCAAAACAGAGAGCAAGCAGTGCAGACTCATATCAGGGATTTTGATGTAGGGTTTGCTAATATTGTCTCCCTCTGTATCTGCCCAACAGGATAGAAGAGAGAGAGAGAGAGAGAGAGAGAGAGAGAGAGAGCAAAAGAAATGAAAGAGAAGTAGAGAGACTGATCATGTGAAATTCAGTGATTTAAATTTTTTACTTACCCTAACCATGTTATTTGGGAGTGCAGTCCTTTCTCCTCAAAAAAAGCTGTCCTCCCAAGGACTGTTCGTTCCTCCCAAAAGCCTTCTTAAGTTGGTAATTAATCCTTCATCACAGAAACAGCTTCACTGTAGACACACAGGCTTCGTAGCAATTACCACAAACAACTTTTTCTCTTTCCAGTCATTGTTAAAAGAGTCTATTTTTGTCTGGCAAGACTGAGCTAGAGCACCATGCTCCCTTGCATTACCAGTCTGTCTGTTCCTCATGCCTGCATCTACAACAATCGATAAGCTTTGCTCCTCTTCATCTCCAATTATAAATATTCCAAACTCCACAGAGTAAGAATGTAGACAACAGTTTACAAACACAGAGCAACCACTGGACACCCTCTGTTTGCACTGGGAACATCAAGCTTATAGAAGCTACAGCTTAAAACTTTATGTCTCTGCAGAGTTTAAACTACAAGGCCAACAGACAGACTGCTGCTGTCTATAACAACCTCCTAATGGTCTCCTTTAGTTTAAAGCCTAGATGGAGGAACAACCGGCAAACCCTGATCACAAGTGAAGAAGAGTCCTGCTGGTTACACAAGGCTGCAGTAGATCTCTAATGTCAGCAGGTGGTTGACCATGCAGAGCTCTATAGGTGATCACAAGAATTTTAAATTGGATTGTGGATTGGATGGGGAGTTAATGAAGAGCAATCAGAATCAGTGTCACATGAGACCATATGAATATTTTCTGGTTTCTTTAGTCTTCTATGACACTAAACTGAATATCTTTGGCTTGTGGACTGTTGGTTGGAACAAAAAAACATTTAGGTTGCATCTTAGGCTGTGGGAAACAGTGATCATAATTTTTCACCATTTTCTGACATTTATTAGACCAAACAACCAAAAGAGAAAACAATAGATTAATCGATAATGAAAATAATCATTAGTTGCTGCCTGTTTAGTCTTACAATGCAACCCTGCATGTATCATATAAATTGGTATAAGGTCGCTAACTTTCAGACTGTCCTTGACTCTCCTTGAAAGCATTCACTGTGTTTAACTTAGTTTTTAAGCCGACAGAAGTAGATGAGTTTGAAAGAGGAGTTAAATCCTGTCCCCAGCAAACATTCTCATGCAGGCCCACTGGGTACGTGTGGGTTTACTGTGGGGAAGTGTGGGCAGGGAAAACCCACACTAATCCCATGTGGACCCAATGCAGGGCTCACAGCAATTTTACCTTTTAGGGCCCCTCCCACACTCAGCCCACACTTTGGGGGCTCAGTATGAGCTGTCCCACTGGGCTAACACTGGGGCCCCATAGTGTGGGGCCAACACGTGCACCCAAAGGGGTATTTTTTGTTGAGGCCTGTGTGGGAAGCCCACACTACAGGGCCCACAATGATCCCCAGTGGGGCCCACCTAGACCCACTGTCGCATGTTGTGGGCACACAGTGGGCCCCAGTGAGGTCCACACTCAGCCAACACTTTGGGCTGGATGTGGGCTGTCCAATTGGGGCACCATATGGGCACCATAGTGTGGGGCCCACATGTGCCCTGCATTTCACGCTCGTAACAGGGCCCACAGTGGGCTGTCCCTGCAGGGCTAATTCTACTCCCGCAGTGGCCCCACATGGGTCCCAAAGGGGCATGTTTGCTGGGTTTGACATTCACACCTCAGCACATCCTGCTCATCAGTCACTGACTCAGTGGGCATGGTAGTTGGACTGTCCGTTTGGTAAAGTAACAAAACTTGTGGTACGCAGTCCACCACAGTTTCACTGGTGAAGAGGGTTTCGGATGTTTCAGATGCTGTTAGATAGCCACTTTATTAAGATACTGAAAAGAAAACTTGACGGTGGTACTCTTCTATCACCTGGCATGAAAAAGAGCTTTTAGAGACATGTGAAATACTATATAAATAAAATGTCTGTGCTTCAGTTCAGTAAAAGATATAAAAAACTGAAGGCTAATGGCTCTTTCACTTGAAAGAAGATGCACGACTTCACCAGATAGTATTTAACAAACAGAATACATACATTTTAAATAAAGGGCATTAAAGTTCCTGGTAATACATACCAGCTGTGTGAAATGTTATATTCTTAAACAACGTTAACAATATGGAGGTTATTAAGGGTCCTACAGCAGCAACAACTGTCCCTCATATCTTTTGTGGGTGTGCATGTGTGTGTTCCTGTTTAGACCACATCTCTTTTATTGCCTGAAGCAACTTTCTATAGATGCCATCTCTTTTATGTGTGTGTACCTTGATTTCTCACTTTAACATAAGGAGTCCTTTGTAGGAGCTAGTATTTGTAGAAGATTCTTCTGTCTTCACTCCTCCATCTCTTTCTTTTCTCTCGCTCTCTTGCAAGTTCACAAATCCTGGAGATGTGTTAATGGTGTGAAGCTCTTTGTTCCCAATCACCCAAAGAGGTGTGGACTGTGAGAAATCAAAGATCCGTCCTACAGTAACAGCCTCTGAGGACTTCACTATGCTGTAATTTAACACGACATGACTGCGCTTTGATCTCTGGTATATTGCAACCAAAATATCATCATCCAGATTGATGAAGACAATGTTGCTGCCAACTCATCTATTTATTTTCCCCCTTTCTCTTCCACATCATTATTTAACAGGGTAGTTGGTAGTGCTGACGAGATTATATTGAATCATTGTCAGAATGTTATGTAGATAGGAATGTAGTGAGAAGTACAAAGAGAGAGAAGTTGTCAGAAGTCTTATTAATTGGTTTTATTCATATTTTACTGAGTTTAAGTGAATCCTCAGCTTCACTGCATCTGAATATGTGTGCCTGTGAGTATGTGTCTAAACATACCTCACAAATGTGTGTCTATAAAGTGTGCTTGGCCTTCAGTCTGTAGTGAAATATGATGTAACAGACAAATGACATCCTAGTTGACAAAAGGCTCTCAAACACTGATAGTGAATGAAGATGAACACACACACACACACACACACACACACACACACACACACACACACACACACACACACACACACTTCCTTCCCTTACAGCTGTTCCTTTTCAATACACCTTTTATTTCCATCCTTAGATTATACCCTTTCAGTCTCTCTTTTTCTATATTTCTTGCTTTCCTCTCTCTCCCTCTCTTTGCTCCTCCCTCTACAGATAGCAGTGGCATACTGAACTCTGTGAGGAATAAGTGTTACTGTGCTTGTCTGCTGAGCTCAGTGTCGTAGAAAATCACTTACAGTTACTGTGCCCTGAAGCTGATGGCATGTTTTCCGCATGATGAGCTGACTTTTACATATGCACATGAAATGCAGGCATGTTAACACCTTCACTGCATTTTATTTTACATCATCCATTTGGATGATGAATTGAGTTAACAGGTAATGCTGTTATATTCATAAAGCTCTGCCATGGGAATAATCAAAAGGGATCATAAAAAGGACTACTGACACCGGGGGAACCCTGAGTCAGTTGTCCCAGGCTCTGGGTCTAACCTTTAAATAATCTGCAGGAATAATTTCTCAAAAATACATATTTGTGAAAACTTTATATAGTATTTGTGATTCAAAGCTTGGTAATATTTATCTTCCTTGTTTTACTTGACATGTAGTCAAAAACACTACTAAGTTCAAAAGTTTAACATCTAGCCAGCCCCTCCCCATCTCCAGTAAACCTTCAAAATGGCCAGTTGTCAAAAGTCAGGTGCTCAGAAAATAAGAGAGAAACAAAAAAGAGAAAATGATAGCAGGGTTGCAAAGGACTTTATAGCCAGTTATTTGAAAAAAAGATATCGAAATGGAAGCTGCAACAAATACAGCTAGCTTAAACATATGGCACACAGCTCCCACCTAGCTTTAATCTTAAAAAAGTGCCCGCCCTGGAGTTATAGCAGCAGGTGGATGATGAATAGCATCAGAAACTAAATTTAGGGATCCTGGGTTATAGCTGGATAAAATTGCTGATTCTGACTGGGTGAACTTGGTATGTGTCGTGGACAAGAGAACATCTTTCACATTGATCGCAAAAGAAATACCAAAAGATGCAGAGGGCAGGGCATTCCCAAGTTACCTGACGTCTTCTAAACCTCACAGTAGCTGTGAAAAAATGGAGATGGACTGGGTAATATATAGCAGCTTTAAAAAAGGTTTATTTTGCTTACCATGATTGCTGTTCTCTTTTGAACTATAGAAAAAGCTGTGCAGTGCACTGAATTCATAGATGGGATGTGAATTGTCAATATCAATTGAATGGCAAAGGCTTTACAAAAAATTTCCAGAGCATGAGAGAAACAGTGCACATTAACGCTATTATTAGAAATGGAAGAACCGACAGTATTTTGTCCTACAGTGTCTGAAGTTGACAACCAACAGTAAAAACTCATGGAGTCAGACATAGAAAAAAACAAAACAAACTACAGAGTCTGTTGGATGTTACACTGTATTTAGTGAACAGCAATTTGTCATTCAAGGGCAACACAGATAGACTTGATGAGCCAGATAATGAGCATTTTCTAGGCATAACTAAGCTATTGGCAAAGTACGATAAAATCCCTATGATCATTTACAAAACATTAGGGAACAGGGAAGGAGAGTCCAAACCTATTACCTTTCACTTGACAGCCAAAATGAATCTATTGATTGAGTGAAAGACAAGAGGCAACATATTATTCCATAATATGTGATGCAACCCCAGATGTCTCAAATATGGAGAGATATGCTCAACAGACTGCTTTAGCAAGTGGATGGGAAATGAATTAATGTTTCTTAGAATTTAGGGAATTGCAGCAATGGTGGAAGAATCATTGAGTGAACATAGAATTGATATAGCTGACTGTAGAGGTCAGTGCTATGATAAGGAGATACCATGGCAGGAAAAGTTAAAGGAGTGCAAGGAGGAGGCCCAGCAGGTAATGCATTTACCTGATGTGATCCATGCATTAGACACTCTTGCCACAACCGGTAACCTCACCAGTGAAGCCAGTTCCGAGTGTGGTGTTACAGTGCATAGAGGATAGAAACCTCATCATCCAGTCCTCAGCCATTTCTCTTGATGTGCAGACTGCCAATATAAAGGCACTGGAGACTGGAGATGGTCTGCATGCGTGGATCATGGGACAGTTTTCTGATGAAGGCAACTACTGTTGCCAGTGCCATGGGCATCAAACCCATTTGGAAATTAGACAGAGAAAGACGAGAAAGTGTTTTTTTTTTGATGAGTCAGAACATGGGATAGAGGAAATATGTGAATGAGCTCACTGTAGACCAAATTCACCTTAAATAAAATATACAGTGCAACATTTGAAGATGACCCTGGAGCTCTGGGGCTACTCAATGTCATACATAGTATGGAGCTACAGAGCATTGTGCATCTGGTGCATCCTGCTGCACATTTTCTTGTCTCTGCCTGTGACCATGGCTGGAGGCAAATGGGCCTTCAATAAAATGCTCATAAAAACTATTTGCTCTCTACCATATCCCAGTAGAAGCTAAAGGGTTTGGCAATGCTCCTCATAGAGTGTCAGCTTGCCCAGAAACTGGACTTTAAAGACATCATAAATGACTTTGCTATAAGGAAAGTTTGGTGCTTGACATTTGGAATTCAACACTAAACATCCAACAGTAGCCTAAGACACTAGAACTAATAATATTATTTGGAAATGATTTTCTTTTGCAGTAAAGAAAAGGTTTCATTAATTCATTCATCGCATGTCAATTCTGCTCAATAATAAGACTTTGCGTGGGAAGTCTATAGGCATATATAACACAAACAGGGTCACAATAAGGTATTTCTTTATATTTACATGAGATTTTATATTTGCATTTTGTCATTTGGTAGACGCAACTTACAAGCAAGGTAGGACAATCAAGTGTTAGAGGACAGTATGAATTCTCAAGAAGCTGACCAGGTACAAGTGCAATGTGAAAGAGCCCTAGACAGAGTTTTTTTATGGACAGATGCGGATGGGAGCATATGGATACAATTATTTTTAAAAATTCAGATAAAAATATTAAAATATAAAAAAAGGAAAGAACAAACATGTAACTTATGCAGTCTGTCCTCCCAAGAAAAATAACAGTATAGGTCATAACCTCAGTCACCAGAAATGACCTTTAGTTATGTTATGGCAGACACTATCTAGCGGATGTAATTTTAATCCAAACCATGATACATTTGACCTATGTGGTTGTTTAATTATGGGAACGTGTTGAATTTATGCATGTGGATGATGCAGCTGCAACATGCTGTCACTACATTATACCTGCATGGGTTGTAGTGTGGGAGAAGAGGGAGGAACTATGTGTGTGTTTGTATCCATATGGGAAGGCCATATAATTGACTTCCGTCTCCATGGAGATGTGAATGACTGCAAAAGCGGCAAGCAAGAGGCTCAGTTGTGTGGGTTTGTGTGTGTGTATGATGACTTGACTTTGTGGAGGTTTTATGGCTCAGTTTAGAAGTGTATTTTTCTTTGGTTGGTACAAACTGCGGTACAGTATGTGTGTGTCAACGATTTTATTACAGATAAGCACACACTCCTGTAGACACACTCTTTCTCAGTGAACATCCAGATCAATAGCAGTGAGTCTTGAAGATAACGCAGATGAATTAAAGTGAGATTGAAAGTGTGTGTGTGTGTGTGTGTGTGTGTGTGTGTGTTTAAGACAATGAGTGAACAGAGTGCAATAGGATGAGAGGAAGTGATTGAGGACTGGAATGAGATTTATGGACAGACATTCAATCACACACTGTATGAGAACCTCCCTCAGCTAATTGTCAAATATGACTAAGATGGATTTGCTCTCCTTCCTCTTCTCTTCCTCACATCTGGTTCTGTGTCAACTTTGAAGCTGACAAAATAATGTCTTCCCAGGGAGAGACTTGACCTCTTATGCTCACTGCACTCATCCTAATGCAGTACTTAGGAAGCTGTTGTAACTGTAAACCCACTGTAACGCACATCATAGCTCAGCATCATAGTACACTACCTCTTAGTACTTAGTGTGACTTTTAAATGTCTCTATATGTTTTACCTTCTAATCTTATTAAATCAGTAGGAAAATGGGGCATTATGTTACCTGCCTCAATCCTCTTCCTATTGATTCCCATGCAAACAGCTTACATTTGTCATTAGTGAATGAAACTAAATCACATTAATGTGCAAACTGAATCTTTGCAGTGGTTATAGACTTAAAAAGACAGAGTGATATAAAGAATACTGGTACAATGGATGTAATAACTCCATAAACTCATAACTGTAATTGAGAGGCTCATATTTCACCTTTCTTGGCTTCACTTCATTAGCTGTCTTTTGATTCCACTGATCATCTGCTTACATTACTCTCACTCTTAACTCCATATTATGCAGGTTTATTGGCTGTTCATCACACAAAACTGCGGTAGTTTAACTGCATTTGTGTACTTCAATCGGTTATTTTATTTACATCATTTTGATTAAAACTATTTATGTTTTAATCTGTAAATTGTACATAGAACAGGGCAGGAAATTTATCTTTGTCTCATCAATTAAGACAATAAACAGTAAAAACGATAAAGATAACACAAGAGCAATAAATGGAACACAACTCACATAAAAAAATCACCAGCAATAAAACAATATTTATGCAAAAGTGGATACAACTTTTGTTTTCTTATATTGATTATTAGATTAAGTACACATGGAAACATTACAGCTCAGAATGGGTGAACACTATATTTTCAGAAGCGAGTCAAATTTTAGCAAGAAAACTATACATCTATTTATGAAGGAGTGGGACATTTCTGTGTTTTTATTTTACTCCTGAAAATCTAAAAGCGCATGTTAATGTGAGTCTGTAGTGTGCGGAGCTCTGTCTTTCCCTTGGAGTTAACGTGAGATTAGGTCTGCATACATCTGCATGACAACATACCCTTGCACTTTGCTAATTGTGGCTTGAGTGAATGCCCCCCCCCCTTTTTCTGCTACCGTAGTTTCTCTGTAATTAATGCACATTTCCTCATTTCCATCCTTTTTCCCCCTTGCTGTCAAGTTCCCTCAGCATGGGTTGATGTGTGAGTGTGTGTTGTAAGGTACAGGGTGTGTTGAGGATTGTATGTACTTTTTCAAATACCTCAATACCTCTTTCTCATCCTTATTGGATGAGAAAGAGAAACTAAAGAGACAAAGTGGCAAATAGAGATTCCATTTTTAATGACGTGATTTGCTTGTGAAAAAGGGGATTTGGTGTTCATTAGTGCTCAGCCAACCAGCACAGTATTAATCTGTTTATATCACTTAGCAAGCACTTCTTACCAGAGGCCTAATTTATCACATTCACTCCTTGTGAATCTAATGAACATATTACATTAACACCTGGAAAACACATATCAAGGGACTTCTGTCCACATAAGGCTTACATTGCATACATTCATGCTCATATCTTTCACTAAACCATATTCACTACAGTTAGTCATATTACTGTTCACTACCTTACTTTTACAATGCCTCAGTGTACATGGCAATTATATTTAATCTTTATTTAATAAGGCAGTCTCATTGAGATTGAGATCTCAAGAGAACAAGAAACAGCCATAATACAAGAACACAATCAGCAGACAGAAACAACACAACTACATAATAAACAAGGAATTAATAATAACAATTACAAGAATCATAAAAAAAATCAAATAATGCTTTAAAAGCTCCAAGAGGAATGTAAGACTCAAGTTTGAGGGCAGTTTGTCATTCATTCCAAATTTGAAATTTGTCATTTGTGATAAAGCATAGTGCATTATAATTCTTAAGATTTAACTGCTGTAGTGTTGATGGGGCAGCATGACAATACAATAGTGTTATGGTTTGAAAAAGACAGACAACCTATAATTCTATACAAGAAGCACAGTTTGATATTTAATTTCTGAGTCAAATGTTCAATATGACTCTTGAATGTGGATGCCATTTAAAGTTTTGATGCCAGGATAGTCAGAGTCACTGGTGGAGGTGGATAATACCATGTACTTGTTCTTTTTTGCATTTAAAACTAGTCTATGATTAAGGAGTGGAAAAGATGAAGCATCAAAAGCAGACTGAAGACAAGTCAGGGCCTGGGTTGGGATGGAGCCTGGGACATATAAAATTGTATGATCATCAAAAAATTGGACAATGGACAATGAAGTACTGATGAGGGAGAATTATGTTATTTATGTATACTGTAAATGGCAGTGGACCAAGCATAGACCCCTATGGCACCCCATTACTGATGGTAAGAGGGCTTGACTGAGAAGCATCAGCAACAACAATCTGAGTTTCCTCTGTATGAGTGGAACCAATTAAGAGGGGCTTCATCTAAACCTTTAGACTGTAGTTTATGAGGTAGGATTGTATGATCAGCAGTATCAAATGCTTTTGAGAGGTCAATGAAGAGGGCAGCACTTTTTTAAAAATATATTTCTATTATTCTATCTATTTATTTATAATTGTGCTGTGAGTAAGTTTAGTGAATCAATAAATGCACGTAGTTGTAAATTGACCAATGATTCTAGGATTTTTGCTAAGCAAAGAAGTTGGGTTGAAGGTTGGGTAGAATGTTGGGTTAAAAATATGTGCTAAATGTGGACAGATTAAGGGGGCACTTAGATGCATGTTTTTAACCTAAGCAGCGCTTTGTGAACATCTGCACTGCTTACCAAACTAAAATAGAGTTTTCCATCAGAAGAAGCTGAGGCATTGGGGAGTCCATGGATAATGTAACGGAAATATGACCAGTTATTGTTTCATTTGCGGTGGGAGATGAGACGGTGATTAATTTTTAAGAGACGCTATAGTGATCCAAAATTTAGTAGAACAATCACTGGCAGAGAGAGCTTACTGGTAATAATTGGATTTAGCCTTCCTAATCATGCTGGTGCAGATGTTTCTTTGTTGCCTAAAGGTTAATCAGTCCTCAGGGGTACCACTAGATCTAGGCTTGGACCTGGCTTTGTCTCTGTTATGGATGGCATTGGAGAGTTTTGAGGAGAACCAAGGACTGTATCTGTTTTTAATTCTATGTTTTTAATGCGGGGCATGTCTGTCCGCAATAACCTGAAAAGACTGTGAAAGATTTTCCAGTGCCATGGCACGATCAGTAATAGAGAAGATATCAACGTCAGAGATGGACAAATCATTTAAAAATCCCTGAAGATTGGAATGCTTGTAATTTTTTGTGGCGATAATTTGAGATTTGGGAAGTGTTGTGTCTCAGATAACGGGGCACAGATAAACAGATAACGGGACAGTGATCACTAACGTCAAGGACAGAAACTCAAGAGGCAGGGTATTTATGTGGTCTGTTAGTCAACATGACATCATTAAAGGTGGAGTCAAGATTATTTTTGAATTTTGGTCTAATTGGTTTGTCTATGAGCTGAAAAAGATTAATTTCCAGGCACTGTGACCAGAGCTTTGCAATGTACTCCAAACCATCCAAATGTGCTGAGGGAGTCCAATACCAACAATGGTCATGTGCAGGTCCCTACCAAAACAGAAGTCCGACACAATATACTCATGTTTCCTGAGCTCTTAGCACGAGGTGATTTTGTGGACAGTTAGGCATACATAGATCAGTTAATCCAGCATCCACAGAGGTAGCAATTAGCAGGTGCAGTCAGGCTCAGTGGGAAAAGGTGGAATAATGAACTTTAACCATAAGATGATTAATAATTGTGGTGTGGCAAATGTTGAGGTCCACTGTGTGAATTTGTCATAAAACACAAAAATGTTGTCCTGATGTATTTTGATAATGCAGCAAAATAATGAGAGTTGAATGGGTTAGTTTGTTAATTGTTAATCTGTCCCCCTTTTTACTTTTTATTTTTGTTAGACATGTTAAAGTTAAATTAATGACAGTAGCCTATTATAGAAACTAAAACTAGGACAAAGGTAATAACTCTCCTCTTTTGTGAATCCTAACAAGGTCAGTGCATGTGTGAGAGTGAAAATATTATAGTTCTTTAAATGTTAAATGATTTGGCTTCTGCTCTTTTGAGAGGACTGTCACCTGTTCTACAACTGTGAATTGTGTGTAAAAAACAGAGAACCCAAACGCAGTTCAGCAGCAGCACAGTAATGAAACTGCTCCAGCATCCACAGAAGTACTACATATGCAGTAGCAGCACAGTAAGTCTGAAGACAAACAGTTGCAGCATTCCCAGAATATGAAGTATAGTATTACATATGCAGCAGCAGCAGCACTCTAATAGGAATATATCCCTGCATTGAGTATAATGAGACAATAACTATGACCACAAATGGCCAACTCTAGAAGGCTGAAGGCTGAAATGATGTTACTTTGCGACAGGGCTGCTGCAGTGTGGTGCATGGCTGGGAGAGCAGTGATGCTGTGTCGTGAATAATGCAGGATGAAGTGATCAAACAAGGTATTCTTAGTGCAGCCAGAGTCTACATGAACTAATTTACAGCTCACATACTGGACTGACAAAACATGCAGTGCACGCAGCAGCTACTATCTATTTCTCCAAGAATCTCTAAACCCATCATTTTAAATTTAAACACAGTTACGTATTACTATAGCAAAATATGTTTTGTGTTTTAATGTGTGTTTGCCCTGCAAATTAGGGCACTTTATGAGACTGATGTATTTGGTTTTTATTGTTGAGGTATTTATGTTATGACATAGTACTGTATGTTTCCTATTACAGCACAATAGAGGCATAAAATCATTGAATGTTATGTCCATTGTAGGTCTGAGCTAAATTTGGTAGACTTGGATGTTTCGATGTTGCACCAGCCACTGCTTTTTCTCTATCTCAGTCTCGCTCAAATATGTTACTTTCAGATCCAGGCTGCTTTACTGTCATGTTGTAGTATTATTATATATTAGTTAGTTCACTTATTGTATCACCCTCTCATTTTAAGAACTTAAAGATAAGCAATTGAATTTAAATAATTGAAAAAGTAACCACCGAAATCAGGGGTGTCACGCAGTTCCTATCAGTAACTATCTACAACTACAATTGAATGACACTTAATAACACTATATTGCATTTAATAGCAATATTGAACAAAAAATGTTGGTGAAAAGGCTTTAGTCTCAGAGGTAATGTTCCCTGTTTAGCTTTCACTTTTCACTAGTGATTGACTCTTTGTAAAAAAAAAAAAAAAAAAAAGTCCATCCCCTGTTTTGTAGGATGCATTTCAATGCTGAAAATTTGCATTTGATTTGACCAAAATAATTTAGCTGCTAATAATAGCAAAGGACAACAAGTTAACATTAATGTTAATTACTTGTGGGTTAAAGTTAAAACCACTTATGCTAAATTCACTTTAAATAATTAAAGAGTTAAATATGAATAGAAACATGCAGAAAATCGATTTTTTAAATTATAGATTTCTATTTATTTATAATAACATATAATTAAAAAGAAAAAAATGAAAATATAATTCAACAATTTCTATGTATATTTTAGGGGGCATGGTTCCTGAAATGACTGAAAGTTAAAGGGTTACATTGTTGGTCTTGTCTGTTTTTCAGTAGTTCTTCAGAAAGGTCATTTGCCTTCTCAAACTATAGTTTCTTTTATCATGGCTGTGTCGCCGATATCGTAACACTTTTAGAAAGCACTCAGATACAGAAGTGATTACGTAATTTTTTCTATCCAGAGATGTCTGTCAGTCCAGCATTAGCAGTTCCACATGCTTTGCATTGGAAAGCTCTTTGTTTGGATTTGCTAATTCTTCAATTTTATTCTAAATCCGATATTATTTCAGCAAAGGTCATCATGTTACAATTCATTTAAGATTTACTTTGTTTCATTAACCTTTATTTGCTTTATAATTGAATCAAAGAGCTGAAGACATTTGTTGATCCCTGAGGGGGTTTTAGTTGTCACAGAGCAGCAAGGACACCGGAGCTGGATTTAGTCTGATTTGATGGGCGGTGCAATCTAAATGTCAAACAGTCCTTGTGGTGTTGTAACATACAGTTTTAGAATATGAGTTATTTGCAACAAAAAAAAGCAAACATACAGAATTCATTATGCATCTTACTGCATGTTTAATATTCATATAGTCATAAAAAATAATATCAGGGTAGAAAAAAGACAACAACTCAAACAAAGACAAACAACATTGTACTCTCATGTGTAAAAAGACTGTGCAAGAATCTAAAGTCTCTGCTCTTTAAAAGGCTACAGCTGGTTTTTTCCTCATAAAAAGAAACTCTTTTGTCTCTTTTGCTGTGCTCAACACTGATTTAAAGAGCCTTAATTTGCCTCTGACAAGGCACATCCAACACAAATCCATTTTTATATGATTATTGAAAAATGAGAAAGGCAGCTCATTGTAGTTTGGCTTTGTTTGCATTCATTTATTAGCACTATAAAACATTACAGTGGTAATGACCATAAAACTGCAATAGGTAATCATATGCTGGAGAGTGAGCAGGGCTAGTCTCTCTGTTTGAAGAGCTTCTGCGCGTATATTATACTTTTTATGGTCCACAGCAGTTTAATGACATTTATTAACTGTCCATGTTTGTAGGATGTGTGTGTCTGTGTGTGTCTGTGAGCACATTGGAGCCAAATGTTTGTGCACATACTTTTGTGTTTAATGTACTGTAGGTCTGGCTGTATATCTATGCTGGTATCCATGTTAGGTGTGTGTGTGTGTGTGTGTGTGTGTGTGTGTGTGTGTGTGTGTGTGTGTGTGCAGTGAATTCCATAAAGCAGTAATTTTGTGAAAATCCATCAGAGCATTTCTGGTCTGCTGTTCTGTAGGATTTATTGATTGTGTCTCACACACCCCAACACCCAACATACACACTGATGGTCAGAAAATCTGCTTGCTCCGACTTCTCTCTGCGTTCCACAAGTAAATTGAATTCAATCTCTGTGTGAGTGAATCCGTGTGTTGGTTCTATGTTGTGTTTGTGGGGAGTGTGTATGTATTTATCATTATTTATTATCATTATATATTATTTACAATTAAGGGTCATTTCAGAGGGGATATGCTTAAATTCAGCAGGTGGACTCTGAGGTCATAGGCGAATGGAATTTCTTACCGTTGATGACAAAAAACAATCAAGGCTCCCACAAATCCCAGGAGGAGGAGGGTGGAGAAGCTCACAGAACTCTGGGTAGAGCTGGGTACTCTGCCATGGCAAGACGAAAAACCAACCCCAAGGCCCTGAGGCTTCCCCTCAAAACCCTGCTAGAGCAGTCCAGGCCACACTAACACACATGTAAAATGGTCAGCATGGAGACAAGGTGTCCACCGACAAGCCTGACTGACTCATGCAGGCCCGATGGGGCGACCCTCCCTGGCCCGGAGGTTGGAGAAGGAGCGTGTGCATATGCCCATGCTCCTCTGGTGGGAGAGGCTTAGGACAGAGAGGGGATGAGGAGAGCTGCAGGAGGAGGGCTGTATTTTCAATTTCTGGAGTTTTTTTTTCCTTTTCCAGAAAAAACGTCTACCTCAGCATAATAAAATGAAATAATTACAAGTAATGATATTATTTATTCACAAAGGCAAATATCATTTGTATTCTTTTCTATTGAGGGAAATGTAGACCTAATGAGCTATAATCTGTGCCTACCCCGAGATACAGCAATTATGTTACATTCCTCATAGTTCTTTCTGTCCTGGGTCAGACATAAAGAATCAATTATACTATAAGGGCACATATATATAAGTATGAGATGTTTGGAGCTGCTTAGCTGATTTATGGAGTCTTTACTCTTTTAGTTCAGGTTGGTTGTGAGTAATTAAGTGAACTTGCATGAGGCATCTGCCTCAAAATGTGAGCTCTGGTCCTCTTCCACGCAACCACCTGTGGTTTGGTTTATTATGAGTGAGAATGTGATTATGCCAATGAGAGGAAATGACCATAAAACATATGTTTCTATGAACATGGGATTCATTGCCATATGGTTTCACAGGTAGAAGGAAATAGATGTTGACATATGATAGCCAGCAGAACATTATGAGATCAGCTGAAGGCAAAACACTATATGAAATGCTAATCCTCTGCTCTTCCTTCATGTGTTCTTAACTTGCATGAACACCAGAGAAGGTAAATTATAACAATGAGCACAGACACGCTCACCATGCCAATAGTGTGTTCAGTACACCCAAGCCAAACTACCACAGCTTGAGGCTGTGTGGAAGAACGTTGAAATGCAATGTCACCAATGGCTACTAGAAATACTAAGTCAATATTTTTTCTTAACAAGTCATTCTGGTCTCAATCTGGTGGTTGTTTTGTAAATTATTGCTTCATTAACAACATTTGAAGACTTATAGTAGCTTTGATGTCTGTCGTGTAGGCGTTGAATGATAGCTGTGATTGACAGTTCCCTTACCTGCTTCTCTACCCGGCTCCGGGACTCACACTGAGTTGGACTATTAATGCCGACCATAAGCTGTGACCTTGATTCGTCAAACTGACTCCAATGCAAACCAGTGGGTGACATCACACCTTGCTGCATCCATCTTTATATACAGTCTACGAGTGCACTGTAAACTTTTTTATTGGACTTTTTTGAATCTGAACAAATCAATCAGGAAACTGTTAAAAAGTGCTAATGTTTCCACTTCAGACCATAAAATCAAGATGTTTCTACATCTAAAAGCACTTCCAATTATGCATTGATTCTATTTATTTTTCAAAGCCTCACTATATGATCAGCATACCTTAGTTTTCTTTGATATTCGGTGCACTTCAATCACTTCAGTCTCTCTTTTCATTTATTGAATGTTAATTACTCGTTGCTACATTAAGACATTCCTGGTGGATTCTCTCATCTGTTCATGTAACGACATGCTAGTTTGAAATACTTCTCTAATGTATCGGCCATGACCCAGTAGATGAAAGAAATGCTTATCTGTTTAAATAATTAATCAGAAGCCTGGTCTCATTGTTGGATAGTCATTGGATCAACATTGTTTGCCTGCTACACGCTGCTTAAATTAGACAACGTGAATAGGCAGTAATGTCAGGTAGATTGATTGTATCTCTCACTATTATTCTCAGACTCACTGACTATAATGCAAACTAATCTCCATGAAATGGCACCATAGTGATGAAGTCTGTACACCAAGCTATTCCTAATAGTCCTAATAGATATTTCATGTCTTGTCTATGTATAGTGTGCATTAAAATGTCACTACAGCTTCCATTCAATTACAGCCATTTCTCTTTTGTGGGTCTATTTAGTTTGATGGAAAGACATTTTAGAGGTTCAGTTTTCTATTTTCATTGTATGAATTAATTATTACTAAGCATACTTACATCTAATTATAGAAAATCGAGTCCAATTTAATTAATTTATTAATATTTTCCTCTTTTTAATTTTGTGTTATTCAGGTTTTTACCTGGTGAATTATATGTATATTAAGGTTGTGATCTGAACTCAACAAAAACAGCCCATTTCTGTGTCTCTGTGCAAGTCTTAATTGGTGTATTTAATGACCCATCAGGATTAGCTGTAGTTTAAAAAAACATGAACTGAGTCATCAGAAAACAATGTTTTTAATTTTAGCCTGCAACCGTCCTTCACATTCATACAATTTTACACCTCGTCTTGCTCAAGGGCATCTTGACAGTGCTTGTTGAGTCATGTTTTCCCAGCTGCTTCAAGAATTTTAACCTGTGATCTTCTAATAACAAGATACAGTGTCTCTTAGTTGACTGCTGTATCAGTCTGTCCACCTCTCAGTCTGTCTCAGTCTATCCCTGGCTGGTTCTCTGCAGCGCAGCAGCAGGTTTTGACACAAAATCAACCTTGTCTTTGCAACAACAGTGATGCTGCTCAGGTGGCAACAGTCGGCATGCAGAGTTTTTGGACATCAGACAGAAAATTCTGCTGAGTCTTGTTTCACATTGGTCTGACATTGTTGCCTGTCTCTGCTCTTAATTTGTGAATTTCAATCATGCACAATGCAGAGTCATCACTGTACAGTCAGCGCCCAACCCTCAATCTGTCTGTGTTAATGTGATGTCTTCACTTCCTTTGAAACATAATGCAATGTGAATGGGTGAGAGAATGTCATCATAAATTGGTCTATGTATAAAGATGGACCTTTGAAAATATGAATCTTTTTTTTTATCACAGTGTGAGAGTTTGTTATTTTGTCTACAGCTTGTTAATTCCTCATTTAGTTGCAGGGAACTGCAGGCAGAAAGATGTGCTAATCCCTGTTCAACTTGATTAGTGTGTTTCTGAGTTTGGTATGTGGACATAGCAAGTGGCATCATTAATTTTAATCCATTGTGAATCTGCTGTGACTGTAATTTTTAAAATCTCATAAAGTACAAAATCCAGAGAAATCTTGTGTTCAGCCAACAGATAACAGCTAAACACACTGGCCTGACATGTAAAGCAATACAATATTATGTTTTTGTCATCCAGCAGATTGTCTGACCAGCTTCTCATGTAAATAGAAGTGCAGATCAGCACGTTTCTCATCCAGGCTGTAAGCTTTATCCATTAAAAAGATCCTCAGAAGTTATACACATGAAAATTACATTTCAAGAGCTTCCCCCGGTGAAATGAATCTGGTCTGAAAAGTGATATAAATGCATACGACAAAATGCAAGGTCATGAAATCAATAGTATACTAGGGTCCACATGAATATGTAGTGTGCACACATCTGTGGTACATTTTATAGGCCTTAAACTCAGGCCGCTCTTTCACACACACTCACAGAGAAGGATGTGTCAAGCCAAATTGCCAATAAAATTTGCTATTTTTCTTTCCTGAGACCTGATGGAAAACCTATCTTAAACTTTATGTGCATGTGTCTGTCTGTATTTGTGCCCACACATATATGTAGACAGTTCCTATAAACACACACAGGTTCTGTTATATTTATGCCATAGGTGTGATGCTTTTTGGTGACAGTCATAAACCTGAAACATGGGCCAAAAAATAAAAAATTCTCAGATGACACCGGAAAGCTTTAAAAGCCTTTTTCTATCTGCATGAACACAGAGAAAAGAGCTAAGAACTCCCTAAAGACTTCCCCAAAAAACAAGAACAGGAAGAATAACAAGAGCATTGAAGAAATCATGTCACTTCACATTATCTCTGTAAGTCACCCATGCAGTTTATTTTCAGGTGTAGAGGTGGGTAATGATTTCACTCACTTTTTCAGCATCACAGAGCTTGTGTATGGTTGGGGGTAATTACTTTTAATTGTATCTAATTGTATATATGCATAAAGTGAGTCCTCTCTGTCCACCTGTAGCTGAAATCTGTTTTTTTAATTAAAACAGTATTGCTATTATATTAGTCTGTCATATATTTAATCAAAAGTGGCACATTAACTGGGACTGAGACCACAGGGTCACTGCCATCTAACGCCATGTCTTTAGGAAATAATGTATTTTCGTTCATGTTACAACAAGTTAACATCAGTGGTCAACAGCATTTTCACTACATGTCAAATATAACAAAGTTTGTCTGACTGTCCATATCCATCCATCCAACTTTCCTGCCCCTGTCCTGTTTTTGGGAAACAAACCCACTTCAACAGCAAAAAAAAGCCAAAGGGACATTTTTAATATAATCATGATTCAGAATCACATAACATTTAAACAAGATTGCATTACAGCTGCATGGCCTTCAAGCTATGTATGTCTGTGTATTTCTGTTTGTGTGGGTGTAGTCTTTGCTCAAGGAGAATCTAGGATCTTCTAAGAATCTCATTTGGTATTTGTTTTGTTTTCCCTCCAGGCTCAGGAGTCATCTCGGTCCATAGTCGAGTTTTCGTGAAATTAAAGAGAGCTAGCTGTCCTCACACGCTATGAAGAACACATTGATCTTTTTTTTCTCCTTCTTCTCAAATATGTAACACCAAACAATGGTGTAATGTTCTGAAGCTTTGTTGAGCATGCATAAGCCTGTGTGGATTGATCCACTTGCTGCTGGTGTTTTGCAATATTAACAAGTTCAGAAAAGAATCATGAATCTTGGCTTTCGTAGGCTTGTGCCGCTGTCATTCTTGATTTGTTTGCCGCCAGCCACCCTCTAATGTGCGTGCTATTGTTTCAACATCTTTGGTCTTGACAGAATTCTACAAGACATCTGTTGTCATAAAACAAAAGCAAAAGTTTCAGTTGGGGGGAGAAAGACTTGTTTGTCAGCATTTCTTCTACTGTTTGTCCTTAGTTTCCACTTGAACTTGCAGCAGATCCCCTCAACGTCATAATCCCCTACAGAATGCCCCTCAAGTTCAGTGTTTGGCAATAGTTTGAAATGCCTCAGATTTCCATTAGCAGCTCTGAAAATTGAAAGAAAATTGATTTGTTATATGTGTGTATGTGTGAGAAGCAGGTGGTGCCACTCTTTTAGGATGATGGATATCAGCTTGCTTCAATAGATAGCCCCAACAGAAAAATAAGGATAAAGATGACAGAACTTAGATGATTGTCTGCCAAAAAAGATTTTGACGTATTATGGATCTTGTCAGCTCTCTGGCTCTCTTCTGGGTTTACATAGCTTTGGAAACCAGTTAGACTCTGTTGCTGAACAGCAAGGCCACTTGACAACAAATAGATCAGTGAGTTTGGCAGAATGATTCAGGGCTGAAATGTGAGGATCTTTTGCCCACACAGCCATGCTGAGTCACCGCAGGCACACATGGGGTTGAGCTTGGTCCTTGTGTAACAATTCATCTGTACTTGTAGATACGATTGCTGGCACCTGCTGATGTATACACACATGTGATTACATTTGAATAATTTTCAATGTTTCAAAATCCACTCAGCCTCTCATTGGTGCTTCTCCCTAATCAAATGTATTGCAAGAACACCATTATACATGTGCAAATACATGCTTAGGTTGTCTCTGTGAGCGTGAAAGTAGTTGTGTTTAATTTGCATTTTGAGTATCTTATTTAATGCAAATTTGCCTCTGAAGAAAAATCAAGATGTATGTGTATATTTCTCATAACAAAGGGACCACCAGGACAATCCTGTTGTAAAAGAGCTGAAAGGATGGAAGTGGCTACATAATGATCCATCATGGCGTGTTTTTGCAGTGGGGGCTGAATTACTGTACAGTATCCTGCAGGTTCTTTATTGTTTTCCCGTAGAGAGAGCTGTGGTAATTCTTTATGTCCAGGTGAGCTTCTATTAGATATCAATCTGTTTTCCCACAGAGAGTTTCTATCATCATGCAAGTACTACAACTATATGACTCTTAGCTATTAGCATGCTATCAAGTCTCCATCAGGAGTGTAGTTTATGAAGGCTAACTAATTAATTAATCTCAGAGACACTCAGATATGACTGCCCAGAACAGTGGAAGATTTTAACATATGGTTAAAGTCCTTTAAAACATCAGCATCATGTTTTAGCTTTTGACAAACACATGGACCATACTTACCAACTGCACTAAATATGTCTTGGTGACTTCAGTTTTTGACACTCAGTACGTGCTAACAAACTGAGAGAGGTGCAATAGGCAGAGAGGCATGGTAAATATTCAATTCAATTCAATTCAATTTTATTTATATAGCGCCAAATGTCACTTTTACACTTTTACACTGGAGCAGGTCTAATATGTGTATTTACATGCTGTAGCTACTATATATTTAAATAAAAATTAGCTGTGTGGGCTGATGAAGCATTGCATTAATAGGTTGCAGAGAGCCAAGAGTAACATGAAGGAGATTGAACAATAGCATCATATTCTCTGTATTTTTCTATTTCTGTCAGATTTATTATTTTATGTTGATCACAGGAGCTTTTGAGCTCTGATTCCTAATAAACAAGACTAAAAGAAGGTTATTGTGATTGTTTTCCTCACATGTATCTCTCAACACATGGTGTTTGATACAAACACAATGCCATAGAGCAGTGCATATCTGCATGATCCAATGCTAAATCATACACACGTGCACACAAACATTAACACAATTCTCTCTGCACTCACAAATACTGCGCTCTCGTCACAGTATATATTGCAGTTGCAACTGTGAAGGTGTCAAAAGACTGATTGGCTGAAAGTGTGCTTCCTACCAGCCCCATTGGCGGTGTTATCTCGCCTCGCTTGCTAGGTGACAGCTTTTATATTACTCCCATACACAGGCTGCTGTATTACTCTGCCTGGATGTATGAGAGCTGCCCCCTCCTCACTCCCTCACACACCCCCACCCACTCAGTGCTCAGGCTTTGATAGGCATGAAATAGCCCCACTGCTGAGATTGCTCCTTAGTTCATAGAAACAGCTTAGCTCATACGGACACACAGGTGCTGCCACATACAGGCATGACTGCATACATTCATTCACACAACCTCACATGCACACAGGAATTGCTTTTTTTTTTCAAAGGAGACATTTTAAGAATGATGATCTTGATTTTGGCCTTAATTAGTTTTTCAGTTTTTCTTTGAAGCAATGAGCTAAAGGCGACATAAAGCAGCAATGTGCTCTGAGGCTACAGCCTGCAGCACAGCCATTACAACAAGGAAGATGTAAGGAGGGAGAATTTCCCCTGTGTCAGTTTGCTTCCATGTTGCTTAGATGTTATTTGAGGAACTTAAAGGATAAGTCTGGCACTGATATATATTTTTCTTATTGTCAACAAATCCCATCCCCCGACAACGCAAGTCAGAGTTTCAGGACTTTCTGACTTTCTGTCTGTGACTCTCAGCCCCAAGCCCTCTAGTGAAGAAATACATCTTTAAAACTAGGTCACAAAACAGCTGGACATTATGGTTTTTGGCAAATGTTACTCAAACAAGAATAGACAAGAATACACGTTTGGTTGCAGTGAGAACATTTTCATGGTGGCAGGACGGTGGATGTGGGATTGACTCAAAGTCAATTTAGGAACATGTCTTCAGTACACTGATATGGCTCATTGATGATTTGGAACAGGATCAAATCATTGATGGTTACAGAGTTTTCATGGGATCTGTTGACAATGAAAAATAGAATCTCACCAGCTTCATGCTTTAGATACATGATGTAGTTTCCCTAAAATATTTCACTCTGCAGATTTTAAAAAAGTTTTCTCAACACTGCAGTCTTTAGTTTCTGCTCATTGTTTGTGGTGCATATGACTGAATTTTAAGCTTTATTATTGGCTGTTTTTTTTTTTTTTTGCTGAAATGCACCTTTGGAAGTCGTAGTTAATTTCTACCCCCAAATGTTTGTGTACAAAGTCTTGTACCTTAAACTTTTTACTGAAAACACATACTTTCTAACACAGTTGTTTATCTTTTGTACTGATGATTTAACCTGTAGAATTTAATCATCAGCACCAAGCTGTAGGAGTACTAAATCTGTGAGTAACACAACATTGTCTGAGAAATATGAATGAGATATTTACTTCCAGAACCAGAGGAAATACTTCCTCCAATCTATCTATCTATCTATCTATCTATCTATCTATCTATCTATCTATCTATCTATCTATCTATCTATCTATCTATTATTTGAGAGTGATTCATTAATGTTTTTCTCTTCACTTGGGGAGCTGAAGGGAGGTTCATCACTCTAATTTTTCATTCCTTTGTTATGATTAAATGTTTATTTAAACTGGAACATGATTAATGACCATATATGGACCTTCTGTCACCAGTTTCCCACTGGAAAAGAGCTTTATTTGATCTGTGACTCCCCAGTGAAGTTTATCAGCGCCTTACATGCTTTCTATTTTTCTCTCTTTGGCTGTGTTTATTTTTTCCTCTCAGCCTTTCCCTCCATTTTATTATTTACACATTTCTGTCTGTTCAACAGAATAATATGCACAGCTTATATGACTTGACAGTTTTGACTTTTCATCAGAGATTATAAAATTTTCAGTTGTCTTCATTTAAATTGATTGATATGAAAAACGTGTCTTATAGTTGATATCTCAGCTGATCTGTTTTTGGCTTTTTAATTTTTTTAATTATCATAAGTATCTCCCTCTCCTAATTACTCAGTCAATTAAATATGGAGAGATAATTAGTCCACACAACATGATGATTATCTGCAGATGGCTCTCTTTTCCTCTCAAGTGAAGTCATTAACATTGCAGAGGAATCTGTTGTTGGACATGTTTATGCTAAAACACATGAAAAGCAAAAGCAGTATTTTTTGCTAAACATGCCTTAATTAAGTCTCCTCTTCAGATTCTATCAGGTACTTTGACAGACATTCAACATTGAATATGTGATCGATAGTGATGTATGTGTGCGGCAGAAGTTGCATTTAGAGTTTTCATGTTTTAAAGATGATGAAATGCATGTGGGAGGTAAAAAGAGAGAGAGGAAGAGAGGGATGCCGGAAGAGAAACACATGTTTAATGCTTACTGAAATGTGCTTTTGAATGATTCATTAAACAACATGTTTCCAATTTTTACAGGTCAAACTATACAGTCAATATAGTTTGAAGGTTTCCAGCTGATTATTTACACTGACTGTGTCCTTCCAATAAACAATTGCATACATTTGATCATGACATACTGGAGCCAGAAGCAAAGAGAGACAAACAGACTTACGTGACAACCGGCAAAGATAGATCAGTTTACAACAAACTGAGACAAAAAAAAAAAGGAAGGATGGAGAGACACTCATAGAGCCAGAGAGACCGGTAGAAATGCAATTATTTAGAGTGCAATATAAACAGTGGCAATCACAACTGTTTGAGGGCAACTTTGGAGGAAACGTGAGGCACAGTAAGTGCTGTTGTGTCCATGAAAGCAGGTCGCCTTGCCAGAATTTGGGTGATTACTGTAACATTGTAACCTACTTTATCTGGAGCTCAGGTGGCCTTAGGCATGCACCTCTGCCCCCCCTCCACACACACACAGTTTTTACACTTGATGGAGAAGTGTGTCAGGCAGCCTTTTGTGCCTCATAACTGTTTTTCCGTATCCCAAACCGCAATTCAATTTTCATTCTCAAATTAGTCACAAAAGTGAATCCAATCTCCCTGGACATCATCTGCAAAGGGGAAAAAAACATAAAAATGAGTACATAAATCAAAAATGGTTTCCCAACCTGTAAAGTGTTAAAACTCTAAAAACAAAAGTTGCATTTTTAATCATAACCAAGAGGGCAAGATGGGACATTGTCACTCTCACTGTGTTTTCAGCGTCACATATACACAGCAACTCTTATCCAACTGTCTCACCCTTATGAAACATGTGCAGAACATTAAAGTGAATCCATTCAGTTTACTGCAAGTCATAAACATAAATTGACCTGTCACAGTCTTGTTAAGTGGCTTAATCGATGAACATTGTAGTCATTATTTACAAGACAAGATTAATACACTAGCATAAAGGCAATTTGTCACCTAAACTCCTAACAGTAAAGCCTTTTTGCCACATTTACAGCATCAAGTCAATGCTTCTAAGCCAATCACGCCCAACTGTCTGGTAAAAACTAATCTTGTTTAAAATGCTTGCTCTAGTCATAACCTATTGTATTTTCTTTCTGAATACTGTGCAACTCCCTCCTCTACTGTGGTGGAGGAGGTAATAGACGAATCAGTGACAGATCTGTGGTGATGACTGTTGACATGCAGGAGACACACACACACACACACACAGTTTTGGCATGTGAGGAGAGAGGATAATATTGCCATAGTGCCGGGGGTATTAGAGAAAGTCATTACTGTCCATCATCAGGCAAATGAAGACATGTTTAAGTGGAGATGAATAGCCACCCCTGATGGGGAAGGCTTGTTATGGTAGATCTGTTTAGAAAAGCGGGGGGAGCGCTGGGGGTGGGGGTCATATTTCAATAAATATTTGATGGGCGAGGACAGCTGTACTAGTGTGCACGTGTGTGTGTATGTGTATATGTGTTTGTGTGTTTAGTAGTGGGGGTTTGGTTATTTATGTGTGTGGCTATAAGCGTTTGCATAAGAGCCATTTGAAAGGGGTTTTAAATGAGGGAGATCACTTTCTCACTCCATCTCCCATGTGGGGAAATCTTATTTTCTTCTTCTCTGCATCATTCTCCTCATCTCCTCTATTATCCTCTTCATTGCCATTCCTCCATCCATCCTTCTTGCAATCTATCTGTCTGAACGCTGAATGAGGGGATGCGTAGCCTCAGCAGTATCTGGGCCAACCAGGCTAATCTGAGAAATTTGTTCCTTTATTACTTTAATCAACATGGGAGAAAAATAGTGAGTAAAATAGAAAGTATATTCAACTATAAATGCCAAGAATGTACATAGCTATACTCTATATTATAACAAATTAAGTAGTGCGTTCATGTGAGTTTTCACCTACTCTGACAAGTTAAACTTTTTTGAATCTGATCTTTTGAAGTTTGTTTTCAGAGGAGGAACCAGTCCTGTGATTCTTATGGTTTGGATAATTGATGTGCAGAGGGGTTTGTCAGGCCAGAATAACACAATCTCTGGCACAGCTTTGGCAATGAAAACTGCTCCATCACGAACATAACCTGCCATTTGCAACAAAATGCTGTTTAAAAGGACTGTTGTCATATTGCTCATCTCCATGCAAGTTTTTTTTTTTGCTTTGTTCTGTGATTTGTCTCTGCTGTGCTCGGGCTGCAGCCAAGCTTTCCTCTTTAGACCTGAAATAGAGTGCACCTGTGTCGCCATCTTTCATGGTTGTGGCCAGGAAACAAATATGCAAATATTTGGAGAAAAATAAAATACCCTGGACAGGTTTCCAGCATCACAGCTGAACACAGAGTATCAACAGAGAAACTCAGAGTATCTCATATTCATACGTGTATAGTTACAGTCTTCCACTCACTTCCATATAGGGTCTAAACTGTGGAAGGTAATCTGAGCACCCAGTTCCAGACAGAAACACTGTAACACACTGCAGAAATCAAATCCAGAAATATGACATCAGCACTGTTAATGCATGTATGTTGCTGTTTCTTCCAGAGCAAAAGTAACTCTACTTTGAGATCAAGAGCACCTAGACCTTTATGGATACTTTATAGGTTACAGAGGATCTAATGCATCATGCAAAATTGATTTTCTGAGGGTTGCTTGATTTTTTTATACCCAATTAAACATTGTGATACAGAGGTCACATGTCAGCAATGAGTAACGTGAATGCTTTGACAGGTGAGAAAAAATGAAAGATTGCTGACAGCTGTGAATAATGTGCTGTTCAATCAATATGCAGAGCTGAGTGTGTAAATAGAAGGCTTTTAATGAAGCCAGGAATTAATTTTTAATACAAAATTGCCTTTGAAACTTAGAGACTGAAACAAAATTGCGTGTTTATTTTCTGTCAAATTTGTTCTGTGAATCACATGTCCTGTGTTCTCCTGCGGGTTCCTTGGACACTTGAATGTAACTTCATTAATGCCTTCAGTTCTACCTTAGCATTTTCTGCTATGACAAGTCAAAATGTTTCTGTGAAAAAGGTCTATAAGAAACCATAAAATATGTTTTTCTACCATTTTGCGTCCTGACTACAAATAAGCATGATAAAATAATATGATTTCAGTTCAACTTTAACATGTGAGTATCAAATACAAATTCACTTACCTTTCTTTAGTAGTTTAGAGTTAGTGAAGGGTCTTTATACTCATCTTTAGTTTCCACCATTTCAAATGTCCTGGATCCAATTGATGTGTGTCCTGCTTTACCTGTTTTATGAGCTTTGCAGAACTCACTGGGACATAATTACATCTGTAGTCACCTGCTTTACATAATTTTTTCAAGGTGTTCACAGCGTGGGTGTGATGACCTCTGTCATCTTGTGGTTGCTGTGTGAATTACCTGTCTGTCTGCACTCTGCAGGTGCTCATTAGCTAACCTGGAACACCTGAGGGTTTATTTAAATCCAGGCTACATCACAGCTCTTGCTCTTGTTGACTCTCTGCTGCTACTCTGCTCTTTAGTTTATGCTTATGCCTTGCACCTTACAACACCCACACACACATCTTTCCCTCATGCACATCACACTACTGACTTTTCTCACATCCACACTTTAATAATTTAAGTTATCTTTTAATTTGGCTTTCATTCAGTTAATTGGTTTAATAAACTTTTCTCTTGTTAAAATTCAACATGATATGTCTCCCTTTTGTTTTGGCCCCTTGAGTGAAGTCATGACAAATGGGGGCTCATCCATTTAGGTTGTTTTGTTAGAAAGTTTGTTTGTGCCTCAGGTAGCAGAGGGTGCATGGTGTTGGTTGTGCATGCTGATTTGATGATTTGGTCCAGCTGCATGCTGGATTTGGGCTATGTGTTTGTGGCCAGGGTTGTTTTGGTCTTTGGTTTTGCTCTGGTTTCTGGTTTTTGGAAGATTTGTGGTTATTTTGCAGGAAATATTTGTTTCTGAACTGAAGTTTGATTGTTGCGTGCCATTCAGAAGGTAGATGTTACTGTTTTGATATGTTATTATCCATTAAATGCTAGGGCTTTCCTCTATGGATTGTGTCTTTGTTTTTTTTTTTCTTGTAGTGTGGTAGCAAAATGGCTTACACAGTTGTCTTGGGGCATATCCGCAGCTGTAGGTGGGTTGCCATTAGCATTCATCTACTAAAGATGAGATTGGAAAAGTGGTTTTGTTGTCTTTGTTTGAATGAGGTGTGTTACATAAAAGTGAGCTATGTGCAGTTATTTAAGTCCAGGCTGTAGCACAGCTCTTGCTCTCGCTGAATGTCCACCACTCTTTGCTGCTACTGCAGCTCTCTGCTCCTCCTCCCTTACTTATGCTGTTAGTTTATTCTTATACTATGTCTTGCACCTTATAACACCCACACACACATCTTCCACTCACACACATCACGCTTTGCTTGACATCCACACGTCAGACTTTAATTACTGAAGTTACCTCTTAATTTGGTTTTCATTTGTTTAATTGTTTTAATTAACTTCTTGTTAAAGTTCAACATGGTGTATCTCCCTTTTGTTGTGGCACTGGAGCCAAGTCATGACAGATTTCTCTCTTACACTCTCCACCTGCTAAAGTGTGATAAAGACAGCATATAAATAAAAAAACATGGATTTTAATTCAAGATAAATTTTCAGGGATCTTTAATGAGGTTGCCGAGCAGGTAGAAAAGTGCTGATGTATAATTTTGCAACTCCTCCCACAGGAAAACAGTGCCACCTATATTGCCTGCAAGCTTTGCACCTTTAAACTTGGAAGTATCTTTAAAAGTGTGTGTGTGTGTGTGTGTCCAATACCATCAGTCCGGTGGGCGATTTCACAGGAGGCTGACATGACAGGACAATAACTGTTCGTCAGGCTTGATTGGACATGGCAGGGATCTGCCAATCCACCCACAGTACTGGAGCAGACAGGAAGGCACAGTTATACAACCACCACTGTATAACTGTAGTCTGAGAGTTAAACTATGAGTAGTGAAAAATAATAAATTCCCTTTAATCAATATTTCTATATTGACAGTGGATAAAAATGACTGTTTATAATGCAAAAGGTATCGCTTGTGGTGACAAACTACAAATAATTATCACCTGACTGTGCAGATTCACTTTGATCACTGGAGATAAATTGAAGGATTTTGGATGTGTGGAGTTTGGTGATTCATTCACTCCAGTTTTCTTCAGCTAATTACCAAGAAAACTAAGGAAATGATTTTTATTTTCAGAACAAACAGAAAGACACACTTACAAGCAGTTGTCAGTGGAGAATGAATTGATGTTTTCCAGTAATGTAAATATCCAGGGATGGTAATTGTTGTAAAACTGTCATGGGACCCAAGCACAGGTTGTCATTTACAGAAGAAGATTACAACAATTATATGTAAACTTTGACAGTTTGGAATGGAAAGACAGATAATTGTTCTCTGCCATCATACATTTATGGTTAATTTGTTTTATGCTTTGTGCTTTTTATTATCTGCAGTTAACAAGAACCAATAGAATTAAGGTACATGGTCACCTTTTTGGGATTATTATAATCATAATTATTATTTATTTATTCATTCCAGAGGGGTGTTGATAAGAAACTATAGTCAGCATGTCCTTGATTTAGTGGGTTAATGAGGTTCCAAAGACGGGATGGACGTTTACAGAAGGACATACTGATTAGTATACAGTATATATACAGGGATACACTCATATACTGCTCACTGCTTTGTAGCAGAGAATGTGTTATGTTAATGACACAGCTAATGAGGCCATTAACATTTGGTTTTTTCATTTGAGTTTGATGAGTATGTTGATGTTTATTCTTTGCTGTCGCTGCCTCTCAATACGTTTCTCTCTCCAACATTCTGTTATTAGCCGATGTTTCCCTCCTTTCCTGACTGGAATGTAACAATGAAGTTGCAGTTAACCATGTTATTTAAATTTGTTGGTCCCCCCCTCTCTCTCTCTCTCTCTCTCTCTCTCTCTCTCTCTCACACACACACACACACACACACACAAACACACACACTTATTTAGACATGGTAGGAGGTTGACAGGGTCACAGCACCTACCTGGGGCTCTGGGAAAGTGAAATTCAATTTCCTGTCTCAGAGAAATCAGGCAGGCAGAAGCGCTGTCAGGTTGTCATGTGATTATCTGAAGCAAAGCCACATCTAGCCTCTTGTAAAAAAAAAAAAAAAGGAAAAAGAAAAAAAAGGCCCACTTCGTTTTCACTTAACTGTCAGTCTCCTGGACGGACGTCATGCTGTATACACAATTTTTCATCTATTGTAGCTGGAAATATCTATGAATATGTAGATTCTATGTGATTAAGGGAAAGAAGCTTGATGGTGGATTCTTTCTTCTTTCATGTTCACTAATGTGATTTCCTAATGACAAGGTTTTTTATGTTGGTGTCGTGAGAATATATCATCCTTTAAGTTGTTTAAATAATTGTGTGTGAACATGTACAACAGATCTAAGTCCTCTTTTTTGTCTCTGTAGGAACCTTGGAAAGTCAGGACTCAGAGTATCTTGTTTAGGACTGGGTGAGTAGACTGCACTGTACCTTTCTCATTAGGCCTCAACTAGGAAACAAAAACACATGTTAAACTGAATAAAACATCATGTGATGACAAGAAATCATGCAACACATGTTATTAGATTTTTGCTGTTATAGCTGAGCTTTGCATCAAGTTGATTACGCAATTAAGTGCATAGGACAGTAACCCAGCCTTGGAAAAAGTAATGTGAATGTAAACAATAAAAAATGATATGCTGGGAATTGAAGTGGCAAGTTCAGCCTTTTTTCTTATTAAACCAGTACATCTACCGTGGTATTATCATTCTGCATACATCTTGGTTCAAATATTAAAACAAACACAAACAAACATACCAGCGTAGTCTCTGATGCCTGAAATAATATGAGTGACTGTAGTTTAATCAGTTGGTATCCTGCCAGCAGAGTTGTTTATATTGCAGATGTCTGTCTGTGTGTGTATGTGTGTCTGTGTGTGCGTGCGCGTGCATTTTATCATATCAATGTGGGTTGCAGGTAAAAGTTCTCCACTTCTCATATAAGAGAGTCAAACCTGCCGAGGTCTCAGCCTCAGTATTTAGCATGAGAGTGGGAAGAAGACAACACACACACACACACACACACACACACACACACAGAGGCATACCTATTTCTGCCAACAAGAGCCCTCAAACAACAACAGTTGATTGTGAGTGTGTGTGTATGTGTGTGTTACTTGTACTTGTTCTCTTTTTATAGTCCACAAAAAATATTAGCCCAATGTTCCCTTCTCCGGGGAAGTGCACACGCACACAAATAAAATGCAATAAAAGCCAGGAGGATATACGCTACTATACTGTACACATATCCCCAACTGACACCATCTAAGAATAACACCTCACTGTAGGCCTGCAGCATATGAAATTAAAAAAGTTTTGCTTGTAATTAAGAGTATAAGTTTAACTATAAACTCACTTTAAAGTTTCTACATAGTACCAGATGATTTTATTATTGTTTATTCTGTATGTCCATCATATAGACACACCAAAGTTAAGATTTTAAATTTCATATATTAACCCACTGTAGGGAAATAAGAAAGTCTGGAGAAAGTCACAGTTTTTCATTGATCAGACAGCTTTTGATTGGGTGACCAAATTTTACTGAACAGTAATGATTCACTGAATGATTTAGTATTGAATTAACTCATTGAGTTATGAGATAAACTTTCTAACACGAAGGAAATCTAAGTTTTCAAATCACAACAACGTTTTATTTCTAACAATATTCAACAGCAGTTTACTTCTCATTTAGATTTTCCACAATTTTTTAATAAAAAAATCAATTATTCTTTTCTGTCTGAGTTGAATAAAGCACTGCAATCAGCTGTCAGCCAGAATACTTATTTACATCCAGCAGCCCTCCTCTTTTTTATATCACTGACCCACTTGGGAAGCCTTTTCCTCTGTTTCTTGTGGATTCCTTTTTAATTTATACATAACATCTGAGTCCAGTTATTGAAGTTTCAAAGAGAATATAAACCATCACCCATTCATTTTCACAGAAATTTTAATATGTATTAGTTTTTCCTTCCAAAGTTCTCCTGGAAACCCTACTGATCATGCAAATACCGCTCCAGTTAGAGTAACTAGACTCTAACGCCGATTATAAATAAGTTGTGTATCTTCTTGAGAGTCCACTCCACACCCTTAAAACCTCACTGAGTTGTTAGAAAAGGAAATTAGAATTTGTTTCGAGGCAAGACATCGTTAAAATCAGAGCACATGAATCTGAGGATCAGATGATAAACATTGAGGAAATCCTTTGTTAGAGTCACAGTTTGACCCAAACAAAGTCACTCTAGTTGTTATGGCCAACAGATGTCACCGAAATCCTTTATATACGCTTTCACACACAGAATTGTTTTCGCTTTGATAAGATTTGATCAGTTTTGCATAAACCCAAGTGTGAAAGTCACAATCACAGCACTGTTACTGTTAATGATATGTCAGAACCAGACCTGCAGGATCCTGAGGATTTATCCTCGCTCAGATAAGGCTCTTGAGGTCGCAGATCAGCCACCATCCAGTAAATCGGATCAAAATGTCTGGTGCACATGGGACAGGAGCTTTTGCAGCTTAGATAGGTTGACCTCAACCAGGATGTTGTGTGCACAAACAGACAGCACTTCAGTCAGTTGAGTTAGAGGATGTTAGAAGGTTAACACAAATGCTTTCCGGTCAGTAACAAGAAGGGGCCTTTTGAAAGGTAGAGGAGACAAGGAAATAATAATAATAATAATAATAATAATAATAATAATAATAATAATAATAATAATAATAATAATAATAATAATAATAATAATAATAATAATAAATACAGTAGATGATCATGTTTTCTGTACTTGCTTTATCCTAGTTTAACCTTTTGTTGATTATACATCAACACTCCAGGGCTCTTACTGTAACTCTATGTTCTGCTGACTCATCTTCCTGATATTAACTGAGGGACTCTTGCTGCTCTGCTATGGAGGCATTCTTCTTTAATGGATTTATCCCAGTTTAGCACTATCAGTTATATTTCACTGCATTTGGCAGAAGACACCTACTATTTTTAACTACATGCGTCATTTATGATGCTTGACCTTAAATGTCAGTGAATAGCAACACAGTGGGCAGATTTCTATTTTTATTTCAACTTTAACACGATCTGAGAGTCACATGTTTTGCTTCAAATTACCTTTATATGAGAACTTACAAAAAGCAAATAGAGGGTATTTCCTTGCATTGCAACATTGGCTTTTCATTCATGCAGATAGATTAAGATTTTGAATTGCTTCATTATTTTCATAAGTTACACAACAAAATTCTTATTTCAGTTTGTTTCATTGTGCACATTACATAATAATAATAACCTTTATTTGTATAACACTTTTAAAACAGAAGTGCTTCACCAAACAAGCAAAAAAGAGTTGTCCTCATGTTGGTCTGGTTTCATTACAACTTTGATATCTGATCTTTCTGCACCAAAAACAGTGACAGAGCTGGCTGAATACACTGACAAGTGTCATTGGTAGATTATATCCAATGAGCCTTTGTGGCGCCATGCAGGGCTTTTGTTTTCCAGAGTGTGATGAGTGGTTCCCAGGCCAGCTCTGAGCACCACTACCCCAGGTGGTTCACGGTAGACTGAGAGGTCTGACTCAAACTGGCTGAGCTGAACGGTGCAGAAAAGGTCAGCCTAATGCCAGCTGCCTGCCACATGCTGCGCCCAGGGCGGACATGATGCTGGCAGGGTAGAGGAGGAAAAGAGAGGGCAAAGAGCGGGCTGCTAAACGGTGTTTCACACTTTCACTTGAAGGAATAGAGCCAAGATAGAGGAGGATGCGGTGTGCTTACACTATGTGTGCGTGGTTGGTTAATTAAATGAAAACTCTGCCAATTGAGCAGTTATTTTACGGCTGTTTGTCATAACAGCATTCATCAGACCAAACATACACACGCACAAACTCATATACTTTAATGACAGTGCAGCAGACAGAAACATTAATAAAACACACATTCAGTCATGTTTAAATGGGATGCAGTCATTTGTTTCCATTTGCTGTTGATTGTGTGGAACGCAGCCAGGAGGAGATGTAACTGTCACAGGACTCACACTTTAAAAAGCCAATCTGCAACTGCATGATGATGATGCCCCGAGAGAAACACCATCTCACCAGCCTCGTTTACATAATGGTTTAATCGGGCCTGTTTTTCACTGAATGTCATCATTTCTTGTTGTGCAGAATTCCCACAGCCTTTTCCCACTCTTAGTAAGTTTAGTTTCTACATCAGAACATTAAAACAGACACTTTTGCTTTTAGTTATAAAGAGTCTTGAAAAGATGCATTTCAAGTGAGTTTATCTTTAAACATGCTCCCTGCTCTGTGATTCAGCAACAAATGCTATTTTAAAAACGTTGAATCTGGCAAACTGACTGGAAACCAGAAAGTGTTGAAACATCCAAAAGTTTTTTACCGACATGATAGACAGCGCTCCCCACCACCATCATCAAAACACCAAATGAGGGAATATCTTTTAGAAGAATGGTGTTCAACCCTCCTAGGTAGAGTCCAGGGATGTGTAGAATCAATGCCAAGGTGCAATAAAGCTTTAAATTCTGGTAGCCCAACACCTTGCAAAGATGTTGGCTTTTCCTTTAATTTGTCACCCTTCTGTATTTAGCATACAGACATGAGAGTGGTATTAATCTTCTCATAGAACTCTCAGCAAAACAGTGAATAAGCATATTTCCCAAAATGTTGAATTATTAATTTAAATTAATGTATGTAAAGCACTGTGTGCATCTAATCTGAAATATGTAATTTGCTGATGCAGTTTCTCAGATAAGTTTACAATAAATGTTTTCTTTCTTTCTTTTTAACTTTGGCAGTAGATGCAGTTTTGAACCTCAGTATAAGTCAGGTACCAGCTGACTAACAATTTACAGCATAAGGGTTTAGGTATTACTTACAGTCCACTGATAACCTTTTGCCACTGTTTTTTAAATGTTGAGTTTGAGCAAAGCATTTGTGTTTTCTTTTTAGTCTATTATAATGTTCAGCATACTGAATCATTTTATAGTTGGCTGCATTAAACTTCATTCTTTTTAAAGAGAGAAATCACATAGCCATCGTATATAATGTATTGACAATTCATATACACATAATAACTGTGTGTAGCTAAGAAATTAATAATGTATTAATTTAGGGAATTTTGTTAAAATAAAAACATTTTCTTACTAATACTGATTCTTTGGGTTCATTTGCTGTGAACAAATGTTAGAGGGAATCTCTATAGACAGATGAATTAGTATTCCACACATACAGTCATTACAGGGCCGGAGTGCAGGATAGAGGGAGGGATGATGAGAGGAGAAGAGGAAAAATGAAGAGGAAAGATGTGTCTTGCATTTCTGTCCTCATCCTGCCAGCTTTTACTCTCTTTTTAGTCTCTCTCCTACTGTCTTTTTCTCTTCCCTTTCTTTATTATTGCTCATTTAAACTGAACTAATTTCTTTCCCTGTTCAGGAAAGGGAAATGTAGGGATGGAAGTAGGAAAGATGATTTCTTCCACCACACACCTTTCCTCACAACCTAAACTCCCCCTTCTTTTTTAACTTTCTGTGTCCCTGTGGGAATTGCTCTTCTGGGGCTCAGCTGCTGGTATGAGCAGCTTATTTTTTGGTTAAAAGAGGTTGGATAGAGGTTAGCACTGTGCTGAAGCAAGATCAAGGGGGCTGACAGACACACACACACACACGCGCGCGCGCACACACACACACACACACAACATAGTTTGTGTTACAGGTTCAGACAGACAGTAGACAGTAGAAAGAAAAGAAAAAGAAAAATGGAGGTAAACCTGCCCAATTCAGTCAAATATACACAAATCAAAAAGCTTTAAAATGACTATATAATACAGAAATACAGAGTGAGTACAGCTGCATTAACTAACAGTAGTCATCCTCTTTTCTCTGGCTGCTCTCCAGATCAGGAAACCTTTCACACTGTCATTGTGAAACTCACTTTATAGACCTACTTGTTAAAATTCAATCTCTTGTTTATTAGCATAACTTGACATAATTTGAATCAATTCAATATCAGTCAATTCTATTGCACTAACAATAAAAAGCTTATTCCACATTCCAGCAGAACATAATTTAATATCAATTCAATTTACATGCATCTGAAAAAGTCACACAGTGTATAACAGCCTTCTCTGTCTAAAGTGTAAAAACCTCTCACCAGTTAATTGAAACTGAATTGATTTTTTTTTAAAGTGATTATGTCAGTAAAGAGGCATGGAGGGTGGATTAATTGATAAGTGAAGTGATTAGTGAATTCAAAATGACCTCTAGGACCAAGCAGTCTGCTGCTGCAGATAATTCACTATCTCTTTATTCACTGAAAACAGCTAATGGAGTGACTGCAGGTAGGTCTGCAGTGACTTCACTGTGGTTTGGTTGGTTGAAAAAATGATTTAAAAAAGAGTGTTTGTATGAGTTTGAATGTGCACACCCATTTTAATTGGCTGTAAAACAAAAAAGTCAATGCAGAAGTTGAAGATCAGCATTAACCATCAGTGCTTCTGTGTGAATACAACATTTTTTTTACAGTCCTCTCACCACATGCCACAGTCCAACCAGGGCCATTTTTTCCTGAATGCTTGCTGCACTGATGCAGCACTATTGATTGATGAATTCTTGAAATGGTTCTCTCAGAAAATCCTGCAGTGTGAGGATGAACCTGTGTGTGATGTCACTGTGGTACTTATGCAGGATAGACACTGAGTGGACCAAGAGTTACTGCAGTTCCTCTTCTTTCTTCCTTTTTTTAACCTCATTTCACTTCCATTAATCCTTCCCTCTGTGGTGCAGCTGAAGACACTGCAGTCTGTGAGTTGTGTAAGTGAATATTGATGCAGCCACCAATACGCTAGGCTGTTCATGAATGAAGTTCACAGTATCAGTCTGTGAGATTCATGCAAAGTTGTTTTGTCAAAATGTGTTTGATTTTATAAATCCAGATGTGGTGATGCAATCAAAGGCAAAAGACCGACAACAAGTATTAAAGCTCATAATCTTCAGTTTCTGTTAACATCTGTCAGAAAGATGCATTCCTGAGGATGAAGTTGGGAAGTTGATTTTGTCAACCTGCCAAAGAAATAACAGAAACATATTATTTATGTATTGCATTGCATTGTAATGCGTTTATGTTCTTTTGTCCACCCCCTGTAAGCAGTAGCCGAAAAAGTAGACAGGACAGAAGCAGATATAAAAGTAGACAAAGGTGATTCAAGTAGAACAGTTTTTGAAGAAATCAATAGAAATTGAAGAGGCAGTACAGAAGACAAGGCCATGCAACAGACCTGAAAATAGGTACAAAGGATGGTGTGTGTGTTTGTGTTTGTGTTTGTGTTTGTGTTTGTGTTTGTGTTTGTGTTTGTGTTTGTGTTTGTGTTTGTGTTTGTGTTTGTGTGTGAGTGAGAGAGAGAGAGAGAGAGATAGAGAGAGTGAGAGTGAGAGATTTAGGTTGAATACACACTGAATACACACATAACCAAACACAACACTGCTCTGATCCCCCAAAACAAAAAAGCTCTTGTTACAAAACTTTATGGTACTTATTTCCCCCAAAATATAAAATAAATGCACTTTCTAAATCATATATTTTTAGCTCTTCAAATAGTTCATAAACTAAGTGGCTGCTTTAGTTTTCTATATATGAGCCAAGTCAAACTGTAATTTGCCTTTTTGTGTGTCTCATAAACTGACACTTTTCAAATATGTCCGGCTCACAGATGTACTGCACCTTCTTGTTGGGGATGGAAATGTATCCAATGAAAAAATGTGACTCAGCCTTTCTATCTGTAGGCAGACATGTTGAAAAGAAGAGAGTTAGGGGATCAGTTAAACTCAGACACCAGAGAGAAATGTTTCATTTAAATGCGTGCCATCTATCTCGCTGCCAGGCACAGGACCGGATTCAAGAAGGTTAAAAGGACTGACACAAAGCTGAAAGGATAAATGACAACTCTTCCCAAACCATGCAGCTTTTTCTCCTCATCATCTCACTCCTTACTCTCCAACATTTCTTGCTTGTACAATTGAGCTAATGTTAGTTTTGTTTTGACTCCTTCGACCTGTCATTCCAACTGTTTGGCAGGGAAGACCAATTAATGGTAAAATAATAAAAGTAATGATGAGGGGGAGGAGATGAGAGACATAGCTGGGAAGAAAAAACCAAGGACGAAGCAATTTTGAATTTGAATCCAGTCAAACTTTCGGTATTAACATATACTTTCCACTATATACTTATATACTTTTGAGTTCCTTCATTAGGAGTTACGTTTGAGCTTGCTTGTTGACTCAAACACCTTTCAGCTGTAGGAAAAAGCTTTGCAAGGTTATTGGATTTAGTATTGTTGCATAGCAACATCAAGTACCATTAATGGCACTTTCCACCAGCAGCTGCTAGTGAAAAAGAGCTATTTGTTGTTCACAGGGCCTTAATTTCCATCAAACAGAAAAACTCAGTTGATCCTATAAGAGCAGTGGCCTTGACATTAGAGCTCTGCAGGGTTTTCATCCCATACTGAGCCTCCCGCTCAGACGCAAAGCTCAGAGCCACCACTGGACATCGTTAGCTGTGATTACAGTTCCACCACACTGGAGACAGCTTAAAGGACTGATTGCACACACACACACTGGATGTACACACGCATACACATACATGTGTGGATAAGAAATTACACACAAATATTCACGATGCCTATACTGTATGATAAGGGCAATCTGTAATGAGTGTAGGTGCAACTGAAGCTCAGTGAGGTTGCCATGGTTACTGGTCTTAACAATTTCCAAAAGCAACTTTTGTACAAGTAATTACCATTTTCTCGTGCAGCAGTACCCCCCGCCCCCCAGCTCCCCACCTTCTCCACCCCTCCCTCCCCTGACAAAAAACTGCATTTATGACTCTGCTGATGATGCGTGTTAAGAACTGCAGCTTTCTGCTCCTGGTTAAGTTAAGATAATACCATTATGCACCAAGAGATCCAATTTATCCTCAGGGTGTCATCTGTAAGTTAAACCTCGGTGGAGTTGATGGTATTGCAAAGTATGGAAATAATGAGCTCTATTGTATCGTAGCATCCCGTCTGCTGCAACGAGCAGATGGTTAAGTGCTTTTTCATTGTCCCTCGCCTCTGAGGTACATCAATTGTTTTATGACAGTCGAGCAACGGAGGTCAACAGAGTCAGAAGAGGAATCATCTATTCATTTTGTGGGCAATGGGGCACAGGGAGGGTAAGAGAAAGACTCAACAGGGAGATAAAATAGAGAGCAGAGAGAAAAGGGAGGGGTTGAGGTTTTTACAGCCCTGAAGAATGAATACTGTAGATATCCCAAAAAGATCATTCTTAGCAGTGGCTGGCCAGAAGCATTGCATTATTTTGAGAAAACATCCTCCTCACTGCTGTAAATGAAAACTCACTGATGGAAGACTACCAGGCTACGGCTTACTCTACTGGTTGAGAACTAAATTAATACATAGTAATAGTTATGTTTCAGATTATACACATATTATCTATGTTTATGTCAGTTAAAGTAACAATTTCAGTATAGAGGCACATGTTCAACTTCTTCTGCTTTTATGAAACACACAGATGCTCTAAACTGATAGATGAAACAAAGTGAGAAGTCTTCACACTATGGCTTATGCTGAAAACACAAATGAATGCATGGACATTTCAGGCTGAGCCCTTCCTCAATGTGCCTATTGTCAGACATACAATAAACACAGCCGTAATTCAGTACATAATTTGTCCACAAGAGAGCACTAACAAGTTTGTTTTTCAACTATAAAAAGTCCCCCTCAATACACATTGTGGTCATAATTCTTTAATAACAAAATGTCTTCCCTTGCCATAGAAAAATCTCAATTTTGATTGGCTGTCAGGTGTTGTTTAATGTCTAGCCACCAGACCAGGACACCTATGATGCAGGTGTTTGCAGTTCTGACACTCAATACTGTAAGTAAGGAAAAAAGTAGTGAGGCTTAACAAACGAGTATTATCTTTTACTCGTTTGAAATGAATATTGGCTGGTAATGATCTCAAAAACCCATCCTTGGTTTGACTCTAATATACTGCTGAATTAAACTTTGATATATTGCATCAAAGTTTATTGCATGCATTAACAGTCCATAAAGTCTTCCATCTCATGCAATACTATCAATTTTAATGCAGTTTCCCTTAGCTCTCCTGCCAAATTTCAAATGCGCTTCAGCACAGACCACCTCATATCTTGTCAGGCAGCCCAGATTTCCTTGCAGCTCCCAGAACACACATAAGCTGTGCAGCATTAAAAGGTTTGCACCAGACGTTTTCCTGATATAAAAAGGTGTTCCTCTCTGTCTGTCTGACAGAGCGTGACAGTTTTAGATAGCCTAGCTAAAACCGTTTTGACATAATCTGAATGGGAAGTGTTTGCTGCCACAACAAAGCTACATGCATAATTCAGTGGAGGGAATGTGCTGAGGATTTAGTGTCTCCTCTGGTTGGGGTGGCTTAGCCTTTTGTTTGCAGGGTAATCAGGAACATGTAGTCAGATGTACACACATGCTCACTCATTATACAGACACACAGGAAGACACAAGCACATAAGGACAAGGGACACAAGGTCTCCAAAATATATCTGAAGATAACAAAAACAGTCACCAGTGAAGACAGAAAGTGCTAACAGGCACTTACACAAGGTGATCCGTCAGTATTGAGCTGCAGCTCTGAACAGGACAGATTTTTCTCCTGGGAACCTGACAGCTTCCCTCGACTGGTGTCACAGCCTGGGGATTAGTAGTGTTTACTCTTGGATGTCAAATACACACACACACACACACACACACACACACATACACACACACACACACACACACACACACACACACACACACACACACACACACACACAGACACTGACAGAAAGGACTGATGTGGCATAGAAATGTTTCTTGATGTTGACATGTCTTTTTCTGTCTCCTCTCCAGGTACATGGGTGACATTTGGGGGACAGATAACAGACGAGGTATGAAACATTTTCCTTTAACTTTCATGTTCATTTCATTTTACCAGAATTTAGTTATTGACTAGTTGATTTTGTTGAATATATAGTACAGCGGTGATGAATATTGAGCAACACTATGAAAATATGTGATATGGTAACCTACCACTTGAACATTTATTCAAATCATCAATTCTTCTAGCCTAAGCTGCCTGTGGCGTTTCTGCATTACTAGTTGATTACACAGCACACAATTCATAAAAACTTTTTTTTTTTAAATGACACCGTGGTTTCTGATCCACAGCCATGGTTGTGTTTTACATTCCTGGTGTTATTGGATTTTTTTGTCTGTCTAGCACACATTCACATCTTCTTTTGGACAAAACATACTGAGTTTGCCTGTAATTAAATGTGCTATAAAAAGAAAATCTGCCTTCCCTGTGGATGAACTTTTATTTGAACATTTTCATTGATCTAAACACATTGATACAGTAAACAAGCTTGTATCGCTCAGCATATACAGAATCAATAAGGAACTGGGTTCATTCTACATTTGAGTCTCACCTCTCTTCCTTTATGACATTTAATAGATTAAACAGCAGAGACAAAGTATCAAAGTACATGTTTTACAGAACAGTTGCATTCTGTATCTGTGGTGTAGGGCTTGATGACAATCGAGTAATTAAGATATTTAAAAAAAATACATTTTTAGTAAAAAAGTAATGTAGATGATAGCCACTACATTAGCCATTTTAAGTCACAACAGTCCCACTATGATATGATTAGTTATACTACATGCACACCTGCTGCGGTTTACGGGTCCGCCATGACTCTGGGTCAACTTTGGTTACAAGAGTTGAAGCGCTGAACAGTTTCAGCCTGTTTGTACCTTGTTGGGTCGCTAACACCAGCCAGCAGCAGCCAGCAGAAACACAAACAGCAGCACATCCATTAATGAGCAGACCTCTCAGCTCTGTCTGTGCTGCAATTGATCATTAAACTAACTGCCTGTGCTCGTGTTGAAGCATCTGGTACTGACAGTCAATAGCTGTGTGGGATAACCCGTATTTCATTATTCTTGCACAATTGCCTAAAAAATATGATGATTCAAGGTTTCATTTTGCAGGCAAACAAAAATCGATCACATTTTGAATCAACCCAAAGCTTGAAAAAAAGTCCAGATTTATTTTTTGGCCATTCATCTAGACCTACTTTGGTGTCAGTTATAAGACAAAGATATTTTTTTTCCTGTTATTCTGTGAATTCTGCCACATATCTTGTAGGCAAGCAAGTTTATGTTTTAAAACAATGCCATAGGGTTGGAGTGGACTGTGTAAATATTAAACCTGTTAAATTTGATAAAGAGGGACAAACAGGGACTAAATTCTCCATCACGGTATGTATAATTTTACTGTGATATATTGAATTATCTGGAAATTTGATTGAGAAACTGTTTATGGATAAAATAACTAGATATTGCCATTAAACAGTGCTGCCCGTTAATGTGCAGCATCACCCACAAGGGTAAGCTTCCACAGCATTAAGCATGTAGCCACATTTTTGATGGTTTATGAATTCATATTACTATATTATGCATCACATCACCCAACCATATCACATGGTAAGGAACAATAAAGAAATGAAAAGTAGAGCTCGTAGCAGCACACCGCCGCTACCGATGCTATTCGCCCCTCTTGCACCTTCTATAATCGGTCAGAACTGAGTGACAGATGAACCGCAACACTGCCAGTGCGACTGTGGGACATCTGTCACATTTTTCTAATTGACTGGTGTCACAGTTAACCTTGTTCAAATCATCAGCTGCCTGACAAAGTTCCTACAGGCTCAATTAGCCTACAAGCTTAATTTTTTTTATTGCTCGCTCACATTTATTTATGTTATAATGAGAGAAGTTTTTTTTAACATCAACCTCAACCTCCAACAAAGACTAGGTGTGATTGTTCAGATTAGTTGGACTGACTGAAACTTCACATAGGACATAAAAAGGGTATACTATGGGTCAACACATTGTGTGTGCGTGTGCGTATTTAAGTCCCCTTTACACTCATGCTGATGAACTCTAACATGCTCTGATGTTGCTGCTGGGTCTTGGCATTGGTCATCATAGACGTGCACACACGCACACACACACACACACACACACACACACACACACTTAGAATGACACTTAGGGAGAAGGGAACAGAGCTCACCCTGGAGGACAGTAAGCTTATATAACAGTATTATTTTTCTAACCTAAAGGCTTAGTGCCATCAACTCACATGGTCCACCCCAAGCTTAGCACCCCTCTCCCCCCTCCATTATTCTGACTGTCCCTGGTTCAATGTCACTGATATCACTCAGACACTTCCAAGCTGTTTTGCTTTGGCTTGAACAGAGGAGATTCATACAGGAAATGCCGTTGAGGGTGATGTTGTTAATGTTGATGTTGCGGCTGTGTGACTGCAGAAAATCTCAAATGTTACATTGTTGACTCATAGCTGAAGGAAACATTTAAGCTCTCACTGGAGATACACAACAGTGCATCCTTGCTGTAGAAAATAACTAGAAAAAGAAGCTGAAGAGACAGAGAGAGAGAGAGAGTGAGAGGACGTCTCGGTAGACAAGCAACCTTAAGCCATTTCGCAGCAGAGCGCTGCCATCACATGCGATGCTGTTGGGTTAAAAAGTCCTCTGCTGTCCTCAATGCCCCCTGTTCAATGTCACCATCATCAAATGCTCCCTAAATATACTGCATGTCCTCTGCAGAGTTCAGCGTTCTTGTCCTCATTAAGATATGCAACAACTCTGACACATAAACACAGTTACTACACAAGATTAGCATTAAGGCTGCGCTATGAGACCCAACTTTTCACCTTGTTTTTTATAAAGTGTTTATAAATCGTAACCATTGGCTTTATTAGTGTTAGCCAGGAAGAGACTTGTATTCAGGAGAAGATCTGCAGAGCATCTGGACCAGAAACCATTCATTACCTATTTACAACTGCAGACTTATAGTAATGGCTTATTAGATAGTGAGTGAAGCCAAATGTCCACAGCATCCAGCTGTGTTGCATTCTGTTTGTGCTACGGCTCACAGCTCTGACACTGTTCCAATGTCCACAGGAAACATTTCAGAGTGTCTGTTCACACACATTTCTAATTAAGTTTTTGCTGATATTGTTCAAGTTGTACAAACATAAATATTTACATGTGACAACAGATGCTTTGTGGCTGTAACTCACTTCAATTACTGTGCTTCCCCATGCCGCCTTATATCTAAATGTCATGAATAACGTTTATACAGTAGAGTGGCCTATGTCCACCATGTATCAATTCATATTTTTCTTCTTCCATGTTTCAGTCCCTCTGACTAGGTTGGCTTTTTCTCACCCAACTCTTGTCATTAACCTGAAAACCTGGAAATGAGAACAACAATATGATGAACTCCGGTAGATTTAAACACACACAATAGAGCAGGAGGAGCCTGTCTCACTCTCTCTCTATTAGTAACTACCACCATGAAAAAAATAGTTTAAGTACAGTATATGTGTTTATATGTGTATATATATATATATAATTACATATTCAATTGGCAAAATAAAGATGGCTCCAGCATGTAAATCTAGCAGAGTGGTGAAAACAGCTGAGCATGAGTCACTAGTGAGACGCTCCGGTTTCTCGCTCCCTAACAGGCCATCTGGTCTGCACTTATAAATGTTAGAAATGTATTGATAAAGGGTTTGACCTCTACAGTCATCCATCAAAAGCTGTTCTTATAAATTACATATTGCCTCTCTGCCTCAACAGCGTCAGCAATATGTCATTTCTTGAAGCAGTTGAGTTGTTCATTTTCATCTGCTTTTTTAAAATAATAAGTAGAACTTGGAAAAATAACTATTTAAAATTCAGTTTATGGGGTTTTCTTAATTTCACAGTTGCTTCAGACATTTTCATTACAGATCAAAAAGGTCAAATACATTTTATAGTTCATCAATAAACTGTACACTGAAACAAACAAACAAAATAAACATTTAAATAATTCATCTATTGTAGCTTTTGTTGTCTCTCTCTCTCTCTCTCTCTCTCTCTCTCTCTCGCTCTCAAATGACCCTTCATTGATCTCTCTCCCATCCATCTCCTGCGGTTCCAGTGTTAAAGTGCTTCTAAGTTGGTTTCACTGTACTTGCTTCTGCGCAGCCGCACATTCCCAGACAAAGAGTTCATAGGAGTGATAGTGGGATGCCAGTTAACATTGCTTACTCATTCAAAAAGGCCAAAAGTGGATCCATAAATGATAAAGTGAATTTGAACAAAATGTCTCTTGTCGATGTTAACTTTGATGTATTGAGCGTGGACGGGAGGATGCAGCACAGTCATAAAATCATCTCAGCATTGTGTGGGTAGCATGTGGGAGGTTACTGCAGTCTTGATTCTGGGGTTGTGAGAGAGAAATGTGTTCTTTTTTTATTATGACTGTTCCATGTATGGAAACCAAACATCCCTTCATGCCCCAGAAAAAAAAAAAAAAGAAACCTGAAGCATAGCCACCCATGCATTTCAGCAACTTTACAATGACTCAGTGTTTTTCCATAGGAGAGAGAAAAACTGTATATCTATATCTGTGTGTGTGTGTGTGTGTGTGTGTGTGTTACAGACAGATTGTTCCTGCAGTTTGTCCTCTCTTTTTTTAAATTACCGACCCATTTGAAGGCCATCAGTCACATTCAGTTCGTCCAAAATGGCCAGAAGTCAGAAATAGTCAGAAATCTGAGTAAGCAGCGATGCTTTGTCACTGTGACAAACTTTCTGACCTTGTGAATGTCACCACAAGCTCTGCATGACAGTGACTGACCTTTCAGTATCTTATGAGACTCATCATGAATGAGCAATCACAAAAGGTCAAACAGTCACCCTTTAAAAACTGACACCAACGCCCTCGACTCTCCAGCTCCGTCAGGGACTATCTGCTCGTCTCTCCTTCTGTCTTCTTCAGCATCTTCCTCACCTTCCCTAACCTTACTGAAAACATTCACTCTGTTCACCCTTAAATGTTCACTACTTTTCATTTTCTTCATCCATCCAGCACTTTCTTACTTACTTTTTTTTCCATTTATCCTCCTTCTGTTCTCTTACCTCTGCAAAAAAAGCCTGCCCTTCCTTCACTTTATTTAAAATCACCCTCCAGTGCCCCTAGCAGTTGTGACAGAGATTGTTTCTTGTCTGGACTCAGCAGAGACCGGTTAGAGAAAGAACATGCTTCAATTTCTCTGTCATTCCTCTTTTCTAAATCCCTCTCTCCTTAATTCTACCCTTTCTTTAACCTCTCCATTGTCCAGCTCTATCTTTTCATTCTGCTCTGTTTGCCTTAATGGCAGTCCAGGGCTCAGAGACTTGAGGCTTGAGGACATTCTTCTCTCGTTCCTTTACTGTCCGTTCAACCTTCATCTAGATGATGCATTCTTAAATTTGAATATGTTCTGAGATTTACTGATCTACTTTTTTTTGCAGTCAAAATTATAAAATTCAGTGTTTCCACTACCACTTAAGTCAAGGCGAGCTGCCAACTTAGTTTTTAGTGCCTCAGCAATCCTTGACCTCATGTTAATGCATACAAATGGCTCTAAAGAGCTGATCTGCAGATTTTAAAATGTTGCAGGAAGCGAGCACAGGTATAAGATCAGTACTCGATATGGGAAGATGTTCAAAGTTATCAGGGGTATCAGAGTTAGTATCAGAAGAGAAAAAATTGGACTGGTGCATCCCTGGTTGTTATGTAGTCACATTCAAGATCAAAATGTTTATTTCTCAAACAGATTATGGCTTAAAGTGTAATTCTTTTCCAGGTTTTCAGTACTCTTTACTGCCGCTCGGAACCTTTGCCAAAACATTTATATCGTTTTGGCAAAATAATACAAGCTATAATTTTCTCTGGATCTCTGAAACTCCGTCCTCACTGCAATGTAGGTCTAAGATCACTTGTCATCGCCAGCTGGCTCTGGTTCATGTTGAGCAACAAGTCCTCTGTCAACGCATCACAAAATAACTCATATGAGTGTTTTGCTGATCTGGTCACCTCAGCTATTGGGCAAAGTCACACCAACAACAGTTTGGCAACTAAAACTACATTGTTAAGCTTAAGACTGTGTGACTTTATGCTGCATCATTTTAATTTATTGCAGTTTCCTGCTTTGCTGTTCAATGTACAGATATGTTGTTTTAACCCTTTTGAACAGAAAATGCTGTCATTTTATCAAGTGACAATTTCTTACTGAGGCTAACAGATGACATCACATTACCTCAATACAAACATCTTTTCATCAGCTTCCCATTAAGTTTGTTAAGCCTGAGTGACTGCTGGAGCCTCCGCCCCTGCCTCCACCCGGCTACTGAGAGCTTGTGTGGCCGTGGCAGCCGCCGCTCCCACCTCCACGTTTAAACCCCCAAGTGCACTGACCGTTTTAGGCTTTTCAGGCTTAACTATACCCTTCTCCACCAACCGTTCCGCCAAACATTTTTTTATTTCCACCTTACGTGCATTCAAAGGCACAGAGATATTGAAAAAATTTGCAACTAGTAACAGATCTGCTTTCGTGCATCTATCCAATTTATCCAGAGAAGGCCCTTGTGTAAAGTCGTCCATGTCGAAAGCAAGTCGAGACATTTTATACCCTCCACACAAAATGAAAAACTGCCAACCAAAAGAGAAAAAGAACGGACGAGCTCCCAATTTATGTTACGCCCGGGTCTAGGGGCATGAGCGCGTAACATAAAACGACGAGAAAACAGGGGGTGGATGAGTATACGACAGGAGCAATTTATTGCTTTGCCACAATCAAAAGGTAACAATAGCAAACAACAACGTGTCAAAAAAACTGTACAGTGAGTGAAGCTGGGCTTCAGGGTGAATCAAGGCCAAAATAACAAACAAAAACAGTCTATCTATCGCAAGTAAAATCTAGCTAGCCCCTAATCGAACAAAAGAACAAACAAAAATACATTCGCTAAGCCTAACTCCCTACGCTAAACAAAACAGGAGAAAACTGTGCAAAAGAAAAGGCGATTCACCCCTACTGCTTCCGTGCTCTGTGAATGCTATATACAAGTGCAAGAGTGATAATATTTACAAAGGGGCACTAGCGACCGGCTAGGCTACCCTGGATGGTACGACTAGGATAGAGATGGTATCCGCTGTCTACCACGACACAAAAACGATAACACAAAGCAACAAGTAAGTACAGTTCTGAATACGAAACACCAGCAAGCAACGAGGAGGGACGACACTCCGCTGTCAACTCCGAAAACCTCCGCGTCATCTGGGAAATCCCGGAGGCTAAAAAGACCGGCATTTGCGGCCAGCCAATCCCCGGCGGCCGCGGCATGGAGGGAGCAGCCAATCCGATCGGGAACCGGCATCTGTGGGAACATAGATTAACGGAAACAAAACACGGGACAGAGTTCTCACTCTGTCCTTAAACTTGACGACAAAACACAGAAAAACAACAAAAGACAGAGCGTTCACTCCATCTCTCAAATATTGTACAAAAACACACGACAAAATACGGCGGAGCCGTAACAAAGTTTAAAATAGATTTTAAGATATCGATGATCATGTTCAAGTGTGGCTCCAAGCCACTCAGTTGGCCTGCTAAACCCACATGGGAGCAATAACATTTTTAAATCACTTTTATCACCCACTTTTATTGGCTTGTCATCTTTTTATTTTTTTATTGTATATCTTTTTATCTTCTCTTCTCATCTGTATCATCTGTGTTTTATTGCTTTTATATTATATAATTTCTTTCTGCCCACTAATTAAACAAAGTGTGTTATTATTTTATCATTATCACACTTAACTGCTGCCCAGTTTGTGCCTGTTGCAGCAAGAAGGTTGAAGAAGGGTTGAGACAGATTCTCAGAGGAGAGATTATCTAATTCTCTTACAAACAACACCTCCGCTGTCTGCCACCACTCACACTGCAACACACACACACACACAAATACATACTGCGCAGGCATACTGTATATGCAATAGTCAACAAACAGATTCCAGGCACATACTGTATGCAAGCACAAACCCACAGTGTCACACACACCCTCACAAAACCAACTCATGCGGGCACTTAAATCCACAGGGAAATGATGGCAAATTCACTTAAAGTTCCCATGTAATAAAACTCACTACAGGCAAATTGGATCTAGGTCTGATGATTTATGGTCACCATGTCTGCAAAAATATGGAATATTATCTGCCCATATGCCACAGACACACACACACACACACACACACACACACACAGATATCCAGCATGAGCGCTTATTAACTAAAGAGGAATGAATGAGAGGAAGAAGTTGACATTATCGTACATCATGGAGTCAAATGATTTTTCACAGATAATTACACTGTGATCCCACTTGCTCAATGAAGTCTGAGCATCAACAGACTTTACAGTACAAGCACACAAGCTCAGTGTTTGAATCCACGCTGCACTGCTGCTCATATGTTCAAGCCCCACCTCCACTTAATCATCCACCTGAGGGCCTTTCAGTTCCTCCAGAGGGAGAAATTATCATGATACCATCTCTCCTACCTCTCTGTTTGGTGTATATTTGCAGGAGAGTTCAGATGCCAAATAGCCACTCTGTACATATTCTGTATAGTGCAGTAAGAATGAGTGATTTGCATTGCTCTGTAAATAATTTGTGTTCTGCAGGAACAAAAAAGAAAGCCAGAAAGAGAACTTCAAAAATATAATATGTTAATGACAATTTTACTTTTAAACCATTTTTTAAATTGTTTTTATTAATTTCGTGAAGAAAGATGTAGTGATGCACTATGTTGTGCTTTGTTAGTTATTTGGCCTAACACTGTCTTCTGTGCCTTTGATTTACATCTCTTTTTGGTTATGGTCTGTTCTGCTGAATTGTGTCTTTGTGCATTTTAATGAAATATGAAGCTGCACAGACATTTATTGCCTTGATGGTTTTTCTCCTTTGACAGCTTTGGTAAAACACTTGATTCTGTGGCTGTGAAAACACATAAATATTGATACTGATATTGATATTCAAGGACGCTGCAGCTTACTTTGGCAGAAGATTGATTTTCACCTAAATTAAAACAGCAATGAATACAAACTCTGAACACTGGCCTTCGTGCGTGTTTGTGTGTATGTGTGTGTGTGTGTGTGTGTGTGTGTGTGTGTGTGTGTGTTTGTGCGATTTCTTGCCAGGTTGCAGAGCAGTTAATGACCATCGCCTATGAGAGTGGCGTCAACCTGTTCGACACAGCTGAGGTCTACGCAGGCGGCAGGTGGGTGTCATATGAGCCTCCCAGTTTGTGTGCAGTTCAGTTGAGATCATAACAACCTATTCATGGTTTAATGTGATCAGGTGCAGACGTTTGGACCCACTGTGGCTCCAGGAAGTCGTGTTAGCATTCATGATTAACCTCAAGGTTTCACACAGGCAATTTGTTCCACACATTTAGACCCCATTTACACCTGGTATTAGCATGTGGTGTGTGTCTAGATACATATGCACACAGTGTTTAGGCTGGAATTCTGGTTATTTAGGTGTTTTGCTTGAAGTAATCTGAGCTGTACCTTGATGGTTAATGTTTAAATATTAAGAGATGTATAATATATACAGATTCACCCAGTTTAGGTTCATGTTTAGGATTATAGGAGTGTTTGTACATTACAGTTGTGAAAAGGCTGACAACCATTACCATGAACTTATCAGCTTAAGAACTTAAGAAGCCATTTAAACGGGCTGATACAGACACTGGAAAAATAATGCTGAACACCTTTCCTTTATTTCTGTCTCAGGACTCAACAAGTTTAATTTTAGTACATTTAGAAAAGTGAAGAAATTCAAATCTGAATGTGCTGCTGTACTGTTAATTCATTCCATGAGGACCACTTAAGCTCCAACATAGTTCAGAATCTACAAAAATATACTAAGAAACTATTCTGAAATGCAAAATCCCTCCAACATATGCTGGAATCATTATATGTTGCCACGTGTCGTATTAAAAGTAGTAAATGACCTTTTGAATGCACCATCTAACTGCCTGTTAGCAAACCAACTGTTTTGTCATCTTTTTTATACACTCGGGGCTCTTTAGTTTAGTTTATTAGACAATGAATTGTGGGGCTGATGTGGCAGAGGAAGTGTTTTATGAATTCAAACTGCAATTTGATAATGACACCTCATTTGTGTTGCCTTCCAGGGCCGAAATCATTCTAGGGAACATTATCAAGAAGAAATGCTGGAGGTAATGATGACATTAATGTGTTGTACGTCTGTGTTTGCTCCATCAATTCACTTCTGGGACTGAGACAGAGCGATGATGTGTGTGTGTGTGTGTGTGTGTGTGTGTGTGTGTGTGTGTATGTGTGTGTGAGGCTTGTGTGTACCATATTAAGGAAAGACAAAGGGAAGTGACAAAGGTGTGTGTTTGCGTATTTCTACACACACACTCACACACAGACACAGACGCACAGCAGAATTAAATACTTTCTGTACTCAAATATTCCCTTTATGGAGTTATTTAAACATTTACATGAACAGTTTCCATTATTGATACTCTGTAGGAAACAGATTGGAGAGAGTTAACATCAAAGGAAATTAAATGTGTGTGTGTGTGTGTCTACTGTGTGTGTTTCTATATATTCTCAGGGTTTGGAAGACACAGATCAGTGATATCAGCTGTATGTTTCCTTAAAAGTATTCTGATTATAGATAGATTGACAGCTCAAAACATCTGACATGAAACATGATATTTAGGACAAACAGAACAGAAAAACGTTTTCTCAATTCTCAGTTTTTTTTTTCTTGTAACATTGGACTTGAAAATTAATCTTAAATGTAATCTGAAATGAACAGAAACTAACAGGAAGTAATTCCACCTCACTCTTTAATGTGTCAGTATGAAGCAGCTCTAACGTGGGAACATTTAGCTGCTACTCTCTTCTTACTGTGTTGGCTAGTCGTTCCATCATTATACAGCTTAGTGTCATGTACTGAGCTGACTACATTACACCAGTAGGCGGTTTGATGCTGGTGCAGTAAAGACAAGCTGAACCATCCTGACATCTCGGTCTCTGAGTGTCGTCATGAGTTTACAGAGGACAGATTTACAGTGTAAGTGGATGAAAGAACTGACAGTGCTGAGAGATCCTTTCTTTTTTTGCTGCTGCTGGTTCAGCTTTAATGTGAAATTTGTGGTGAAACAAATGTATAGTGATGTGTTTTACTGTCAGTACTGCTTGTTTCTTTAATGTCCTTGTTTGTCACAGGGTAAAAGTACTGACTATTGAGACTGAATACACAGCAGAGAAGTATGTTAGTTTTTCAAATATCAGGACTAAAATCTACAGAAACTTGTCATTGTAATCTTCTATGTTTAATTAGCAACTCTGCAACTGTTGATTAAAAATAGTCGGTTGACTTTATGCTTTTTTTGCAATGTTGCTGTAGAGGATGCAAAGAGGTTGAGTTTCATGATTTAACAGAGCACCACACACGTAATGACAGGGTGTCACCAAAACGTCTTTAGCAATATGTGGGCGGCATATTCACACCTGTTGCATGTACTGTACCACTGATTTGTCCGACAGTTTGAGGAGAAGGGGCGGCTCACTCACATTAAAGTATTTTAGACATGAAACTAATGTGACAGTGAGAACAACTGACTTTTAAATGTGCAGTTTAGCACAGGGAGCAGTGCAGCAGTGCAGGGGATAAAGACATCTAATATGGGACCAGATGTTGTAGCTTCTGTATGTCTCAGTAAGAGGCATTAAACATATTATGTATCACTCACTATGCTGTGTCTTCCTTCTGTCTTTTTCTACACTTTCCTAGGAGATCCAGCTTGGTCATTACAACCAAACTCTACTGGGGAGGAAAGTAAGTAAGAAGTCAGAGTTTTCCATAGCTGCTGGCAGATTGTAGATAGCAAAAAATAAAAGGGTGTTAGCCAAGTGGTTTTTTTTAAATAAAGTAGCTCAGTAAATAAGAACAGAGAACAAAATAGAAGAAAAATAAGTCTCAAATCTGTTGTTAATTAGCAAATATAATATATCAATAATGCAAATATATGTATACATATGGTTTGTGTTTTGTCCCTTCAGAGCAGAGACAGAGAGAGGATTGTCAAGGAAACACATAATTGAAGGTAAGACACACACAAAACAACTTTAGACTTTCACTTACAGAGGGAAATCTGGCTTTTCTTAAATAAATGTGTTTTCCCCCCATGAGGACATTTTTCAATTCAGTCTCCTTCCACTTTCTCAACTCCCACATTTTTCACTTTCAGGTCTGAAAGGCTCCCTACAAAGGATGCAGTTGGAGTATGTAGATGTTGTTTTTGCCAACCGTCCTGACAGCAATACTCCCATGGAGGGTGAGTCAGCCAATCAGCATTCAACACTATAACTAAGAAACATCAAGTGTCATTTAATGATGTTGAGAAAGGGGGAATGATGTCTCTTAGTACTTTCTTTGAGTTATATGCTCCTCTATCTCTTTTCAAAGTGTCAGTGTTGTTTTGGCGATGGAGTGCTCTGGCTTTTGTTGTTTCGTAGAATAAATTTACAGTTTTTAATCACATTTTGAATGACCTGTGACTTGAGTTGTGTCGCTAAAGTTTTTTGATCATTTCTCAAAAGAGGCACACTTTTCAAATGATTATCTGGCATCCAAATAAACAGTTTAGTGTAAAACATCATTTTTCAAACTCTGGCAAGATTGACGTATTTTTATTAAATGGTTTTTGGATTCCTGTCACGCTGGACAAGACATCTGAGTTTAGTTTTATTCCTGCAGAGTTCTTCAATATACGAGCTGAAGAGAGACAGACAGTCCTATGCAATTCATCATCAGGAAGTTGTGTATTGATATGCATATTAGTAGTTCATTGGTTTCTCATTAGTCATTATATTATTAATATATATAGTACAATAATTATAAAAAATATTATTAAATTAATTGTTCATATAGGTATAGTTTATTAACCATGGGCTTTCTCTCAATATCTTATTAATTAGTGCTCACAACTACTCAGTGAGGACACGGTATGTGAATTAGGTGCTTTTGCTCTCAGGATTGCTCAGTATTCTTACTCTCCTTCAATTAAAAAAAAATACATTTAATGATGTTTTCCTGACAACTTAAATTCAAAGAAATCAATGTAATATAGAATAATGTAATGTAAAACCATAGACATCTGCAAAGGCCCAGTAACTTAAAAGAAAGCCTCAGATTATACTCTTGGTTAATATGGCTAATATTAATCTGCTGATAATGCCTATCAATGAAAGAATTTATTTTTAACCTTGAAATTATGCTGTTTTACATGTTTAGGTTCAACAAAATGCAGTATTTTGGACATTTTGTGTAGCTTAACAACTTGCAGTGAAGCAATTAAAATGAAATGTGGTCCCTGATTCAAAACTTTGCTAATCCCTTGCCTCTTCATAGATTCCTACTCTCCTGCAAACTCAGCTTACTTTTTATCTAACCATTCACACTTGCTGTTCATTTTCTACCTAATTCCCTCAACTGTTTTATCTATTGCTCTTCTTCCTCCAACATGTTTTCCACTCTCTCTCTCTCTCTCTCTGGCTTGTTATATTGGCCAAGTAGCATTTAAATGTGAGTGCAGTGTCGCAGCGTGTTGCAGAAGAGCGGTCATGCTGGCTGGCAGGAGGGCAGGGACAGGGCTGGGGAGGAAGACATGAGCAGCAAGAGAAAGAGAAAGAATTGTTTACTTGTCCAATACTGTGTTATTTCCTTTGGCAGGATGGTATTCAGTAAGGCATCTGTGTTTCAGGTTGTTAATTATCACTTACCAGATTGTTCTGTTTTAAACTGGGGACAGGAAAACCTGCCAACTCAAGTCTTCTGATGTGTGTGTGATTATATATTCTGTTGCAGATCTATTCCTTAACATCTCCTCCCTCTACTTCTCTGTCTGTGTCAGTCTGTTGCAAACATTTTCTTTTCCCTCAGTGTTTTCTTCAACCTTTTTCTCCCTCATATTCTGCTGTCTTGCCAAGAACCAGTTAGGCAGAGTGAAAATATGAGGGTCCTGCCACGGTGAGAGATTGCAGAATAATTAGAGTGAGCACAGCACAGCGATGAATAACCTTAATGACAGTCCTAATCTGAGTTTTTGTTGGCCCTGATTGCTGTTGGCGCGCACAGTCAGCAATGTTGGAGCTAATTGCGTCATTAAAAATGCAGTGGCTTGAATGTGATCAGAGGGCTTTAGTGTGAGAGTTTGTCAGTTTGTCCCTGGAGTCATTAGGGATTGGTGATGAGCCATCAACAGGTATGAGAGACTTTAGGAGGCAAGTTTTTTTGTGATCCCTCAAGGCTAGAATTTATCTCCAGTTTTGCTGTATTTTTTTTTTTTTACCCCTCTTTTCTTTCAGTTTAATCTGTCTGTCTTCTTCTTTATATTAGACTGTTTGTTTACAGAGTTTCATCCATGTCTTCTTCTCCTTGGTTTCTTTTTATGAGGGTGGCTGTTGTCAATTCAGAAACGTTGGCACCCTTCAGACTGGTCGTGTCAAGCTGGTGCCTAATGTATATTCATAATGTGTTGATACTGTTTCTCTTTCAGCTCTAATTATGTTTTCTGCTTTCGTTATGTGGATCACATGGCGTGTGTTAGAATTCACCCCATTCAGGATTTCTTATGATTAATATTAAATAAATTGCACAAAGGAAAAATTGTAATTTTAGACTATACATAATGACATTTCTTATGTCTCTTCTCATTCAGTAAACCATAATTAAGTCCATTAAATCCACTTTTAAAATGATGGCTTTACCAATATTGAGGGAATACTCTAGTAGCTGCTTCAGGACATGCAGGGGTGTACAACAAGATTTTTTTTCTGTGTCCTTGAAGTCTCAGTAACAAAACAGACTTAACTGTTTTGTTGCATAAATTTTGAATGAGTTTAAGGTTGATCCAGTGGGAACAGATATGTTGTTTGTTTAGAAAGATGAATTTTGAAAGAATTTTGGTGAGGATTTAATTTCAGGATAAATGTTACAGCTGTTTTGAAAGATATTTACTCACCAGTATATATACAGTACCAGTTAAAGTTTGGACACATCTTCCCATTTTCTTGAATGAGAAAGCGTGTACAAACTTCGACTGGTAGTTTACTTGTTTGTTACTTGTTTGTTTGTTATTAGAAGAGTATACTGTCAACAAATCAAATGCTCTGTGCTGATCTAATTGACTGACATGATGTTGGTGTGTATGTCTCTACAGAGATTGTTCGGGCCATGACCTATGTGATCAACCAAGGTATGGCGATGTACTGGGGGACGTCTCGGTGGACAGCCATGGAGATCATGGTAAGCAGCAAAGAGCTTTTACACTATAGGTGTGTTATAAGTTATAATTATTATTAATATAATATAATATAATATAATATAATATAATATAATATAATATAATATAATATAATATAATATAATATAATATAATATAATATAATATAATATAATATAATATAATATAATATAATTATGCTAATGACAATTGTGTTTTGGGGTGATCACTGAAATAAAAAAATGAAAGTATGTTAAAATTAACTATTTGTTTACTCAGTAACACTTCGTAATACAGAAGGTAAACAAGTGGCTACTTAACAACTCATAAGGAACAGTTCCAGTTCAGCACAAATGAACTACTATAAGGTCAGTAGCCGACCAAACATACATATTATTGACTTTTTGTTTAACAGCTTTAAACTCAACTCAGCCAATCATAGGTGAGGTATAAAACTAATTATTTGTAATACGCTTTTGGGGAGGGTTTAATGCCATTTAGGCAAATGAGATTTCATATCCCACTGATTAGAATAACAGAGGATAGCCTCACGGCAAAACTGGCATGTAAGAGCTGTTTATGTGTCCTAAGAGGACTAATGATGTCGTGACACATAGAATAAAACAGAGAAGACAGAGATATGCTAATTATAAGAAGTAGGGCAATTTCTACACCTTAACAGCTTCAGGGGCATTTTGAACAGCTTATTTTGTACCACCTTGAACACACCAAGAAATGGAAGGAATATGGAAAAAGTGGAAGTTTGAGGAAAAACAGGAAGTGTTCCCACAGAGACACAGTGGTGTCCTCCAGCTTTGTTTCCTCCTCCTGTCAGAAACAGTTTACTGCCCTGTTCAACTCCTGTGCTAATAATGAATGCACAGTACCAGTATGAAGCCACAGAAATGAAATGAACACATTCCTAAAGTGACATTCAAGGACCTAACACTCATTCTCTCCTCTCTCATCTTTATCACCCTCCCTCCCTTCTAACCACAGCGTGATGTGTTGACATCCTCTCTCTGTGATCACGGCGAAAAGGAGCTGATATCTTTGTAGAACACAAACCCAGATGAAAGCCATAGAATTTAGATAGCATCAATAATGAAGGGGGGTGGGGTTCTCGGTGTACATGATAAGGCGGCAGTAGAGTGTACACACACATGCATGCACACACAGACTCCAGGCACATGACATGGGTTGCACAGAAGAGCAACTTGTAATTTGTAAGTTTAGCGATGGCATGGACATTAGCCTTGTGTCACACTGAATAGATTCCCCCTCCTACTGTTTTCTCCTCCTTACATGTGTTCAGCACCAGGAGACCTACAAATAAAAGAGAAGTGTGTGTGTGTGTGTGTGTGTGTGTGTGTGTGTGTGTGTGTGTGTGTGTGTGTGTGTGTGTGTGTGTGTGTGTGTGTGTGTGTGTGTGTTCCTCTGGCTTGTGTTCTTGGCATGGAAATCCAGATAAGAAGGTATATGAAGAAATTTGAATATGATGCCTTGGAGAATTGTGATATATGGAATATAGATTTAGGGACTTACTGTGAGCTGTGCATTTAAATTTGTGCCACGCTGCCTCAAGCTGATTCACGGTCTTGCTCACATCTCTCCTCTCTGTTGGTCCCATCACTATCTGCAACGTTTGCTCTACTACTAAGGCTGATTTATGGAATGTCACTCAATACTTTTGATAAGTGTTGCTCAACAGAAATTAAAGAGTCACACTGCATTTTAAACGTGTGCTTCAGAAAAAGGTTTCAGTCATCTCCATGGTAACTCCATGGACACTATCCTCCAGCTGGCTTGTGTAGTTACATTATATCGTCCCAACTGGGACTAATTAAATAAGGACATTACAAGTAATCTAAAGTTATAGACCAATGACTGTATATAAGTATGAACGACGCATCTCCACTTAGATTTTTTTTAGTTTGGCTCATGTTCCATCCGCTAATGTAGAGGGGCGGGACTTGTACTGCAGCCAGCCACCAGGGGGTGATTGAGATGTTTCGGCTTCACTTTTGAGAAGTTGTCATGACGTCCATATTTATATACAGCCAGTGTTATAGATCAAAATATCAATAAGAAAGTTCAATGAAAATTACAATCTCTATGGTGACGTTAGTAACACTACCCAATCACATTGCCTCACAAAACAACGATGTCCGCAACATAACAAAATTCTCCAGGTGCACAAAATTAAAGAAAAACCTCAGCGAGATGTCACAGCAAATTCCAAGACTGATGATGAAGCTACAGAACTAAGCGCACTGTGCTCGCTGATGCTCTGTGCAGAGCGACAACACAGAGTGAAGCACACAGCAAGAGTTCCACAGAGACTGATGTGAATCTCCACATGAGCCTGATCACTGAATCACTAACCATGTCTGACATGAAATCCAAGCAGATTGCAGCTGAAACAGAGAAAGATACAGACCTACGGAGCGAAGAATCTGAATGTGGGTTGGCCTAGAAGTGTTGTCAGCGCACTTCTATTCAGAAAGAACAGAGCTGTCATTCCTCAGTCACCAAGATGCTGAAAAACTGCATAAGGGGCTCCTCAGTATGGAAAAATGCAAAAGAAGAGCCAGAACAACCGTTTATTGGCCAAGAATCACATCGACAGGATTGTCTCAAGTTGTGAGACCTGTCTGAAGCAATCATAGACCTACTAGATGAGCCATGGCAGAAAGCTGGGACTTTACCTGCTGGTGATCAACTACCTTTCAAATTATCCAGAGATGTCATTGCCTCCCACCATGTCTGCTACTTGTGAGATCAGACACATGAAGTCAGTCTTTGCAAGATATGGAATCCCTCAGATCGTCTACAGTGTCAACGGACCATGCTACAGATGCAAAGAGGTCCAGAGCCTCGCTGAAGAGACTTTCAATATGTGCCTTCAAGCCCCACGTATTCCCAGTCAAACAGTAGAGCAGAGAAAGGAGTGCTGAAGAAAGCACAAGACAGTAACTCATATCCATATCCATCTCTGAGTTACCAAGCTTCGCCACTTGAACATGGCACATCTCCTGCTGAGCTTCTGATGAGGCGTAGGTTACACACCATGCATCCCTGCACTACAGAGCAAAAGAGGCACAAAGAGATGAAACAGAAACAAAAGAATCTGCAAAAGAGACAAAAAGCAAACTGTGACAAGTCACTGAGAAGCTTAGTGCCGCTGGCAAAACATGACACCGTGAGACTCAAAGATTTCAACAACTGGAACAAGAAAGCCACTGCTCTGGAAGAAGTCAGTCCGAGATCTTATACTGTCAGAACAGAGGACGGTCAAAACCTGAAGAGGAATCGAAGGAGATGCTTGAAAACACAAGAGACACTGCAAGAACAGACAAACAAAGAAGATTCAGCTGAACCACCAGCTGAGCAGACACATTCATCACCTATGCTGAGATGATCCACACGCAATGTCAAAGCACCTGACAGACTGAATCTTTAAAGCCAAAGAACTGAGATTTATCCTTAAAAAAAACTAAGAAAAAAAAAAACAAGAATGAAATCAAACATGGACACTTGTACATTGCAATAGGGAAAAAAGTATTGCAAAAGGCAAAATGAAAATGTTTGTTTATGCTGTTAAAAAAGAGCATGATACTCATGTTTGTGATTGACAAGAATGCTGTAGTACAGTTTGAAGTTTGTTTGTATATCACTTTCTTTTAAAGAAAACAATGATAGGAGGTTTATACTTTTGACCACCAGAGGGCAGCAACAACTAACCTTCCTACCTGTAAACTACACTTGTATTATCTTAGTTAGACAGAAGGTTTTAGTAAAAGAAAACATTACATGATGCTGGATGCACATTAACTTGTACAGTAAGCAATAAATAATTACCTTTGATGAACTCAAGTTTCTTCAGTGTATATTAGAAAAATTACATACTTCATCCCTTCCATCCATTCTTCTCTTTCTTTGTCTTTCTTTTATTCTCACCAAAACTAAAAACAAAATCAAAACCCAAAACACATGTAAAAATAAAGAGTATAGTAACATCATAACTCCCATCCATCTCTTCTTCTTCTTTTTCCTTTAGGAGGCGTACTCAGTGGCAAGACAGTTTAATCTGATCCCTCCAGTGTGTGAGCAGGCAGAGTACCATCTCTTCCAGAGGGAGAAAGTAGAAGTACAACTGCCTGAACTTTACCATAAGATAGGCAAGTATTCTTCTTCTTCTTTGTCATATAAATGAGATGAAAGTAAAAAATAAAATCACATAAAAACATTTTCTGATGCTCGTTTTCCATTTTTGAGTTTTGATCATTCTGCCGTTTTTATATTCTTGTACATTTTCACTATTCCTGGCACTGTTCTCACATTTTTTTCACACCTCTTCTTTCAACGCATCTTTTCTAAATCCCCTCCTGATTTACCTCCCTATGGTCTCCATGGTGACAGGAGTTGGGGCGATGACGTGGTCACCTCTGGCATGCGGCATTATCACAGGAAAATATGAAAATGGTATTCCTGAATCTTCCAGGGCCTCAATGAAGGTAAGAAAGCTAATTTCATCATTATTTTCATTATGATATTGTGAATGTAGAAGACTTTAGGGTTGCCTCTACTGTTTCAAAAATAGAATCATCATCTGAATTAGAGTAAAAGCTTTTTAATCCAGTCAACTGGTGCAGACATCAAGAGGGGTTACTCAAATTGTAGCTTGTTTGCCATCAAGAACTTTAAAGCTTTGTGTGACTATTTACATTGATTAACTACTCAGACATATATCTGAAACTATTTATTAGGTCTAAGCCTAAATAATCTGGCTGGTTGGGAGATCAGTCTGGATTTATGGTACAAATTTTAATGCTTCAAGATCTGCAACACTGCAGGGTTTTTTTTATGTCAGCAGTGTGTATCTGCAGTGGTCTACCTCAAAAAACATCCTGTCAACAAAAACAGCTCATTGTGCAGAGCAACAGACAATAGTCAACTGACAGCCCAGCACATCATTAATGCAGGAAGGCTCATTAAAGAATGAAGAGCACATTGCATCTCAACATAAGTTGGGTTTGACAGCTGACAGCGAGTGCAGTGGGCTAAGGAGGACAGAGGAGGAGGGTAAAAACCAAAGCCTGGACTGATGTGGATGTAGGTAAAAGTATGAGGCCATGCCAAAGCGTAAATTGCGGAATGAGATGGAAAATATCCATCATATATCCATTGTGAGCCTGCAAAACTCAACATGGGTCAGAATCCCACTGGAAGGTTTTCAACACCTTTTTGTGCCAACACATTAGGCAGATGTCCCTAATGATCACTACACTTAGTCACACTGGATATGATTTTGTTGTTTTATACATAATTGTGAGCAACAGAAAAGTAGAGCAGTGAACTTTTCCCTGTTGTCAAGGTATGAAGTGTTTGCTAGTCAAATCATTGTTTGAGTTTCTCTTTAAAGGTTATTTGCTTTTTAGTTGAGTGTTAGATGAGAAGACTGATAGCACTCTCATGTCTGAACGGTAAATATGAAGCTAGAGTCAGGAGACGGTTAGCCAAGCTTAGTTTAGTTTTAGTGGAAACAGAGGGAACCAGCTAGCATGGCTTTGTCCAAAGGTTTCAAAATATGACTACCAAGACCTCTGACCTCTTAACATATATACTGTATATCAAGACCTCAGGAACTTATTGCTCCCAGCCAAGAAATAGTCAGGCACAGAACCCCTGCAAAACATTTTGTTTATATAACATGTTAATTAGTTTGCTTTAAGGTGTGCTCAGAGGGAAAGTGAAGCAAATTTTCCTTTAATCACAGGACCATTTAAACAGCCCATCTACCGACTGTATGTTAGTTATGTCAGTTAGCAACACATGCATAGTCCATGTCTGTGTGAATGTGCCTGTATGTTGTGTTCACCTCTGACTGACCTCTGTACATTTATGAAGCAAATCCATAAAGCCCTAGCTCAAACATTTTGATCCAACTGAAACATTTTCAACTCACGCAGGGCCATCAATGCGTCAATTTGTGCCACCTCTGGCAAATTCCATCTTTCCATTGACTTTGTATGCAATCTTGCTGCCTCTTTGTAATTCAGAGATTATTGATTTTGTTGTGCAGTCAGTCAGTCATTCAACACAAAATAATTCACATTGCCCAGGAAAACCTAATTCCCCCCTCCATCCTCCATCCCTTCCCTTATATAATAATAAATCTATGCAGAATATAATGATGAGTCAAGAGAGAAACTAAAAAATGGATTAGTTGTTGGAAGTTTTTCACAGCCACTATTCCATCTTCCCACAAACCAACAGTGGAAGGAGTGGCTGCATTTATCCTTGAAAACTGATAGTTCATGAAACATAGTGTCCAAAAGGGTATTGAGCCAGTATTTTAATGTCAAAGTTCGTGGGGATATCCAATGTTGAGCAATAAGCTTCTTGCTGCCAACATATCAGCCAGCCGTATCTTGCATGACTCTTTCGGGAGTGGCAATTCTGTGGAGTCATTAAGGGGGTCGAGTGTTGGATCTATCTGGAAATTTCTATTTTTCATGGTGGAGATGGTCCTTACAGTTTCCTGCCATAAGATATATATATATATATATATATATATGGGGACATAAACCCATAAGATGCAATCTTGCTGCCTCTAAAATTCACTTCACTTTCTGTCTAAACATACATTTAGAGAGGCTGGTAGGCGGCCTTTGTTATCTTCGGAGAAAGCCAAGACTAGCTGTTTCCCCCTGTTCCAAGTCTTTATGCTAAGCTAAGTTATCCAACTGCTGGTTCCTGCTTCGTATTTAACAGACAGATTTCAAGGTCATATCATCCATCTCCAATCTGCTGAGAAACTTGTGGCCCTGGTAGGTGTTGAAGAAGGAACTTGCTTACATACATACAAGTTGCCTTTACTAAAATGAATGATTAAACAAAGTCAAATCCGCAGCACTTTTGCTAAGTCTCTCTTTGTGTAGTCGAAATTATATTATACAAGCCTGGAGAGCTCACAGTTCTTCAGCACTTACAGCCTCCACCTACACCATCCTTGACTTTTCTCTAATTCACCTCCCTCCTGTTGACTTTTTTCTCCCTTGTTCCCTGATTAAATACTTAACTTCGCCTGTTTTATCTGTCTCCATTTTTCTCTTTCTCATCTCTTTCTCTCACACCCTCTCTTTTCCTTTCCTCACTCTCTCATTCAATCTCCTCCTCTCTCCCATCAGTCGTATCAGTGGTTGAAGGAGAAAATCATAAGCGAGGATGGAAGAAAGCAGCAGGCCAAACTGAAAGAGCTCAACCACATTGCAGAGAAGCTGGGTTGCACTCTGCCTCAACTGGCCGTGGGTAAGATTTCCCTGCCTGTTTTCCCTCAAGCTTCCAACCAACACATGAACACACACACTTTTAAAAACCTGTTTGTGCTTTCACATGCATTATTATGCACCCATGACATAACTTCACTTCCTTGCCTGGAAGGTAAAAGTAAATGCATATAAAAAAGAAAAATTGCCTGGGGGTAATATAAGGTCTTTTAACTCTACATATGTGATTAACTGTTATGTGCATTCAGGAAGATCAAGTAAAGGACAACACTAAAAGCTCGGTTTTATTTGTTGTAATGCTCTGTGGTTCAGACAATTATAAGCAGCAGTGCACCCTCAAGTGGGCGCTTTGTGAATATCAACCTCCATTTCTTTACCTTTCTCTCTCTCTCTCTCCAGCGTGGTGTTTAAGGAATGAAGGGGTGAGCTCAGTCCTACTGGGAACATCCAATCCTGAACAGCTTACAGAGAACCTTGGGGCCATACAGGTGGGAACATGCAGAAAACACACATCATGCTGTTTTTACCTGCTGCCTGCTGAGTTTCCTCAACTGTTCCTCAACGATTATCTAGTCTATATCTGAATCTCTGTACTTGTGTTTTTCCTTTTACCTCCTTGTGTTTATTACTTCCTTCCTTTCTTCCGGGTATACTCACTTGTTCTCTCTTTCTTGCTCAGGTCCTTCCTAAGATGACTTCTCATGTGGTGTCTGATATTGACCACATCCTGGGCAACAGACCATACAGTAAGAAGGATTACCGCTCTTAAACTAGGTTGGTGGACTACCAAGAGGTCAGCTGTACCTACCTACTGACCATACTACTATCATGGACCCACTGATTAATGTTAAAAGTCCGTGGTTCTCTCCTTGTGCCCTCACTCAGCTCCAGCCCACCTCAGCCTGGAGCAGACAGCCTTGCTAAACCTAGCATCGCATAACCTCGTCTGTCTGAGACGTGTCAGATCAGCTCTACCGGGTTCATCTCAGGTCCAGTCCAACTCAGCCAAGAAACACGCAACAAACTCAGCTTTTTGCAGCCTCTAATCAACTTAGTCCATCAAAACTTTCAGCTCCCTAAACTAGGTGCTACCCCGTTCAGCACCGGTCCATACAAATATAACTATGCACAGCTTAGACCATATTAACATTCAACTCCAGTGCCATGCTGACAACATTTAGAGCATTCCATCCCGGTTCAACTCCATCCAGGGGCTTCAATTATTAAAAAAATCAACATTTAAATGCTGAGGTCAACTGAGCTCCTTATTTTTTTTCTACTTCACATTCATTATATAGCACCTTTCATTAAAAGAAATGCAGCTTAAAGTGCTTCACATTAAAGAAATCACATGCATAAAAATCGAAAAATCGAATGTCACAATTAATGTGACATAAGATGGAAAATAAAACACATTTTATTTTTATTTTATGTGTCAGTGGCGGCAATTTGAGACCATTCATTTATTTATAATAAATGATCCCTTGTACACTTATTTATCGGCGCCTAAGTCTCTGAAGCTGTAAGCATTTCAGAATCTCCTTTCCCTGTGGACACAGACACACCACCAGACATTCAATTACACCGAAATAAGCCCTTAGCCTACTCAGAACATCTTCCTAAGGGTGTAATCTCACTGACGGTTTTATCTATGTCGGATCTCAACCTGAAGTTGGCCCAGAAAAAACCTCATCCCCATGGAGATGTTCTTCAATTTTCAGAATTTACCCTCAAAAAAGTGCCTTGCTCAAGGGCAACTTGATAGTAGTTGAGCTGAGTGAGACAGCTACAGTATGTTATCTATTCACTTTTCCCACCCACATCCTTGCAGCTCAGAAGATGACTCAGACCCTCGAGTCACAAATCTGTTTCTCTAATGTCCAGGCCGCCATCCACAAGTAATTTCATTTCAGCACAAAATTCAAAATGAGCACATATTTTATTTATGAGAATTATTGTACCCCAGCTAAATACGTCTGTGTAAGCATTTCACGCAGAAATTAGACGAGAGGTATCCCAGTTGCATGAACATCCTGTCAATCAGCGCTCTCATTAAATGTTTATGCAGTGTGCAGTGAAAAAAATGCTAATTAACATATGAGCTCAATACGCTCACCCACTGTGTCAGAGGCTCATGTCATGGGATAAAACGTCTTGGATATTTTTCTGATGAAATTTGCACTTTAGCAAGGTGACCTACACATTCTTCTGAAACCTGATTTTAAAGAAAATCCAGCTCCAGTTAGCTTGTATTAGCTCCTTAAACCTTCCTTAAACTACCTATCAAATCCTACTAGATGTATCCAGTTCCATATTTAGTATAATACAGAATAGTATTCAGTAGTTACCTGATATTATAGGCTGCAAATCCTGAGCATATTAACCAACAGATGCATGTTCTCCCTGCTATAGTGTGCCTCCGTTTTCTTTTCTACAAAGCACATAATTAAAACAACAAAGAAGAGATGGGATGTGTGTCAATGGGATTGAGACTCTTTCAGAGGAGAGAGAGAAGCATGTTGCTCCCTGTGGTCCTTGAGGAACCGCTGCTCTGCTTCACCAGATAGAAGAAAGAAAGCGGACTCCTTGTCTCTCAGTCTGCGTTCATTACGGGGACATTTGTCTCCTTTTCTGCCTGTGAACTGAACCTGCATTTACTTAATAGAACCTAGCAAACATGGACTTGTGTAATATATATATATATATATATATATATATATATATATATATATATATATATATATATATATATATATATATATATATATATATATATAAAATAAAAGGATCCTGACCTCCTGGCTGGTCATGTTTATAACTGCAAATACCTGCTTGTTAAAGGCACAGATGGGCATAGGCGAGACATTTGGGATGTGGCAAAGATTACAGTATTTATTCTAGTAGTAGTTAATAAATATTAAATTTATTTTGACATTTTGTGATATTGGTTTTTTGGGGGAGATTAATGGGGATGTTTCATGTACATAAAATGTTAAAGCATACCATGTAACATAAATAAAACCATTGAGAAGACTCTCACATATGAGGACTTCACTGTACTGTATGGCTAATATAACATAATATAAATAAAATGTAAATAGAGTTGATTTGTTGCTCCTCTGCAGTATCACTGCATCAGCTACAGCGTTTGAGTCACTCTTCATCCTCCATCCACCTGCAGCTTCACATACACACACACACACACACACACACACAGAGAGAGAGAAAGAGAGAGAGAGATAGAGAGAGAGAGAGAGAGAATTCATTTCTGCCTCCTGAAGGATACTTGATAGAACTATTTATAAGGAGCAACCGTTAGTTTTATTGTTCTTGAACTGTGAAGTCAGATTATGAAATCTTTATTAATAATGGCATTATTTCAAGAATAAACTTCTGTTATGAGAAGAAACAAGCTTAAGCATTTCCCACTGACTTGACCTTGAATCATTATCTCTGACCAGGTGGCTTGGCTCACCTTCATGCATTGTTATTGTTGTTGTTGTTTTTTGTTTTTTTTTCGTCTGGAAAACAAGCCATCACAGAGATCAGCAGAAATGTTGGCCGGGTCCCAGTTGAGTCACTGTCTTGTCTTGGTGCACATCTGTTGACTTGCAGACAACCTCCAGCTTTTAATCAAAAGTTTCAGTCAGTTACCCTTTTGCCAAAAATGCTGTTACACATATTAGAACGGAACATCAATGAGCGACATTTGGCTCAAGGTTTATTTTAAACAGCCTTGGATGTGATGGACACACTTCTTTATGACTATTTCACTAGACGAGCGATTTACTCACAAAACATGATTTCCTTTAAATACATTTGATTTACTGGACACCAATTTGATTCTGCTTACTGTTAACTAATCGAAAAACTGTCAGTCAGTATTTCCTCCTCCTTTTTGGGCGAATTCAATTTATTTTCCTTCACTGTAACTTGGTGGCAACACTGTGTGACATCACATGTAGTAGTCCGTGTGAAAGTCAACAAGTGTCCGTCAGTTCGAGTCAGTCATCGTGTCGGTGTGTGCGTGTATGTGTGTGTGGAGACTTCTCCACTCAACAGAGTGCCTTGACTTGAGTCCTGCTACAGTAAAAAGAAAAATCAGGGATGTGTTTCATTACCGGTTGTTAAATGGTGTTTGGATGCTGTCCTACAAACAAATGTGAGATTAGAACAATATTCATGCTGATTCTTATATTATTAATCTACAGTGCTGTATGTTTTATCTATTGCTTGTCAACCTACTCACTTTGAAAGCAGCAACACATTCATGTTGTGCACATTAAGAGGGAAACAAGCAATACAATCTTCCTTTGGGTACCAATGAAATATCATGTTATTTAATGCACTTACACACTGAATCATTTGGGTAAACTGGCCAAAATCTTTCAGTGTTGTATGAGAAAACAGTGAGTTGCGGGCATTAACTTTTTTCACCATCTTAATTCGTTATCAGCAGCAGTCTCACAATCAGGCAAACAGGTCTAAAGGCCAAAATGGAACAAAGCTGTAGCTAAATGTTTAACTAGATAAGATGAAGGTGTGATGTGTCACATCAGCTTTAACCCAAAATCCAACTTAAATCCATTCTGATGACAACATGAAGTGATCTGTGTTTTTTTTCTATAATATGCACATTTGTGAACGGAAAAGATTCGAGTTTGGTTCTTTTTTTTTTGTTGAAAAGTGACATGCAAACCATCAGTGTATTATTTCCTCTCCTGAACAGTGGTTTCCCTGTAAATAGTCTATATGAAAGTGTGATTATAAATAAATGCATTGCCAATGGAAACATCAGTGTCTCACTTTTTGCGTGCGGCATCAATTGTTTTGCTAGGTACTTTAATCTCTCTCAGGCTCATTCAAACAGGGTATTAAACTAATTTGTGTAAATTGATCATTAAACACTTGATTGTCAGTCACTTACACACACACACACACACACATATACAAGACAAAACCAGAAGACAAGTATACCTGGTCGCTTTTATTGATACAAAAAACAGAAGACAGACCTGGAGAAAGACCCTCCAGACATTTGATCATGAATTTCATGAAGTTGAAATGTGATATTTTAGTCCCATTCAAACCCCATTCCGAACTTTAGTGAAAAACAATACACCCTTGTTAAACCCACTTCCTCCCCTCCCACCCAACCCCACCCTTAATAATCCCTCATCCCTGCAGCTTGTTCCCATTTTCTTTCTCCTTTACTTGGAGCCAGTGGATAGCAGAGCGATGAGTCCTGAAGAGGCACTGATGGACAGAATGTAGTTGCTGGAAAAAAAGTAAGTTAAGGCAAACACACCCACTGAGGGACTGTTAAATGACAAAATCTAAAAGGACTATTTTAACTACTTGAATCCTCCAAAATCTTTTCTCCTCGTCTTGTCTACTTAGCTTACAAAACATCCAGAGCCAAAATATAGACAAAACCAACCTCTACTGGTATTAAGTTTTCTGTCTATCCTGTTTTCACATGTCATTAGTGTGGATGATATATTTGGGATTAAAAGGATACACGGTGGGGTTGAAGTTCTTCAGCAAGAAGAAGGAGGCGATGATGACCAGGACCAGGAAGAGAGTGTTGTTGTAGAAGATGGAGAAGGTGGTGGCCTCGTAGTCAGCGACCTCATTCTTCTTCCACAGGATCCTAGACGAGCCGGAGATAAACAACTGTCATCACTTTCATTATCGTGTACAATACAAATACTGTTGTAACAGACGAAGTCAAACTCTCGAAACCATGTTTAAGAAGACTGCCTTATATTGTTAATGAGTTCCCTTTTTGTTCACCAAATAATAAAAATGATTAATAATGGCAATCCTGTGTGCACACATATTTTGCAGTAGGAGTTGACTAAAACCTTAAACCAGGCGGTATCTGTTATGTTGTTCCAGCTGACCTAAGTAGGACTATAATTACAAAAAAAGTCAACATAACCACAAACTTTTAAGGTTTCTGTAGGGTTGTAACAAGACATGACAATGTGAATGCTCTGAAGCCAGATGACAGCACCACATTTAAATTTTATATACATCTATGTCTGACACATTACACTCAAAACATGGACGGACTAAGTCTGAACTTGCTTTATATTCTTGAAGATGTTTTCTCTCATCCAAAGAGCTTCTTCACTCCTGACTAACTAGAGGTAAGTCCCAGGCGTCGGTAGGGTTGTTTACATAGATTAAATGTCGGGGACTCCTCACCAGAGTCCTGCACCAGTAACCTAAAACAAGGCCAGCTGTCCTTGACTTGACCCTTCTGGATATATTATTACTCTATCACAATGACTTTATCAAAGCTAAGTGGAAAACATCTAGCACAACACTGTTTCAACATGTTTCACCTCTCGTCTTTCTCCTTGCGGGACATCTTGCGGTTGTCTGCCTCAGACAACTTCCTGGTCACCTCCTTGGAAACAGCATCCTCACGTTTCTGGGCAACTCTGGAAGATCAAGAGAGAAAAGTTGCAAATTTTTGGAGTCAAGGGAAGATTTTTCTCAAACTTAAAAAACATATTTTGAGATGAAGTGCCTGCTAAGAAGAAACTAACTAGTAATCCCCTCTGTTGTGGTGACAAAAGACTTTGTTTACTGAACAGATATTCACTTATACTGACAAGAGTATTGCATTTTGGAGTCTTACTCTGCCTGCTTAAATAGACTTAAACTTTACTCATAAGGCATAAAAATTATGTGTTACATGTCTCAAGAGAGGCGACAGCAACGGGACTTTCAGTCATTCCCCCAAGACGGGATGATAATGACACTAGGATGATCAATGAATGCTGTCCAACAACCACTAATCATCTAACTCAGTGTGTTTTTCCATCTTACTTGTGTTTGAGAACAAATTTGACGTTCTTGTAGGCAAAGGCCACCAGGTAAGTGCTGACCAGAGTCATCACAGCGTACAGGACTGCAGACTGGACCAGGTCCATGTGCCAAATCCTCCAAAACAGCCCTAGAAAGACAGACAGAGACAATCACACTGTTAGCAATGTTTTGAAATGATATTAGGTCAGTGAGCTTTTCAATACACTGCGTCTTCCTGCTGGAACAATGTACAGAAGGACCTGAAACTGTTAACTGTTAAAAGATTGAGAAAATAGTTCTTGGTCAATGTGATTGCTGCTGAATTTGTGCTGAAATCATCCCTGTTAATGCATCATAACTGGATTTTTAGCCCTTGTACTGCTATATATTGTAACTGGATACTGTTGCGTTCACTCATTTGTGGAGTGTGACGGTGATCTTCATCCGTTTGTGTTGTTTGTGTTTATTGTAGTAACAATATGCTTCTCTGTTGTTCTCTGTTAAAAAGATTCTGATTGATTGATTCTAATTTCAGTGAGACAGTTTTATTTATTTTTATTTTAACCTGGTTGCCCCTGTACAGGTCAAGCAGACTGTATGATAATGAAATGAATGATTAATTGTGAGGCACTGTACCGCCAATTATATGTTGTTCTATATGTGTCAATGTGTTGTTCTCTAGTTTTTGTTGTTTTTTGCATGTCTACCTTGTATAAATGGAGGATAAGAAGATTGTGCAGTATGATGCTGCTTTAATGCTTCTTGGTGTTTTCTATAAACCAAAATCAGTGTTGAGTAAACTATTTACTACAACATGACTTATCTGCTTATAACCAGAGTCCTAACTAGCTACAACACATAAGTACAGGAATTCTGCTGCCACACTTTTCATGAAAGTTAGTCAGATATGGGAAACATATCACAGCTATTCTTGTTCATATTAGCATTTTCTTATATCTTATCTCATTGAAACAGTCCTTGCGAGTACTCTGAGCAGCTATTTAGTCAGTTTTTGAATGAATGGTAAGTGTTAGCTCAGCTGGTTAGCAGCAGCCAGCCTGTGTGTGAATACTCACAGATGGGGATGGCGGAGACGATGAGAGCATTCCCGTAAAACAGCGCGGTGGACTTAGCTGAAAGGTTTCTGCTGAAGTCCTGGAGCAGGAGGTCTTCCTCGGACTGTTGCTTGCTGTTGCCTTTAGGTGCCATGACTGCGGATTGAGCGGCCTGTCTGCTGCCCGGCTCTGGACACAAGAAGACTGACACGTCGGAGTAGAAGGAGACGAGAGGACGCGTCAGCATAAAGCCGGAAACACGACAGCGTTCTCACCGCCTGTCTGGAAGAATGACGCGCTTTCAGCTCGGTGCTGCCCCCCGCAGGACGGGAGGAAGGACTGCTGATGTCTGACAGACATACTGTACTTACTGTAGGGTGAATTATACTGCCAAACTCCTAACAAATCAAACCTGAGGTGTCATGTAGTTGAATTAATGAATTGTTATTATTGTATGAATTAAGGTCATTTTCACCTTTTAGCATTTTTTAGCCTCACAATGAGCGTCTCAGATTTCAGCCTGAACTGTGATTAGGAAATGCACATAATCAAGGATAATTTGGCTCAAAGGGCACTTTTATATTCACTGTTTCTATTTCAAGTGTGATATCTGCATTCTCTTCTCTGAAATGATTAGAAAACACCTTGGGGATTTCAGAGTGGCATTACTCTAATTCTCCCTACAGAACAAATATATGCAAATGCATTTATTTATTCATTTTAAATTGTTGAAGTGTTTATATACTTCTTACTTATTATTACTTACTTATTTATAATTCTTAACCTCTTACCAGGCACCCCAATTTTTGTGTAAGGTCCTGAAAATAATATACCCAAAATAAAAAGGTTACTGTTTATGAATGTGGTCTTGAACTGCATTGAACTAAATTGAATTGAATTGAATTGAATTTGGACACAGTTTCACTTCCTGACAGGTTCAATTCACACAAAATAAATAAATAAATAAAGGTTTTCACTTTCCTTAGGTGCGGATGATTTAAATTTTGATATCCATGTCTGAGATGTTTTCCATTTATTCATATATAGTACAATTCACAAAGGTGAATTGCAACATTATAAATTGTCATTTGAAATTGTGATTAACCTATTAAATGACACTTTAGCCTCTGTAACTTTGGTTCAAGATCACTTACTCATTTTGACTTTTTGGTTGCAAAAGTTAAAGAGTTGATTTTAAATGAGACCAGTAGCCTTTTTATTTTTGATATATTTCAGGCTGGTGGTTTTTATTTTCAGGCCCCTGAACAAAAAAAAAATTGTGTGTCTGTCAACAGTTTTCATTTGAACAGCAACGGCAAAAAAATAGACCCAATGAAAACATTTAGACAGTGTCTTAGTGCATCTCAAAACCTGGGCAAAGATTTTTGTTTTTTGAGTGAACCTATCTTTTAAACTTTCTTTTAAGTTCTTGTTTTTGACTACTTTAAGCAGAGGTTACAAAAGCATCAAGACGAAAAACATTACATCTGCTTTCTAACTTTAAATGAATCCTATAAACTGTGATTTTCATTAAAACATCTACACAGCTTCAAAGCTGCTTCAGATATTATCCTCAAAAGAAGATATAACTCACCAAATTGTGCAGTTCCTCTTTTTAGTAAGATCGTTACTTGCTCATTGTTCCACTACTACAATCCTACTAAAGTCACATAAGCATGTGTCTTTAGAGATGCCTTGGTCTTTATTACTTTGACAAAAACTTCTTTTTCCTCTGGTAGAGGAGAGAAAACTACTCTGCCTGCCTTATTAAGTCATTTTCCAGCTTTTTACAGACTCCAATTACACCCCTTTCCTCCATTTCCCTTTTTGGATGCTCCACAAACTACACTTCTCCCCTTACAGCACCATTTGCCACTTTTAAGCTTGTGAGGCAGAAGCTGTCACTGTATATGGAAAGTCTTTTGGTGAGGGGTTTGAAGTTAAGGCTCTAAAACAAAACGTCTACCAGAGCTACTGCAGCACTTGCAGGATTCACATTTTGCCCACTAGAGGTCAATATCTTCATGTTAGTACAAGTCAGTTTAGTTATTCATGCGAGGCACATCTCCTTAGGGACTGACAGTGAGTGCAGCAATAGAGCTGCGACTCAAAAACAATCAAGAGGAATAAGGTCATGGCCCCATAGTAGTGATAGTTCTAGCAAAAGAAAAAGGGTATTTGTTTCCTTTTTAGAGTTTTAAAGGCAGTTACATTGTGTAGGGGTGTTCTGTCATTCAGTGGGGAGAGATTTAAGGTAATTCTTGAGAAAATGAGCCTTCAGGTTTACAGCAGAAGTTTGGAACGACCAGTGTTAGGGGTAACATATAACAAAGTAACACATCAGAGTATTCATATTGCTTTTTTGTTATAACAAGTAACATAACGCATTAGTTTTGCAATTCAAGTAATCAGTTATTTATTTACATTTTCAAATAAGCAACCCATTACTGTTAAAATATTCTAGCAGGCTGAAGATTTGCCACAGCAAGAACTCAAGCAGAGAGATGATCTCATGAGAAACTGTGTGATTTTATTGGTAGCAACAAGCAAACCATCAACAAAGTGATGCCCTCTCACAGCATGTTGGAGGGAGGGTACTGACTGTGCCAAAAACGCATTCTTTCACAACAGCAAACTGTAAACTACTAGAAACACTGTAGAAACAATGTGAAGAACAGTAAAACTAATGACTGTGTACCAAGTAACATCTGTGATGATTTAGAACACAATTTAACTTAAAGGTGCAGTGTGTAGAATTCATAAGCATGTTTTAATTAGTGTATAATCACCTGAAACTAAGATGCGTTGTGTTTTTGTGACCTTAGAATTATACCTTTATATCTACATAGTCTCCTTCCACAGAGGCTGCAATGTTACACCACCATGTTTCTACAGTAGCCCAGAATGGACAAACCAAACACGGGCTGTAGAGAGGGCCTTTCTCATAGCTTCTCCCACACGCTTGGAAGGGGAGAGGAGAGGTATTCATTTGGTTGCAATCTGCAAGCATGCTGGGAAGCTCTGCTGAACTACCCCCAAACGTGCTACAATTCCTTGTTTTATTGGCCTGTTTCTTTTGTTGCCCAAAAAAACAGGAAAAGAAATTATCCAGTGCTTTCGTACTGTTTCTTTACACAAGTAATTGCAAAAGAGAGCAAAGGGAAACATACTCTAGCATGTTACTTTTCTCAGTAGGTAATACTGTAATGTAACAAGTCACCTTTTAATGGCAGTTATGTTGTAACATAACAAGTTACTTTTAAAAGTAACATTACCCAACACTGGGAATGACTAGAGAGACTTCCAAAGCACAACAACAAATAAAATTTTCATAAACATGTGAGTTAATGAGACTCTCTACCCTACAGGTCCATATCACAACCTACTGTAGAACTCTTCTTTCAGTTTGAAACAGCAAAGCGCGCACACGCAAGACCTATTTAAAACTGTTCCTCCACACATACACTTCCTCATCTGACAAGCATGCCACAGTCCATGGTGTGCATGAGAGTGTGACCCTGCAGCTACAGATGCATAACGCATTAGAAGAGAACTAGCATCTGCAAAAATCCTCTCTTTCTTATCTCATCATCCAAACCCGTCATACGCCTGCTGCTGGAGACGTTTTAGGACTGCGGAAAAACCAGACAGATATTGGACCTGCTGCTGCTGCAGTCACCGCAGTGCTTAACCCCCTGCTGGGTTCTTCTCTTTCTTCCTCTGTGTTTGCAGCGGCAAGCAGCATGTGCGTGTGAGTGAATGGGTTTGTGTGCGTGGAAGAATGCAATGCAGACAGGCAGGTTTGCGTGATGTCCCTGACGTTAAATGGGGATAGAGCTTAGGGATTAAGCGTGCACTTCAGGGGTGCAGGAAGGAGGCAAAGAAGAGGAGAGGGAGGGAGGACGTGGTGATGCCAAAAGGCCTGCCAACACAATGCCAAGCGAGACTGGTGATCACTCTCTCTCTCTCTCTCTCTCTCTCTCTCTCTCATGTGTGAGTGCGTATGTTCGTGCCAGATTACTTTGGCTTTGCTGACACCACAGACATAACCACAGGGGCAGACACACATACTGACCAGCCACAGCCAACAGGAACTATACCGAGAGAGGAAAACACACACATACACACACACATACTGGCACACACTGGCACACACTGGACTCCTTCAGGGTGGTTTTAGGTTTGACCGTAGCCTAAGGAGTATATATGACACATCACCTATCACAGTGACAAATTATTTTTGAGTTGTCTTCCATCAGTTGCTCAAAGCTAAGCTCGAGGAGCACTACATCTCTTACATCTGCATGCCACAACACCATATATGTGTGTGTGTGTGTGTGTTTGTGTGGTAATGATACCGTGTAAAAATAGCAGCATTGTGCCATCGGCTTTCCAAGGCAATGAGATCAACATTAATCTCTTAGCATGTGCTTTTTTTATCAGTGTTTTTCCTCTTCATGTTTCTGTATCTTCAAATAACAGATTGATGTACAAGAATGAAATCCTTCAGTTGCACAAAAACACGAATCACAGAAAGACACGCACGTAAACATTTATGAACAAGAATCAGATGAGGAGAGTGTGACATTCATTTAAATGAGCCCGTGCTTATTGAATTTAAAAGGTATCTGAAACAAAAGTGGTCACAGAACTAAATGATTTTCCACAATGTTGGGTATTATGGAAGTCCCCTGCCCCTGCAAAAATAATTCACAAATGGTATAAAGTATGACTGAGCAGGCGTGTGGTCACAAAATCCTCTGTCGCCTGATGGTTAAAAGAGGAACAGCATTTATTAATGTTTTATCTCTGACATGTGGCGTGAGTTCCTAGATTGGAGGATCCAGGGCGGGAGTTTATGGGTTTTTTCCTTTTCCTCCTTTGGTTTCTCAGTTTCCTCTCTGAGATGGTTCCATAGAGAGAGAGAGCAAAGTTACTTTCTCAGTTTCTTTTTAAAATGGAGTTTATCTCATAAAATATGACAAGTTTTAGTCAAACTAAATCAAAGCAAATGTTAAGTACATTTTAGTCTAGTAGAGTCATCTTTATAGAGCACTTTAAAAATAGATTTGAGCTTTGCAGTTAGTAATACTCAGAAATAGAATAATTAGAAGATCTACAATCATGCTTCCATAGTTTGTTGTGAAGTTTTGTGTGAAGTTTTAACTTTTGTGAACTTTGACACAACTTTGGCTCTTTTTGCAGACCGTCTCTTTTGACTGTGCTGACCTTTGAATGGAGAGCCAGAGAGTAAAAATGGGGGAAGGTGTAGCTTTTTCACTGTAAGCCTACTGTTCTGTCCACTTTCATTTAACTCCCCTTATGTGAGTACAAACTGCTCCACTGAAGAGGCGTGGGTATGCAGCCTTAGACAGTAAGTTTGAGAACATCAAACAACTGGCAATGTTTATCTCTTCCACAGCACGACTCCAATAAATATATTACAGATTCACATACAGAAAAAACATTGATAAACATGCATATTCAGCTACAATATACTGTATAGTCAGTTAATTTTATGTTATTCCAAATCGGTATATCAAAAAGTCCCTGGAATTAAATGCATCTATCCAACAGATATGACCCATTACTTCCCTTGAGCTATAACACACTGACTTCCCATCAGTTATCCGCTTCAGTAGACAAAGATAGCACAAACAACAGATGGACATCCATTACACACAAAAAGAGCCCAAAATAAATAAAAACAATAATGAGTCAATGTAAATGTACAAATAAACAAAACACCCCAGACACGGAACTGCCCTCAATAAAAAAATCTACAGTAGAAAACAACCATAACGACGACAGACATGACAAACAATATATACTAATTAGAGATATATACATATAAACACACACATACATGGACATACATGCACATGGCCCATAGTACTAATTAGAACAAGTTACGTAAGAGGAAATGAGGTCAAGGCAAGGCTAAAGGATAGGTTTAGTTAATTGCCTGGATTATCTCGATAGCTTTAGACCAATTGGTCACAGTATCAACTGTAGCCCTGTTGATTCTGCCAGTCAACCTTTCAAGCAGACAAACATTGGAAGAAGAGTTAAGTCAGGTTCTCTTCATGATAATAGTGGGTTCAAACCACTTTTTAATATTGGTTTTCTTAGCAGCAGTTGAAGCAGTTAATATTATTAATTTAACACAACAATGATTGGTGATGGATTGCCTATTAACTAGTTATTTAAGTTATATTTTTACTGAAATAAGTCCACATCTACCTGCAAAATGGGAGGTGAATTAAACAACGGCTCCTATCGTTGCTTTATTTTTAAAATATCATCCATGTTGCTTGTCCTACACCTACAAACAAGGCCTTTTTTTCATATGGGAGTTTGGCATGAGTGTTGCTTAGAGACTCAGAGACTGTTCAGTTGGGATGTGCTTTCAGCGCCTTCAGCAGACATGCTTCCAACATTTCAGAGTATCCCATTGGCTAGGAGGACACGTCAAATGTGGGACAAAAGTATCTGTACTTGTGGGTTTGATTTGTACTCATATATTTGATTTGTAGCTGTAAACTTGGGATTCACACATACAACTGAGTTCTGTGTTAACTTTTCACCCACAAAAAGATATGCAACTGCAAACCCGATGTGTAACTACAATCTTCTTCTTTATGCACTCATACATTTGGAATTATTTGTGAAAATCTTTTTCAACTATTCACAAACATCTTGCACAGCTTCATATCTCCTTACAGATTAAAAAATCAAATCTATTTATTCAGATATTTTTTACACATTCAAACATTTGAATTCATTTGATCAAAACGTTTTTACACATTGACACATTTGAATGTATTCATGCAAAATGTTTTCACACATTCAGATATGGTGATACACAGTCACAATTCTTATGACGCTAATTTGATTACATATAACTGGGCATTAAAGGACAGTTCACTATTTGTCAAGTCTGTCTTAAAACAACAGTCAGGTGTTCATATGAACAACATAAAATTCCCTTTTTGTGTTTCCCTGTTGGGTTCTTCTCTTTCTTCCTCTGTTTTCCCTGTTAAGCAGTGGTGGAAGTATAGTAACAAAAAGACTGTGATGTTGAAAGATATCTACATTTTTGCACAAGCAGGGCTGTGGAATGTAGCCCCCATCACTTACATTGTAAGTGCATTATGAAGGGATCTTCTAATGGCTAATATGAACAGAAGGAATTATTACAGCAAGAATAATCTATTTCAATGTTCATTTGGGCACCAGACTGCTGTTTTATAACAGGCTTGAAAAATTATGAATCTATCCTTTAAAGGTGAGTTTCAAGTTGTTGACAGTAAGTGTTTACATAATCAACAAAATGAAGGAAGAGAGTTCATCATTTTGGTACAGACAGGGAGAAGCTTCTGTCACTAAAGGACTCGGGTTATTGGCCACAAGCAGGTCATGTGACACTGGCCCAAAATGACTTTTTAAGATACACAATCATCATAAAGAAATGGTAGTCTAAGAATTGGACTAAAATATTTGAAATGCAATTACTTCTAATCCATGTACAGTGATTTTTGGTGTTCCCTATGATGTTAACCTGTCTGGCTCAATGCAAAAAGCTCCTGGCATTCACTACCTCGCTCACTAAAATGCCTTATTATTATGAAGTGGAAGCACGTTTCACCCCCTGACTTTGAAGATTGAATCATGGAGGCACTGAAATGTATTAAGCTGGAGAAAATAAGATATCTCACTAAGGGCTCAATAAAAACCTCCCATGCAATCTGGAAGCCCTCCCTCCTCAGTCCTGGAAGATATAAAATCTGTGACACTGATGCATACTGCTGTGGAGGACTGACACTCCTCATTAATTTACTAATCTATTGATCCATCTAATTATTTTTTAAATTATTTATTTTTTAATATTATTTTAATTGTATTGTTTTTTAATGTATGTATTTTTTACTATTAGTATTTTTTATCTGTTTTAAGAGGTTGTAATTGGTGGGGGATGGGTAGCTGGCATCTATAAGCTTTGATTTTTTTGTAAGTGCCAAAAGTTATAAATTAGTTGGGCTCCAAGGGGGTGTGGATATTATTTTATGTTAGAAAACTTCATGGAAGAATGGATAAACAGAAAAATTTGGAGGAAGCCAGCGATGTAAGGGGACAGAACATTTGGCTTTCACTTCATCAGTAGATCATCGTCACCTCTCAGGCCAAAATGAGACTGAACACGACACCAGCATCCTTGTGTCAGGGTGAGAAGGATGGAGGCTGTAAAATGAACGATTAGAGTTGGTAGACAGACAGAGACACCTGTGTGATGGCACTGAAGCCGCAGGGTCCGGTGACATCTCTTCTGTCATATCTTGCTTTCATTAAAGAAAGGATTCTATACACCCTCCCACTCACACAAAATACACCCAGCCTTCTCTACCCACACCCATAATGCCTTTCCCCTTTCATGGACATTTGCTCAAATGATTGCGTGTGCTTCTCCATTCCTATCTCCTTCACATCCTGTGATTTATGTTCCCCTTTCGGCTCAAAGGCATACAGGAGAATGTGATATGGTGGAGGGTGTAGCTAAGGGGTGGAGTTGAGGGTTGGGGATGCCTCAGAGAGATGAAGGGAGCAAAAAGAGTGAAATATTTGTCTTTTCAAAGGATGCCAGACATGTGTTTACACTTTCTGCCCACTTTCACCATAAATAGTTTCCTCACCCCTGGGGTTGAGCACAAGCGTGTGTGTGAGAGAGAGAGAGACAGACAGAAAAAGAGAGACAGACAGAGAGAGAGAGAGAGAGAGAGAGAGAGAGAGAGAGAGAGAGAGAGAGAGAGATGGAGAGACCCAAGAGACCCTAAACTTAAACTTTGATCTATTTTTTCTATTCTCTTCCCTCATCTTTGGTGGGAAAATGTGTTGAAGCGAAAGTAATAAAATCTGTGCATGCCACCATACGCACACACGCAAAACTAAGACTGTTTGTTTTTCACAAGAATCCATTATCATCTAATTTACTTTTTAAGATTGAGATTTATTTTGCACACACACAAACACAAATGCTCCACACATGCCATTGATTATGCATTTATGAGAGCCTGCACTGCAAAAATGACAAAACAAGACATTTAATATGATATTGTTTCAGAATTTCCTTAAAACAATCACAAAAGCTGCCAATTGTGACCAATTGTTTCTATGCAATTACAGCCTGTTTCTAAAAGCTTTTTTGGATCAAATATCATTTTTTGGGGACACTTAGACTATTTCTGGAATATTCCTAGAAAGTGAAAATCCATCAAAAAGGCAGATTAATTTACACGTGTAAAGAAAAAAAACCTTAGATTTTAGTTGTGCTAGTAGATTTTGTGTGTGCATATGTATCCCAGCAGATGATGACAATGGGGAAGTGACTCATATGGTAGGTGTGGAGGTGTAGCTGCAGTCAGATAGACATGTTATTTATCAGGTCAACTAGACCCAGACACTGAGATTCATAACTATCCGAATTGCAGTGACACAGGCTCAGCTTCCCCTGGCAGAGTTATGGTGACCCTCCAGGCAAACCTCAGACCCAAAACAAATGTTCACGTGGTTCCATTCCTTCACTCCAGTAAACCCCAGATTTCACAGTGTACTGACACAAATAGATAAGATTGCACTGCTCTGTTTTAATGTGTGGCCGTGTCGTCTGTTTGCAAGGCTGTTCTTCTCTTGAATGAATTACGTGGGAATTTATATCCTTCAACAAATCTAATAATGAGAACGCTGTGCACAGGACATTGTGTGTGTGTGTGTGTGTGTGGGCGTGCGTGCATGCGGGCGTGCGTGTGTGTTAGCCAATGTTCAGAGACATGAAGGCTAACCTGCTGCCAACTTGGCTTGTCTCAGAAGAAGAGAAAAGCAGAAGATGTTGACATTTTGGCAGTGGAGTGAGGCTGCTGTTCCATCTGCATCTGAAAGGTCACTGCGGTGGGTTTTGGAGCACAGCATGTGTGTGTGATGTGTGTGTGAGTGTGTGTTTGTGTGTGTGTGTGTGGGTGTGTGTGCCCCTGTGCTTGCCAAAAGCAATGTGTTTAATTTGTGTGTCTTTCTCATCAATTCTGTGTGAAAAGAGCAGAGGAGAGCTATAAACAAAGATGCGGGAAGTGTAGGGCATAGCACAAACAGAATAGTAGGAATCCAGGCCCCACCTTTCTCTCACAAACACGCATACATTCATACACGCACATTCTTGCTTTGAAGATGTTTATAGGAACAGGCTAATAGAAATATTACTCCAGCATTTTTGGAAATTCTGTCTCACTGACTAAGTTGAGAAGTGTGTGTTCAATATAGAGAGCCAATGTAGCGACATCATATCCGGGTTAGCCTCTGTTCCACTAGCTTCTGTAACTAAATGCAATAAAACATTTCTTTCATTGTCCTTCTGACAAAATAAAGCATGTTCATGGGTTCAACTTTCCATATTCTAGGACAATTCGGCATCTGCTACAACACTTGGGGGCAGCTGTGGCTCAGAAAGTATCAGTGGCTCAATCCCCAACTCCTCCCGTCCACATGCCAAAGTGTGCATGAGAAAGATTCTGAACCTCAAACTGCTCCTGACGGTTGCACCAGCACCCTGCATGGTAGTTTGCTGCCATCGGTGTGTGAATGGGTGAGTGAGCAGCAGAAAAAACATTGTAAGATAAAGGCGCTATATAAATGCAGCCATTTACCATTTATTTTTACCACTTGGCATTAGAATGTGAAACCTTTGTTATTTTAACAAAGTTAAACAATGATTACTATTTTAGTATACAGAAAACTAGAGAAAACAATTTACCGGCAAAGCAGCACAGGTACTAACATCATTGTAATTTGATTTCGTCCTTATTGATAATATTCACAAACACTATCTTCTGTCTAAATCTTAAACATTAGGTCCTCTCTGTTCTGCTGTTGTACAGACATGTCTGAACTAACCATGGGCACTCATCTGGCTAATAGGCTTGCCTTTTATGTAGACCCATGACATTTAACCTGCAATGGTTGAGGCTTATGGGAAATGGTTTAATATATATATAATGGTATATAATAGAAATATTGAATAAACAATGATTTAGATCTTTTAGGTTTTAAATAACAGTCCTTTTCAAAACATACAGAGTGAACAACATGACAAATTGTTGAGTAAGGTTGTGTTATTTATGTCCCAAAGCTGGACTTATTTGTGTTATTTCAAATGTCAATGGGTTTTTGAATGAGGTTTTCTGACTTCTTGAACAGCACCCAGAAGATCTGGTTTCACTTAGCCTCTCATAGAGATAGCTGACAAATTTAGTCCAGCTCAGCACAAATGCTGGAACTTCTAAGAGCTGCTAGCCTTCATAAAAACCAAAAAGTAAACTTTTGAGAAGCTTCAGTACTGTCTTATTTTCACAGTTTTAACTTAATTGCTATTTTTGCCACTTGGGGGTCATGAAGAAGCTGAACAAACATCGACATATTATCACCTTATAGAGTCATTGTTGTCATGAACATGTTCACAAACATGGGTGTCCTATTATGTTTTCAAATAGGGGAGCAAACTTGGAAAGATACATAATTGGCAGGGGGTCTGGAGGTCCTCCACCGGAAAAAAATTCTAATTGTACAATTGTAATTTAAAATAAATTTCCTGCATTTCTACACCACCTAACAACTGCTGTTGTGCTATGCTGCTCTGTCGTATCTGTCTGTGCACTGTTGGTGTCCTCTTTTCGCACTGTGATGTTATCAGAATGAATTTCACTGCATGAGAAAATGGAGGTGTGACATGAGAGCATGTGAACAGTGTCAATAGCGTGAGTATCATGGTCAATGCATGAGAGTTGGCAGCACTATTAATAGCTAATTTAAATTTTGGCTGGAGTCAGTGGACCAAGAAGGATAATTCAACGTACACTAGCCTATGTTCTATTTTCAGTCAATGATCACAGTTAAGCTAAATGGCATGTTACTCACGTTTGTACACAGTCACACTCCCGTGTGGATTGACAGACTGTCAATCCAGACTGCATGCTTTGCAAATAAATTTTTAACAAACTTTTATTACTTCTTTTTGTCAGTTGCTGTAAATAGTAACATGATGATCAACATATGCTGCTTAAATATAATCACCTGATTGTGGGGATGATGGTGGTGTATGATGATAAGTTTATTTTTAAAAGGACAAAAAAGTTGGGTAGCAAAACCATAACTTTGCTCAGCCTAACTGAATAATAGGGATGTATTTGTTCCACTTGCTCCATTGCTCAGGCGCCTATGTTAGCAAACATTGCCTATCCACATCCAGCAGATACAGGTCAACATTATTATTCATTTTATGTCATACTTAAAAAAAATCTAATACTCACTCTCCTTTTAGCTCTGTTTTGGTCTCCACCAGCTTCTGGGGGAAATATATTGTTTTCCAGCTGCTAAATGCTCCTCTGTGTTCACCAGGTAGTCGACAACTAAGTGCAGCTTTTAGATAGCCACCAATAGTTCCAAGAGTCAACTGGGTTTTGTTTGAAAGACTGTGAAGCCAGCAATTTCAAAAAAACTTCTCAAATAGAGTAAAGGTTTTCAGTGATGAGATTTACCTCACTCCACTCCACGACTCCATGTAAGTAATAGCTGAAAAAAAGGAGGGAAGCAAATTTGGACAATGTGAACAATGAACGGAGGAGCTAACTCTTTGTACTTGCAAACTGAACTTGAGACATTTGCTGTGGCCATGAATAACAAACACAACTGTGAGGGCAACTGGTGGTGAGTTGTATCGAGTGACAGGAAGGGTTACAGACCCCGTAAGCACAAACCTGTTGGAAGGATGTGCTGGGACTATTCAGTTTGGACATAATGTATCTCAACTGTCAGCTCATGGTTGCCAGAGGAGGCTGACAAGATGGTTTGGCAGTTGATCCGCTGTCATGGAAGCAGCTGCGAGGAGCTATGGCCAAAATATGTTCTGTGCCTGTCATAGTGGCAACCTAAGTCTGCCCTGATGTCGAGTCAAATGAGTTCTTCATGCCTGGCTGTTACACAGTTTAGACCAAGTGCAGAGCCTTAGAGTCACAATGAACAAAGCAGATTCCACTCATTTAACCGCAGACCACATTTTCACTTTTTCAGATATAACAGATGAGTAATGAGAGCTTATCTAATTCTGTCAGCATGTTTTATAGATTTGTAAATGGCAAAGATATCCTGAGAGAAGTACAGTATGCGTGGAGTGTGAGGAGCCAAGAGTTTAGCCAGCCTTTGAACACTTGGTGTGAGAGCTGTGTTTGCATTCTTGGCGCTAAGTCAAGCTCTTTTAAGCTGGATGTCAGATCTGCTGCTTATGATGTTCATGGATGAGATATCAAGATGCAAAAGGTCTGTGAAGGCTCCAGTTTAGTGACATTACAGTGGCATCTCAGATGGTAGTTTCTTTTGGTCTCTTTCTGCGCCACACTGGAACAGTTTGCTGTTTCCAAATATGAGACTGTGATCGTCCCTTGAAGAAGGAGCAATTGCTTATCCCACATCTACCCCACTCAGATGGGGAGCTGCACCATAATCAAGAGGTAGTGATGAAAGGGATTGTGAGAGTGGATAGTAATTAGGTGCTTGCTTTACCTTCAAAGAATAGATATTTTCATTAAATACATCTTAAATAAGGACAGGATGCAGCAGGGTTGAAGTGTTTGAGTTTGTAGCTATACTGCTGCATACATTCAGCTTATGTATACACAAATACATGACTCTGATGTGTTTGTGCGATATGTTTGGATGTTTGTACAACATATGGGGAGCATCAGCGGTCAGATGGTGCAGTTGGAGAACATGTGTGAAATAACAGGAATTCTTAGATACACACAATGTCTGATGTAGTCCATATAAAAACCAGGACTCAGATTGAAGGGCTGCTGGTGTAGACTGCCTGTCTGCTTCTACTACAGATATCACTGTTTTTAGATTTTGTAAAAGGCTTAAAGTTTCCACAAAAATGTTTGAATGTTCATTTGTCATAATCTGAAATGCATTGTCTGTGTGTACCTTTTGTCATGTCCATTTCAAACAAACATCAACCTTCTTTTTCTCTTGGAAAACCTCTGCTCCATCTCGTGAGAATGACTTTCTTATTGGACAATTGTACAGTACACAGCAATAGTTGAAGGTGTGGATGTGGGATTTTTGTGGAGGGACATGTCATGTGTTCATCTTTGACATGAGAGTCCTGTGTCTGCATTCTGTTTCCTACCAGCAGTCCTTGTTGACCTTAGAGAAATATTTAACCATAATAACAAACTTTTTTTTTTTTTTTATGAAAGTGGTTTAGTTGCCTAACCATTGCTCTAAAGATTGATGACATTTTAGTACAAGAATTGCTCAGATGTTAGTGATGAATTGTCGTTAATCATACATATTTTTTGCAGGATCCTACAATATCAATGTTCTGGTTGGCGTGCAAGTTTTGTATAAGCTGCAACAGACCCCAAAACAACTACATCACCCTTTACTAACAGTTCTCGTGCATAGCTAAAACATTTCTCTGAAGTCTCTAAAAAAATGTGTCACTCTCTAAACACCTTCCAGCCCTTTTCAGTATTGTCAACCATGTATGCTCACAACAAAATGCCTCATACATGTGCTTTGAGGCAGGACCAATAAGACCCTGCTGGACCTCTGACAGAGTTCTTCTGATTGTTAATCATATTTGTGTTTCACTGTTGAAATAAGCCATTTTAAAATGTAATAACTAAAAACAAAAGGAATCATTTATATCTCTTTTTTCTTCTCCCTGGTGATAAGCACTTCTGCTCAGTTCTGCGTCTTGCTGTTTTTCCGTCGGACTGTTTCTGTCAATACAAAATCAAAGACATTCCCTCCAAATAATATCCTGCTCCTATAACATGCAACTGGCATGCATTGTTGTTGTGTGTGTGAGAGCTGCGAGTTTTGCATGTTAAACACCACCTAAAGCTAACGTGTGTGTGTGTGTCCAGAAGGAATTGTGTGCTGAGGCCACTGATGGCATGGTAATAAAAAACATATTTACATGATACTTTGCATGCATGTATGCATGTAAGACTGTGAATATGGAAGGACTTTGTTTGCTGGTGTGCGTGCCACTTTGATCATATGTTCAAGGTGCATGTGTGAATCGGAGTTAATGTCCAATTCCCTGTGAGAGGCTGACATATTTGCATGAGAGAGCGTAAATGCGTGTGTGTCTGTGTGCTACTGGTTGAGACAGTGGCCAAGGTCTTATGAGAAGAGTGCTGTGCGTGTTTGCATGTGAGCGTGTGGGGAGAGGGGAATGAACGTGTTAGTGAATCGGATGCTAAATGAGGAGTGGACGAGGCGGGCAGGAAGTGTGTGAGTGCTAGTGTGTGTGTTTACATGTGTGAACCGCTGTCCTAATGAAATGTGAAAGCCCTCCGAGTCACCTCTGCCCTCCCCCCCGCTGTACTGAATCTCGTCTGCCCCTCTCTCCCTCTGTCTCTCTCTCTCTCTCACACACACACACATACCCAGGCCTATTCTCTTATTGCCTCTTTCACACACAGGCAGACATGCATGCACGACTCGTGTTAACATGGAAGTGTTAGCGTGGAAAGAGGTGGGTCACGGCCCCTCTCTGTCTTCTCTATCCTGCGAGGCGAGGCTCTCCCTGGGCATGTTGATAGTACAGCTGGCAGTCCGGGAGCCTCCAGACACACACACACCCACATGCATGCAGACAGAGGCACGCTAGGCAGTAGGTCATGAAGCCGCTGGCGTGAAGGATAGACGGGTCTGACACCAGAAAAGCAGACAGCCTCGTTGACATGCAGTAGGGAGCATTACCAGGATAACAATAGCGTGTTTCATTGTGGCTGCATGTGTATGGAGATGTCTCTGTGTGCGTGGGTAGGTTAAAGCAATATTGGATAACAACAGCATGCACCAGAGTGTGCATATGTGAAAGTATTAAAAAAACGCCAAAAGAGCACCATGCTGGTGCTTGTGTGAGTAAATGTGAATTTAACACATTTTTGACGATTAACAGCTTGCTAGTAGTAATTGTCCAATCATAGCTTAGCAACCATTACTAGGCGAGGCAGGCCTGTCAAGCTTTGGATTTCTGCACATCCTGAAGCAGTGAACACGATGTTGCAGTAATAGTTTGAATGGTTTGCTCAAACATAAATCCGATTTACAAGATTACTACACACAGTAGTAACCCAGCATTACATCATTATTTTGCAGGGTTACAGGTTACGTTAATAAAAACCCCTTTCGTAATTAGCACATCCGCTGTGTAGTGTTTGCCAACTGTGTAGAAGCCAGTCCTGGATACTTCTATGTCAGAGATTGGGTAACATTACTGGCTCTGTGCTAATCTTAATTGGATTTGGGAAAGTTTACACTCCAGCAACCCCAGACAAACTTGTTATCCAAGGTAGTGTTATGTTCAACAAACACAGTGGCTGGTCCTCATTCTAAAGGCCTTTTCTCACACCGTTTGAAAATATGAATATAAAGCATTTTTCTTCTATGTCTTGCTTGTCCATGTATGTATGCTAAGCAGCTAAACATAGTTATGCTAGAATGAAATAGGTCTGATCTTACATTTTTTTCCTTTTCATACATAATACTTGTCACATCCTGCCAGGACTTTCTGTTGTGTTTGGACTCTTTGTGTTCTTGTTCTTCTGTGTTACACTTATTTTGCCTGGTCATTTAGTTGAGATTGTTTGTTTTATTTGACTTATCTTTGAAAGACTTTCTGGCATTCTCAGTTAGATTGTAGTGTTGTGTACTTGAGTTTTGTATTCTGGGACTTTCTGACTTGGTGCTACTTTGGTTGCCTTTTATTGGCTGGTCTGTTCTCTGTCTGCCTATTGTTTCCTCTGCCTCACGTTCTGTGTGTGTGGTGCAGGCGTGCCTTTCCCTCCACTCTTTCCCTTCTCACCTGCCCTGCGTATCTGGTCAGTGTTCCTTGTTCCTGTGTCTCAGTCTTATGTGTTAATCAATAAATATTCTGCATCTGACCCTGCCTGGCTGCCGTCTTCTGCGTTTGGGTCCACCTGCTCCATTCACTTTGTGACGATACAAACTGGTGTGGATATCTTTTGTCTCTTTTGTATCTTTTGACTGGGACATGCAGCTAAGCCTCAGACCTTTAGTTACCTTACGGTGCCTTGTATGTTGTCACCAAATACATGTTTAAGACACCTTTTGCAGGGTTGGGTTCTCATTTTAAACAGCCAGCTTTTCAACCAATCACTGAAACTAACATTAGACGTTAAGATCAACCGTTGCCAGCTAGAAATGAAAAGCCCGCCTTTGTCTACCTCTCTTTGAATTCAATGACCCCTTTTTTAATTACATTTTTTATGGTGGTAAATCTGCAACCATAAAAATACTTGTTTTTGTCTGTGTCTGAGTCATTATATTAATGTGGATAAGTGTTGTCCCTCCAGGTACAAGAGACACATATATACAGGAACGATGGAGGTATTTTTAGAGATCAGAAAAAAGATGAGAATGATTGTGTGTGCAGAGAAAATAGGACAATAAAGAGAACATAGGAGAGTAATCTATTGCTCTACTTCTTCTGAACTTCTCCTAAATTGATCAGGATGAGAAGGTTTCCTGGCAAAGCCCCCCGCCCCCTCCTTCCAACGTCCCAGGATGTTCTAGGACGTTCCCGGAAATTCCCTGGATGACAGCTGGGTTGGTGGTGAGTATCAGGGCTGCAGGCCAGCTGATCCAACAACTGAGAGTGTATACGTGTATAAATATGTATTTCTAAATGACTTGTGTAGACAGGCAAAGTTGGATAAACCCTTTAGTTCTCAGGGAAACTCAAGTTTTCACATTGTAAGTGGTGGCTTTATCTCCCACGTTTGCCATACAGACGCTGATGTGTGCACAGACACATGTACACACACACACACACACACATACACACTTGCAGCTGTGTTCCAGATGGGTCAGCAGTCCTCTAGTGAATCATACAATCTCTATGACTGAGGCGTTGCACAAAGCCGGTAGCGAGCAGCACATTTTCCATATTACCACCTCCTCCCTATTACTGCGTCAACTCCCACTTCTGTCTGTATTCTAGTTTCTCCCTCTCATGTTCATGCCTCTCTATATGCTGCCTCTCTCCTTCTCTGGTGTCTGTTATACTCTCCTATGTGGTTTACTCCATCGCATTATGTCTGTTAACGTGTTTTGTTTCCAGCAATGTGTCCTCCTTTTTCCTTTTACTCCCATTTAGAGGTTTAGTTTGACATTTTGGGAAATACGCATGAGAAAATCGATACCACTCTCATATATGTTTCAAATATGAAACTGGAGCCAGCAGCTTGTTAGCTTAGCTTAGCACAGATAGCTAACTTGGCTAGGGAACAGCCATCCTGGCTCTGACCAGAGGAAACAACCTACAGGCACATTTAAAGGTCATTAATTAAGATGTTGAATCTCATTTGTATACAAAAACCAACGTGTTAAAGTGTTTTACAGGCGGGTTATGAGTCAAACTATTTCCTGGCTGGGTCATGCTGTATTATTAAGAACTGGATTTTACACTCCCAGATGGCGGTCATTCATTTGAATGAAAATTGTTCAGCACATAAGCCAAAAAAGTTTTGGCACTTCCAGTTGTGTTTCCGTGTTATTCAGCCCACTGCACATCAACATTAATGTTCCTCTACCTGACCCTGCCAGTCCATAGATTTTACATTTCCAGGTTCTGAGAAAGATTTACGAATAGAAATCCTAACCTTAAATCCATTATACAAAGAGTAAAAATCATGTTTGCCATTTAAGATGTCATGTCCTTTTACAGACATCTCATAATATATCATCATAATTTCATAAAGGTGGTCTCTGGTGAAAAATACATTTTGGACTGCAGGGCTCTGCTGTGTGTGTGTTATAGTGAAAAAGAGGTGTGGTACTTCCACATATGCATATATTCTAACAAAAAGAAACAACCCAACTGGTCCAGATTAGCACTGTGTATAATTTCTGGGAAGACTGAATAGGCTCATGCCCACATGTTTTGAGTACAGTGTGCATGTGCATGAGTGTGTGTCCAAAGTTTTTGTATGTTGATCCTTTCTTAACAGGAACTGAGTCCCTCAAATCTCTTTCTTTCTAGCACAATCTTTTCCTCTTTTCTGTCTCATTGAGCATTGAAGCAGCGGGCCAGGAGGTGGAGCTAAAGTCTTCATATTTCTCTATCAGGAACATGAATGATTTTAGTAATATTATTAATAAAATGAATGCTGCTGGCTCCCTGTAGATAGACTATCTCTTGTTTCGCTTCATTTCAAGTGGAGGTCATAGATCAAGGCCAGATACAGAACAGCACCTCTGGAGAGCTGGTAAGTTCAGAGTCTTGCTCAAGGACACTTCAGTAGGGAGTGTGTTTCTTCTCAGAAGGTCATTATCTGTGGATGGAGGATGACTTGTTGCTTGTTACGCCATCCTGCTGCCTACTATTCCTGGACTTTGGATCATAAAAACATGATTTATTTTCTGCTTTTTCCCTCTCCTCTCCTCTCCTCTCCTCTCCTCTCCTCTCCTCTCCTCTCCTCTCCTCTCCTCTCCTCTCCTCTCCTCTCCTCTCCTCTCCTCTCCTCTCCTCTTGCATTACCACTCTGCCCTTTTTGGCCGGGAAATGAGGTGATGGACTCCATTTCAAACCCTGCCGCAACACAAAGGCGACTGTTGTACACACGCTTCCTGTGGAGAATGTACAGGGGGTAAAGTTCACCTTCTGTGTGAGTCAGTTGTCCTACATCCCACACACACAACACCAAAACACAAAAATACCGGTGGGCATACATGTGTGTTGTGCATCAACTCTTTTAACAAAAAACATGTACACACACACGGAAACACACACAAACCTTTCACCCTTTAGCTCCATTAGTCATAGTTCATCTTTGACACTTATTGCTGCTTTTTATTGCATAACTGTTGTGGTTGCCATGCAAGCACGAACACATACAGAACAATGTACAGAACAATGCTTGTGTGCTTGTGTGTGTGCGTGTGTGTGTGTGTGTGTGTGTGTATGTATGTGTGTGTGTGTGTGTGTGTTTGTCAGTACCCCATGGCGCATGCACAGAGACAGAGAGGAAGCAATAAATGAATACTCTGTCCTGGCAACAAGCTGTTTTCCTGTCAACATTGCTGTATCCTTGTGTGTGTGTGTGTGTGTGTGTGTGTGTGTGTGTGCTTGCGTGTGTGTGTGTACATGTATGTGTGTGTGTGTGTCGTCCATTCTGCCAAACCACTTTTCCAGTCAGGAAATGGTGCAGTGTCACTCTTTCTATCATCCTCCACCAGTCCTTCAGTCAATATATGTGATATCTTACCACCCGCCAACAGCCCTGCAGCTCTCTTGCTTGCTAATTTCTCTATTTCTTTCTCCATTCCTCTGATGTCTTTGTATTCTTGTCATCTGGAATGATGGATGGTCAGCGAGAGAGGAGGATGAGGAAACATAATATGACAGGAGTAGAAGAAAAGAGTATCACAGATCAGTAGAAGGAAAGATAGACAAGACAGACAGGAGAGGGGATGATAACAGACAGAGAGATGTTATGAAAGGGAAAAGAAAGAGATAGGAAACAGAGAGAGATGTGAAGAAATCATTTTAAAAAAAGAAAGTTTTATGAGTCATTTTAAGTGGTCAGAGAATGAGAGGGAGATTAGGGATGTTGAATACCAAAACTTTAATAATGCCCAAACTGCCACTCCAATCTCCTGATTTCAGATTCAAATGTTTAAAGTCCCACTTGTTGACCCATGAGGTAGTACACACTATAATGCTATAAAAGTTACAGACAGAACAAACAACATTCCAGTAAAATTTGTGGGGTAATACTAAAAGCTGTGGGGCCATTAAAATCAAAAGTTATCACCTTTCAGAGTGCAAATGTGGTCATTAGATTTTACTGTAATCTTTTCAGTAGACTACAAGATGTCTTGAATGCAAAGTCTTGAATTTTATAGTTATCCACTCGTAGATTTGTATATTTATGGAAAATATGACCTGATAAGAGCCTGCTAAATGAGAGGTAGATATTCATGTTCATCCACTGAAGACAGAGTCAAAGACACAGTACATTTAGTCATTATTGAGCAATTTGTTTTTTAAATAATTTGTCATAAGCCAACGTATTGCTCAAAACAGATGAAAGGTCAGTGGGTCAGCAAAATTACTGAGAACTCTCTGACTAATAGTGATTTAGACATCTCTCAACTAAAGGGGTTGGCAGATGGGAGGATGCACAGATGGACCAAACAACTGACCTTGCCCCCCTTAGGCCCACTGCTACCAATCATACCAATCCATATTAAGATACTGTCTCTGTTAAGACACATGTCTGAGGTGGAAAGATTAAAGCAAGTCAAATTCATTTTTGTAAACCAAATATGGACCATAGTTAACCAATATAATCAGATTACAGGTATCCATATAGCATGTGATTATAATCACATAATATACTGAGTAATATGTGGGTGACTACAAAGTTTAAAAAAAGACATTCATCCTGTCCAATGCCGCCATTCATACCATTTATAGGGATGAATACCAAGCAACCTTTACCACTTCCTGTACAAAAAAAAGATCTTTTATGTTCTCTTTTCTGTCTGTTTCCTGGGAACTTCTGTGGTCTAAAAAACCTGCACACTGCAGTGCTGGTCACCATGGCAATGATGTCACCACTTGGTCAAGTTCATTCCTTGGTGAACAGGCTGTGTCTTAAAAATATGAACAGCTGCCTTTTACCCATTGAGGTGATGCAGAGGAACTGTGTGCACCTACAGAATGACCTTCATTTTCATAATGAACACAAAGCAAATATAACACAGACTGTTTATTATTTATTGTTTGTATTCTTGTAACCTGAACATGATTATTTTGATGACAAATGCTTGGAAAAAATGATGACATGAAATAAAGAGAGATTTATTTTATAGTTCAGTAGAGAAGAGAAGACATATGACAGCCCTCCTTGCCAAATGAGGCAGTCATTTTTGAATATAATTAAGATGTGACACTGATAAATGGTTCAATAATTAAGTTAAAAACCAGTGAAATATTTTCTATCAACTATTGAAATTAAGGTAGTCTAAATATCATTAATCATTGCACTGTGAGCTTGAATGATTCACTGTGCTACAACCAAACATGGCACCAAAGCAGAGAATGAAAACCAAAACTCACCCCACCCCTTTCCCCACTGGAGTCACGTGCGCTGAAGAGCCCTGTACTCAGCACTGCCTGCATAACTACGGCATAACAGTAGGTCATCTGCTCCTGAACTGATTCCTGAGGCTTGAGCAAGTGAAAGAGATTGCAGCGTTGGACTGAGAAAGGAAAATAGCAGATCACACCACTCAGAGAGAGTGTGACGCGCACAGATAAACATGCACACACACACACAAGGGTCAAAGTTGAGTTTGGGATGTCAGCTGAAGAGGGAAAGGGAAAGGCAACACACATGGTTCTGCTGGTTCACAGTAAACAGAAACTTGAAGGAATCATTAACCAACTTTTATACAAGAATAGAAAAGGCCTTTTGGGATTCTACTTCAAAGCACACAGAGCTACGCGGAAACCACACAAGACAAACACTTCTATAAAAAGCTTATTGATAGCATAGAGTAAGATATAAAGGTGTGGGAGATAATGATGCTACTGTTGATGATCCCTTAAAATAATGACAGTGCTATTTAAGACAACAGGGGGAGGGGTCTTTCTCTCCTATGCGAAGTGGAAGATTTAAAGAAGGAGGACGTGGGAGGTATCTGTGGCATTCCACTCCTCCAGACCTGCTGGGCTGGTTTCCGGGTCATTAAAATTCCTCCTCTCCTCTCCTCACTTCTCCTCTCCGAAGCCATAGTTTCTGCCCCAAGCGGCATGTTGGCTCATGTCCACCTGCGCAGCCTCGCCTCCTCTCTTCCACCTCCACTCTTTCTCTCCTGTGCTCGTTATCTCCCTGCTGCAGAGCACACTGCTTTCTCTGTGAGTCAGGAAGTTTTTACTCTCCCTTGGCTGCCTTGCGTCTCTCCCTCTCTGTCGCCCCTTCTCTGAACAAAAGAAGCTCCCTTCTTTCTTTTCTGCATCCACATGTGATCACAATAAATTCTCTTTGACGGCACATATCTAGACAATCATCCCTCATCTTTGTCTTCTTTGACCCCTCCGCCACCCCCACCCCCCTCTAACTTTCTATTTTTTTTTTCTTCAACTTACCTTTCTCTTCTCAGTGTCTGCTCCCCCTCTCTCCAGTGAAGCGTGTAAGGCGGTATTCTGTGTCACTTCTGTTCAAATCTAAGATGATGAAGCAAACAAAGCAAACATCAAACCTGCCTAGACTCCTTACCACTTGTTTAAGTATCCACAGCCAGCAACAACAACCACAACAAAAGCAGCCATGACCTGACTAAAATATGTAGGCCTACGGGCAACCTGAGCTTTCCAAGCACTTCCAAATGTCACCTACACAACAGAGAAAACAACAACAAGAATCTTAAAAAAAACAAAAGGATCTGTCACAGACTGGAATTAAGTAACCAAATACCTGCAGTATCTGCTGCGCACTGTACAAGTAGACTGATTACCATCACTCTGTCTATGTAACAGCATGATCTAGTTACTTGTATCAATGCAATGAAGTCCATTTACCAAAGACTGGTAAGGCAACCTCAAATCATAACAGCTGTATCCTATCTAAATTAACTCATTAAGCCTGGAACAAACAGGATTTATGGCTCATATATTAAGTGTCATCAAAATATTTAGTTCTGACTGCATGCAATATATTTGAATCATCAGTATGACAAAGCAAATGGACCATCAGCTAGTCTCTCCTGCCAAAAATCACTGGATGTGGTGGCCTGGTCCCAATGCTGACACTTCAAATTTGGTCCTAAGACCCTAAAACCAAAGACAGCAAGGACTACTGGACAGATTGAACCCATCTGTGACCAAGAACCTAGCACCATTATAAATGCTGTATTTCACTTGATCTATGCGCTCTAAATGCTAACACTTTAAGCAAAATATGTTAAAGTACATGATCCAGCATGACTAGCATTACTCTAATAGATTTTTTTTAGCAATCCAAAGTTGAAATTGACAGTGTGTTGTTTTGTCAAATTTAAAAGAACATTCAAGCAATTTTACACGTCAAAGTCAATTTACTAGTCACAAACTTGGCTTGTGCAAACATTTGTTATAATGTCCTCTCTGGCTCATCAGGAGCCTTGTCAAGTCTGAGAAAATAATGTGATGCAACAATGATGTCATGAGGGTTATCTCAGCTCAGGCTTGGAGACTTATAAAAGAAAGCCTGCATCACAAACTAGGTGCACAGAGTTTAAAAGACAGGAACAGAGCGACCAATTTGCATTATGGGAAGTGTATGATCTAGTGTTTTTGGAATGATTCATACTGGGGACTAAAACTCTGGATATGTCAGCCTCTGCTGTTTCAGTGTTCTTTTTTAAGTCCTTCTCTGGAAAGTGCCCCAATATTATGGAAGTATTAAATCACTGGAGTACTCTATAAAGTTTGTAGTAGCAATACCTTTACGCTTGGTCATCAAATAAACTAGTGTCAGGCTAGTTGCCAGCAACAACATAAAATAGCTACTGCTAAAGTGTTAGCATGTTCACTACACTGGATGGGAAGAGAGAATTTTGATGCTTTGATCATGTTGCATTTTTATGTTAGTTTGTCATGTGATCTAGATTCAGATTTCATAAAATACTACTAGTGATTTAGCACTTCCATAGTCACATTTATGGTTTATATGAATAACAATAATCATAACAATAACAATAATAATAATAGTTATTATTATTATTATTATTATTATTATTATCATCAACTATAATCCCAATGCTTGTTGATATACTATCACCTTTAATATTTTCTGTGACTGCTGAACAGACAAAGACTTCCTGTTTTCCTGACCAAGTATAAAAACTGCCCACTGCACTGGAGAAATGTTGATGAATGGCAGGCTTTGGGGAAATAACACAAGACCTGCTGACCCATAGCACACATGCACACACACACACCCCCACACACAAGCTCACACTCCCTCCCGGGCTAATCTCCTATACTGGGCTCCCCCAAGAGCCAGAGCTTGCCTTTGATCAACATACATTGTCAAGGCACACTGGGTGACCTGTGTGCGTGTGTGTGTGTGTGTGTGTGTGTGTGTGTGTGTGTGTGTGTGTGTGTGTGTGTGTGTGTGTGTGTGTGTGTGTGAGGGAGAGAGACAGAAGTTTGGATGGGGATGGGAGGTCCTAACCTGAAGTGCCGGATATTGTTGCACTACTTCCTGCCCTCTAAGCCCTGACCCGGGGAACCACACGGCCAAAGAGCCTTGTGTTTAGCTGACCCTTCAACCTCTCCTCTGCCCCTCCCCGTCTCCCTTTCTTCCCCTTTCTTTCTTCTCGCCCTTTTTTCCCTCTCTCCTTGAACCTCAAACATACACTAATGCCAAACTCTTGGAATTGATCATCAAAGAGACCACCAAGGCACACGCTCACACAAACACCCTTTCAAACACACACACACATGCATTCCTGTTATGTTTCCATAGCAGCAGAGATCCCTGATACCATGCTTTGAACCTGTGTGCATGTGAGTAGGTCATTCTCACCTTTAGGGGTCCACTCAGACCGATCGGATGTGACACTGAGATGGTTTTTTCTTAAGGTTAATGTAGGGTTAGTAGCTTGAAATATCTAAGGAAAAGATAGCATGCACTATACACAGTGATATGTTAGTTAAGAAAAAATTTGAATGAACAATGATAAGCACAGAGCAAAAATCACATAAATGTGATTTTTAATCTGATGAAGTTAAAACTTTAAACCTGAGGGTGCATTAATGCAGCTTACACACATCTGAGGCGCTCTACTATAATCTATCTTATGAAATTATATCATAAATGATTAAGCTAAAAGGAAAAAAGGTCAAATCAGTGCTACAAATATAAAGAGGAGGTTTGGTGTGATTTTACCCTCCACTGCATCTCTAGTTTCTAGCCCACATCTCAATAGACTGAAGCTCTAATGCACATGCTTCTACATGTGAGTCAACTGTAAAAATGTACAATGCACATAGCTTGCCATGTAAGAAAGTTAATGTCTCCAATCTGATGCACTGGCACGTGTGCAGACAACACATGCAGGAATGTATGCAACTCTCATCTCTTACACACACACACACACACACACACACACACACACACACATACAAACATTAAAACTAGTTGGCATTTCAGGATTCCACTCAATGCGCTTAAACCAGCATGCTTGTCATAGCTCCACTAGTTATTTCATGTTTCATACTGTTGTCAAAGACAGGGGCACATTTACAGGTAGCCTGACTGGTTCGCTCACAAAGAGAATTATGTCTGTTTGTGTTTAGAAAATTTGAGACATTAGTGTGCAGAGGTATCCTGAGCCGTGTTGAATAGAGGTTAAATAAATGTGAGAAATTCCTGGTGCTACTTTATAGCACTGCCTTCGAGCAATGAAGGCAGCCTCGTAATGGGTCAGCACCACCACAGAGTGTTCCCTCAAGCACTTTGGCCCATTAACATCCCACTCAACCGTTTTAGTTACCTGGTTACATCATCTCAGCGCCTTTTTTCAATTAGCCCTTTGTGCCTTTTGAGAATAATACTGTGTCTCAAAAGTAGATTTTGATACTCACTATAATGCTCATATCTCTAACAGACTGTTTGTGAAAAAGTATCTTCCTCCTTTGTGTGTCCATGAGTGTGCGCTTGTAACGCAATACACAGAGAGAAAGCACCAAACCATTTCAACTATTTTAGTCATAGATTACCTCAAATACCACTGGGTGTGTTCACATATCAAATCTGCTCCTGTGAAACATTGTTTCTGTGCCTTCTTTCACCATTTGTTGGCAATTGTAAAGCAATATTTTTGTGATTTCATATCTGTCTGGGTGCCTGCGGGCTGCAGGTATCTCACTGGTGACACTACCCTTCTCTCTTAATGGTTGCTTGCGTTTAAAAGTCATTTATTCAGACTGTTTGACGTTTTGTTGACTGTGGAGATACAGGTATGATTTAGATTTAATTGACCAATTACCTTAAACTATATGGTTTAGATTGGAAGCATCCAGTATTAGACAAGTATATGCAAGCATGTTTTATGTAATGTCCTCCTTTTGCCCTACGGCCTGTTTTTATTTTAATCCCACTACAGACTCAAAGGGGTAAAGAGATTGGCACTTTTAGATCACTTTTTCCTCTATTCTAGCTGGTACTACCTCATGTTTTCCATGTGTTGTGTTGTGTCTTTGAATGGATTGAAATAGGGGGAAAATGAATCATAACTACCCCTCATTTAGCACTCTTGATAGGGTTTTCATGGTATTCATGTGGCTATTTCATACAGCCTATGAATTCCTACATTTGATGATGTTTCATCAATCACAAGAAAACTCTTAGTCATAAAAAAAAGCTTAAAGGTGGTACCAGATACAAATAGAACAAGTTTCAGTCTGAAAGTATTTTACAAGCTTTGTCTCTGACTCAGAAAATAACGCACCTGCTATGGGCGTTGGAAGTTACACATATCTGGAACTTTAGTCATATAAAACAAACAGTCTCAGATCATTCATGCCACTCTCCGTCATTTCAGTGGAAGAAGCCTACCAGCAGTGGAAGAAGTATTCACATCCAATCATATACAAAATGCACCATTAAGGTGTCGCATTTAATATTTTACTAGGGTAAATTAACAATAAGCAACAAAATGTATTTTAATACTCATTATGTAGATTGGTGCAATATATGATTTGTTTTTCCACCTCTAAACCCAACACAACCCACTCTGTATATTTGTGTAAAATACAGAGATTTAGTCATTATGATTCACATGAAAGTGACAAAATTACTTGCCATAATGACAATAATTATATAGAAAGACTTTCATCGTTGTTTATGGCACCCAAGGGTTTCACTGCCAGTCCAACACCAATTATCTCAATAAAATGTATTTTTATGTTTCCATGGCATGGAACTCTTTTGTGCGTAAAACAGGCGTGTCAAGGCTGAAGGCCTGTCACCAGTGTTAACTGATCTGCCTCCAGTAATTGTGTTGTGTGCAGGCATGTGAACAGATAAGATTCAAAGGGTGGGGGCTGAAACACAAGCACCTTTACCCTGCCACTTACAACGACCCACCTAACGCCCTTTCATGTATTTTTGGTTCTTAGATTGACTTTACTGTCCGTTTTATTCGTGACTGAGCCTAGTCACCGTGAGTTTAAAAACACACCTGGGTTTATGTTCCTGCTGTTCTGACCTTTGACCTCTTTTTCAGGGAAAAGAAATTCACCCCCAGTGACTGACGAAGCATTTCTGCTTGTGACCAAGGTGCAGAGTCTAAGAATGATCCTTGTTTGTTGGCATCTGAGTTTTGCTTCCTGACAACACGCTTCCTGATAATACTCCCAGTACAGATTATATACTTTATAGTTCTTTTATATTATTTTCAATTTCCAGTGCTTAATATTTATATATTTCTTTAGATTCACAGCACCTTCTTCCCAGATGTGCTTGTTGTTTCATGTGCTATGATCAGTTAGTAACTTTTGCAACAAGCAAGCTGGATTTGGCAGGCAGGTATCTCTTTTATAGGGCGTCCTCTGAGACAAGTCAAAACTTGAACAATAGGACGTCGTTATGCATGTCAGCCGAGGAGGAATGCTCGAGATCTGTTGGTATGCAACCAGGCAATTACTCTCATATACGTCAGCTCTCCCATGTCTTCAGCAGTAAGCTTGTAATTTACCAATTACTAACCTTCATTGGAACTCCTATGACGGCATCACAGTGCGTCTGGAAGGTGGTTGTACACATTTCTGTTAATCTCTGACTTATTGAACCGCAGCTGGTGGTCTGTGCGGATAACTTCACAGGTTATGTTAATTTCCTGTTATTTCACTTTCTAGAACAATAGGAAAATACACAAGACTGAATGTTTCATCCTACTGTTATCTACTCTCCTCACACAGACAAACTCATATGAGATAAATGTTTGATTGAGTATTTAGATACAGGGGTCCTTATATAAACTAGTTTTAGAAATCCCTCTCTAATTTCTGTTGAAAGGGGGATAATACAGCTCAGATTGTGACTGTCACAGCAGGCTTATCTTTAAAGCCACTATTCTGATGTCACATAGGTGGTGTTATTTGGAAACCGATTGCATAAAATGATAATTCTTACCAGACCAGACACTGTTACATAAGATGCAAGAATCGCTGAATTGTTCCAGTTATAATCTGCTATACAGCTACACAGGAACTGAGTTTGCATTTTGTGCTTAGACCATAGCCCGTTCCAGCAATCCACTCTATAGAAACTAGAAACTGTTTGGTTGAGCAGGCTTGTCTGCAAACAACGAAACTGACGCCGGAAGGCAGTGCAGCACAGCAGGTTCCTAAAAAACTACTTCTGGTAAAACAGGGAGTAGAGGGAAGCTGAGTCAACGCACAGCCAGTAAACATTACACTCCCTTAGGGAAATGTGACAAATCAGTTGAACAGGATAGTATCAGTTTTTGTAATTACCTTAAGAAAACAATAAGACTTGTTGAGAAATGACTCACTTTTTTGATATCCAGGTTTCACGTTTAATAATAGGTTTTTTTAATAAACGGTTTTTAGGTCTTTTTTAAGAGTCTAGGGTCTGTGCTGCCCTCAGATGGTTAGGAAGAATGGTCCACAAGTGTGGTGCAGTGGACAAGAAGGTTTGTTCCCACCATGATGCGGAGCTTATAACTGGGGACCTGGAGGAGCAAGCTGCTGGTAGACCTGAGGGTGTGGCTGGAGGTTTGTGGTGTGATCAGTTCCTGTAGGTAGGGAGGCACATGTCCGTTGATGGATTTGTATGTGAGTAACAGGACTTTGTAGTCAATTGTGAAAGAGGCGCAGCCAGTGCAATGTTTTTTCACTCTCATCAGGATCCTGGCAGCACTGTTCTGAACATACTGGAGCTTCTGGATGCTCCTGCCAGGGATCCCTGTTAAGAGTGCATGGCAGTAGTCCAGTCCTGATGAGTTAAAGGCATAGACAAGTTTCTCTGCATCTGACAGGGTCAGAGAAGTGCGGAGTTTAGAAATGTTTTTGAGATGGTAGAAAGAGGTTTTACATAGATGTCTTTTTAAGCATCTTAATGGTCATCAAAAGTCAGCTGACGGTCAGAGCTAACAACCAGATTAGTGATTGATAAGGAAAGGGGGATGTCCTGGCCATCAAAGGTGAGATGAGGTATGGGGGATGAATCTGGTGTGGAGTGGCAATAAGGAGAGCTTCAGTTTTACAGCTGTTTAAGAGGAAATTTGTGCTCGCCCAGACCTTTATCTCCTTAAGACATGTGCTGAGGTGTGACATGGCTGTTGGGCTTGGGGCAGTTTTGATGTACATCTTGTTATCATCAGCATAGCAATTAGAAGACATGCCATGTCTGCTGATGACACATTCAAGGGGGAGCATGTAGTGGGTAAACAGCCTCACAACTGTTATGGTTATGCAGACAAGTGGACCCAAATGCGGAAACAACAGGCAGGCGACAGGAACTGATGAAAATAAGTATTTATTTGTCAGACTCTGGTTACTGGCAGATGAAGAAGAAAACAGAACAGGCTAATTTGAAACATGAGGAGCAAAAAATAACAACTGCAAATACCGTGATACATGGACCAGTACCACAAACTCACAAAGGACTCAATGAATAGACAGGTATAAATCCATAAGGAGCTAATTATAAAACAAGACATAGCTGAGTGGGGCAAGCACTAAAGAGGGAAACACAAGGATTGGTTAACAATAAAGACAATGAGGGTGTGGCAGGCAACAAACAGGGGAACGCTAACTAGACTAAACACAGAACAGGTGTGCAAGGGAAAACAGCCGGAGCAGGACTACAGCAACACATGAGGAACATAAGATATTACAAACTGACAGGAATAAAACAAAAGTAAGGCAGAGATAAAACTAAAGAAACCCCTGGATTCAGAGGAAGAAACAATACCCAACTCAAGCACTACACAAAGAAACACAAATGGCTAAAGCAGTTATCATAAACCAGAGCACATACAAAACACACACAGAACACCACCAAAAACCTTAAAACACAAAAAGTCCAGAAACACAGAGTTCATGACTCACGACCCTGAGCAGAGCTGTTTCAGTGCTGAGTGCTGTGTTTTAGGTGGTTCTAAAGCTCAGAAGAAACCACCTTCCCCAACACCTTGGACAGGAAAGGGAAGTTTGAGAAGGGTAGGTCTGAAAGCAACTCAGATTACTCCACCTTGACAAATTATAACATGTAAATACTGAGTGCCCCTTTCTAATGAGACACACTTTGTAAAGAGTTGCAACTGATCACTGTTTTAATATTCATGAATTAATTTGTTAAAGTGTAATAGACTAACAAACCATTAATAGGAACAAGTTTTACAATGCTAGTTTGTAAAAATATATACATCATTTGGTGGTTGTATACCTGATTGTAAGAAGCCAATCTATGCAGCAATTTTATTATGAGCAGATTACCAAACAGGTGAAGAGGACAAGAAGTGCCTCAAAGCCACAGACTCCCAGGGGTCCCAAAAACCCAGGTTCACTGCATGTCAGCTGGTTTTGGTAATATGAAGTACTGCAAATTTGTTTGGAAATGTGCACCAATAAAGTATACAACTATGGTGGGTCTCACATTGGCTATTACTCAGTCTTGTGAACCTGTCTTGTAAAGGGGTCCCGTGTCAAAATCTAGTTTTAAGACTCACATGATAAATATGTCTGAATAAAGTTGTTTTTCATCAGACTGCATCGTTTAATTGTTTTTCATGTCGATCTGGGTGGCGAGCTGCTGCATACAAAATGTGTTGAATTAAACAATCAAACTAATTGACACACAGAAAACCTGGTCCCACGTCCAGCAGTTTTTTGCCCGCCATAGGAATGGTTGTTTTGGGGGGGTGCCTATTAATGTACACTGATGACAACTCAGAGGGCAAATGCACATACTCATATTGCTAAGGATGGGTCATCAGGGCACAGACAATTGTTTTTTAATCAGTGGCCTGCTGACAGGTTAATCTGAGTATGTCCTAAAGCACATTTTACTGATACTTGTGTACATTTACTGACATTTTACTGTAGTTTACCTCAGGAAAAGTTCAAAACAGATCTTCCTCGCTGATGTTTGTGTGTTTTGATGCTTGTATTTTGTAATGCCATGAGCTCTTTTCAAGTCTTATCCTTCCAGTTTTCCTTTTAATACGTCCGGAGTCTGGCATAAAGGTCTCTGAGCCTCCCCCCAGCATAAAGGCCCATGAGCCCCCCCTCCTCTCTAATACACACCCTCATGCAGCTTCTTCCGACCACCACCAGACGACTCTCTCTCCCTCTCTGTCTCTGGAGCTAAGCCCCGCCTCTGACCAGGTTACGGGGCGGAGCCCTGGCTGTGCGGAGCCGGGAGGCAGGCAAAGCGTCTCTCGCTACAGCTGTGCTCCGCTCTTTGTCGGACTACTGCTCCTGTCGTGCGCTTTCCTACCCGGCAGAAAGGACACAAAGAGAAGGGACAAACAGCATGAAATAAAGACAGAGCATGAGAGCGGCGGGGCCGGCAGAGGGACACGAGCAACCTAACCGGACTACAGTCTCGTCCAGACACGGATACTATTAAACTCCAGACTGGATACGGAGCTCCGCAGATGTGCGCACCGGATTTTACCCACCAAAAAGAGTCGAAACCGGGGGGAGAGGGGCGGACTTTATCGCGCAGGTAGGGTTTTTTTTTTGTCGTCTCGGTATTAAGATAAAGTGGGTATTTGTCTCTCCTGAGTCGACGGGAGAAGAAAGCTGCGCTAGTATCCTACAAATCAGCCAGTCAGCCTGTGCTGCAGTGTTTGCTACATTGTTTGTTGTTCAGTAAAGCTCCGGATATGTTGTAGAAATGTTTGTTAACGAAGGGAAAGCTTTTGTAGCGACGTGCTGAAAAAAAGCTCCGGGGTGCTCCGTTTATCTTTTGTCGCTGCTCCGCCGCAGTGGCTTGTAGGCTCTGTGTGTGTGTGTGTGTGTGTGTGTGTGTCGACTGTAGCCTACGTGCAAACTTGCTCGGGCAGCGATGTGTAAGCGGCACGTAGACTGCAGGGGCCGTGTATCGGACTCCCGTGATCAAAATATATAGTCCCGAGAGAGAGAGGGGTTTTGTTACAGTGCTGATTTTATCGCTCCTGCTTTGGAGACGCAGCTGTAATTGCAGGCATGACGTTAGTAAGAGACTAAAAGACGGCCGAGTAAAAGCAAAAGAAACAGCCCAATTATATAATCCTCATTTTTATATGATTAATGAAGCTGGTGACTGTGTGCTCAAGTTCCCTCAGCAGGATTAGGTAATATATTTTCCGCTCTAGTTGCTGGCTGCGATAGGCTGGAGCTTTTTTTTTCTCCCCACTCTCCTGCCTAAAACGAGAATCACTATAACAAGCTGTAATATTCCTATAGGGGCTTTTAATGTGTCTGTGCTCAACAGCGAGTAGCAGATCATCATGGTGGCTGTTACTGTAATACCCCTGTCATATCTGCAGGGTCATTAAGGGACCAGACTAGTCTAGTTTTTGTCGCAGGGGTTAAAACGGGTTTCGTTTCAGCAAACAGAGGGCGAGGGTTTTCCTTTCCAGGAAAGGAAAGACGAGTTTTCACTGTTATGTTTTTTTAATGGCTAAATAGCTCGTTCAAGCAACCTATTAATCATCGCTTCATGCGCCAGGATGACTTCACCTGAGATTATAGGATTATAAGGTGTTATCTTTGATGACTACCTCTTTCTCTCTCCTTCTCTCTTTCTCTCAGGACTGTCGGGGTTTAAGAGGGGGACCATGGATAAAACTTTGCACATTCTCCAGAAATCCGCAGACGGCGTGCCGACTGGGATCTCCCTGGATGTGAGCTTGAATATGGACGAAGGGGAAGATTTCACGGAACAGCAGATCGTGGGACTCCCGGACAAAATACCTCTGGTGAAACCTTATTTTAAAAAGAAACAGAGGAAATTGGACGCCAAATGCCTCCATCGCGCCCTAGAGGACCCTATACTGACCACTTTGCTGAGCACGGATACGCTGGTCTCTGGGGATGGGGTGTTTGTTCCCCGGAACCAGCCAGGTCGGACTCCGGGAAACCTGTGCACAGCAGCTGTGGTGAAACAGAACTGCATTGGCCAGGTGTGTCTGAAAGACCCGGCGGCTGCTGGTGATGCCACAGCTGGGACTGGAGTTCCGGGTTTGATGACTCGGGATGGTGATGTGGAAATAGCTGATACTACTGCGGAGCTGGAGGAGACAGAGCGACGAGGGGAGAGACCCAAGATCACCGATCCTACCCCCGACAGCCGCTGCTTTCAGCTGAAACCTGGCCTCAGGGCGGCCGGGAGTACAGTAACAATAACGCCCGCCAGCAGGGATATACCTCCCATAGTTGCACCCCAGGCTCCTCACCAGGAGGGGGCCATCAAAAGCAATGACCTCTTAACCTCTGGGGCCAAAAGCCTTCCAGTTAAAGACTGCACTGGCGTCCAGGCCCCCCATCCCCTCCTCCTGCAGGCCCCTCAGCCCGACAAAGGAGTGCTATTTCAGGATAAAAGCGAAGAGGCCTCCCTGGACCTGGTTTTTGAGCTCCTCACCCAGCTCCAGTATCACACACACCAGTCGGACTCAGTGGACATTTGTGTGGATTTCCTCCAGGGCCAGTGCGCTTATGGCAACGACTGCGCCCACCACCACACCGTTCTGCCCTACCACTGGCAGATCCGCAGGAGCAGTGGTCAGACGTGGCAGAGCATAGCAGATGAATCCCAGGAACAGCTGGAGAGACTGTACTGCAACCCGGACAATGAGCAAGTCAGGCTCAAGTTTCAGTAAGTATCTCACCAACCGTAATGTTTAACCTGCAGGCTACATCGTTATATTCTGGGGATACTACATGCCCTCTGGTTAGATACAGGATCCTACTGTGGAGGGAAGCAGCACCCAGAGTGTTTCTGCATTTTCTGTTTTGGATCTGTGCTTCTGGGTCAATTCACTTTCAGTTCAATCAATTTAAAATAGGAAATGAAACCACAATTCACACACTTTTCAGTTTCCAACCATAAATTTTACTGACTTTAAATTTTAAAGGCCCTGAATTGTTTTTTCCCCCCTCACATCCTCTCGTTGGATCGATATAGTGCTGAGAAAACATTGCAGTCACACCAGTACACCGAAAGTGTTGTAAGTACTGCTGAAAAAAGGCTACTGTGTGGTAAATTGATAGGTACCTGTGACATGGCAACAATAGTACAGTAAGCTGATAGGCTTCTCGTGAATGATAAGCTACTTCTGGTTTGGTGTGTGTTGGAAACAGTAGACGTCGGGGCCTGAGCTTCCTCTTCGGTTTCACCCGTGCTGACAAACTGAAAGCTTTGACACTGCAGCTGCTCCATACATGTGTGGCTGATGGGCTGCGGCAGAGCGAATACGCCTGTATGAGTGTTACTTTTCACCTCCCTTAATACCGTAAACATGTTTTTTATTTATGCATGTGTGAAACTGTGTATCTGTGATGTTTATCCCCCAGCTACGTGTGTGTGTGTGTGTGTTTAGCCTTCACGTCTTCCAGTCAATGTGTACACAATTTGTATCTCTTTATTTGAACTATCATATCAGTTATCGTGCCCTTGTATAGGTATGGCACTCTCTCCCTATCCTGATATCGCTTATCTATTTCCTGTATTTCCCTTCTCCCAAAATTCAGCCCTTTGATTGGCCTGAGCTCCGTCCAAACCAGACTTTACAGCACTTGGCAGAAAGCTGTGAACTTCTATGACCCTCAGTTGCCTTGTGCGGTCACTGACACAGACGCACTTGGCAGCTTCTCTCCCTCCCATGGTCATAGACATGCACACAATTGTGTACACACACACACACATACACACACACTGCTTGGCACGCAGATGCTCACACGAATCGGCTGTACAGAGAAGCTCAGTGGCTCGCAGTGCTCACACGCACGCCTTTTAGCAGACAGAGATAAACCTCTCTTTCACTCTCTCACACACCCACATAGATACACACACACACACACACACATGCAAGCACTTGGCAAGCCCCAGTGGGGTGACATAAAGGAGCATGCACAGTTTCCTGTCAAGCTGTACTTGTGTGTGTATGTGTGTGTGTGTGTGTATATGCAGAGTCACGCACGGGAACTGACATACAACAAACACACGGACATTGACCTTATTCCAAATAAGACAGTATTGTGAAGAAGCTGGTTACACAAGCTGTTATTTAATTATTCCATTAATAGTCAGTTTTCCTAATAACGAAAGATGTGCCCCTCCACAGTGGTCTACGTTACAGTCAGAGTTTCTCTTCGCTCTTCAGCTCTGACTCATATTGTATGCCGTGATACCATTTTTCTGCTTGCTAAATTCTGCCATAATACGTTTTTTTTCTGTTGTAAAACATCACTTTTTCTGCAACGTTTAGAGCTGCAATTAACAATTATTGTCATTATCCAATAATCTGCTGAATTCCCAATTAGTTGTTTGAATGTCAGAAAAATAGTGACAAGAGCCAAAGGTATTTAGATGTTTTGTTTTTGTCTGACCAACAGTCCAAAACACAAAGATATTCGGTTTATTGTCATTTATGACAAAGACAAGCATTAAATCATCACATCTGAGAAGTTGAAAATAGCAAACTTTTAGCATTTTTGATTCAAAACGGTTAAAACGGTGACTCAATTATCAAAACAGTTGCCAATTATTTTTCTGTTGATCAACTAATCAGTTAATGATGATTCTTTTCATCAACCACCAATCTGCTGATTATTTTCTTAATTGTTTGGTCTACCATGTTGCCCACCATGAAGCTCAATGTAATGTCTTTAAAAATAGCTTGTTTTGTGTCCAACAGTCCCAAACCCAAATATATTCAGTTTACTATCAGATAACTTCAAGAAAAGCAGTAAATCCTCATAATCAAGATGCTAGAACTAGACAACAAATTAGACAGTTAGCAATTATCAAAATGGTTGCAGATCCATCTGTTGATCAATGAATCAACTCGTTTTTTTCAACTCTAGTAATGTTTGCAGAAAGAAACTGTTGAGCAGTTTAGCTGTTCTACATTTCTCAAAATCAGCAAACACAAAGCAGATGGTCACTGTTTGATTAAGGCGTGGACATGTCTTAAGGTCATTTTAAGGTAATCAGAAAATTTAAGCAATTCCTTAGTGACATTATTTCCTGAATGGGGTTAAAAGTGCACTCAGTGTTGTCACAGTTAGTGATACGGCTATACTATTATACCTCAATCTGTCAACCACACCCGACCCAATCATCCAGGCCTTCATGATTTACTGAAACCTTTGAGTGACCATGTGTGTTTGTCTTTGTTTATGTCTCTGTGGACAGTACACTCATACACACACACACACACAAAGGTTTGTGTGTGTGTGTGTGTGTGTGTGTGTGTGTGTGTGTGTACAAAGATTCGTATGTGTCTAAGTAGTTGACTCATGTTGTCAACTGAAAGTCTATGCATATTGCTCCGCAAACAGGATACGCACCTGGTGATGTCAACCCAAATTCTTCAGAGGCTTTTTGAGCGTGTTTCACTCTCATACAGTCAGACAAGACCATCTGGCTCGCTCAACAGAAGCTGCAGCACAAACTAGAAATGCCAGAATAGTTGCAGCAGTACATTGAAGATACAGGTGTTGTCAACAGAGCTGCAACAAGTAGTTGATTAATTGATTAGTTGTCAACTATTAAATTAATCAACAACTGTTTTGATAATCAATTAATCTTTTTGAGTTTTTTATAAGACATAAAAGTCAAAACTGTCTGCTTCTTAAATGTGAATATTTTCTGGTATCTTCAGGCTTCTAGGACAATTAAATTGAATATCTTTGGGTTGTGGACAAAATAAGACATTTCAAGATGTCATCTTGGGCTTTGGGAAACAATGTTCCACATTTTTCACCATTTTCTGACATTTTATGGACCAAACAACTAATCGATTAATCAAGAAAATAATTGGCAGATTAATCAGTAATAAAAATAATCATGAGTTGCAGCTCTAGTTGTAGTGATAATTATCATTAATCTTCTCTATATTGAGGGAAAAGTAATTAGTCATTTAGTTTGTAATGTGTGCTAAACATTTTGCATTTTACATTGTTCTATTATCTATACAATATAAATTTATTTATGATATTTAATAAGCTGAGTCAGACATTAGTTTTAATGTCATTTCAGTAGAGGTCCCATGACACTCTTTTGTCAAGTTACTTTACAAGATAATGACTGAATGTGAAGAAAGAGTTTCAATACACTCATTATCAGTTACTTTGATTGAAAGTAGGGCTGAAACTCACAGTTATCTGTTGATTATTTTCTCGATTAGTTGTCAGAAAGTGGTGAAAAATCTCTGTTTCCCAAAGCCCAAGCTGACGTCCTCAAATGTCCTGTTTTGTCCTCACCAACAGCCCACAACCTAAAGCTATTCAGTTTACTGTCGTAGACGACTAAAGAAACCAGAAAATATTAACATTTGACAAGCTGGAATCAGAGAAGTTGGATTTTTTTTTAAATGACTCCAAATGATCAAATGCTATCAAAATAGCTGGAGATTAGTTTATTGACAACTAATGGATTAATCGACTAATCACTGCAGCTCTAAACAAAAGCAGCTGCCTAATGAATGTAATGTTCTGAATTGACACTAGTTTTCACAGAACTAAGCTGTTGCAGATATTGTCCACCCATTTATGATCTCACCCACGCAGGAGTAGAGGCTTATAACCAACAACAAGTCAATTCTAATAGTGAGTATTCATTAGTATAACCTGTCCTGTTGCCTCTTCCAGAGGGAACTCCTACATTTTTCAAACACCAGAGATGTACAACTGGAGCGAAGGTTTTTCTAACCCTGACCCTAAAAACAAGTTTGACTGTTTGAGAACGGTAGAGTGAAAACTTAACACTGATGTAAAACATTTTCATTCCTGAAACACATGACCTCTCCAACAAACAACACTCCCAGGTTCATACATAGGTTTTCAAGTTTTGCTTGTTTATCTGCCACAAGTAAACACGGGCTAATTCCTGGTTTTGCAAAAAGTGGTTTATTGTGTTGTTGCTCTCTTCCGATCCGGTGTTTATTTACAGCACAGTTCGGGGCTGAAAATGAGTGGCGGGGTGCATCGTCTTTGGCGAATGTGAATATTATTAAGTAGTTTGTTTCGGTGACATGTTGACGTTGGGTAAACTCTGCTGAAGGCTGATCTTCGCTGGACAAAGTCAGCGTTCACACTCTTCTGGTTATTCAGCTCTCGGTTCAGTCATTTACTCGGAGCTTTGTGCTGTGCTGGGTGTGTGTGAGAGCTCTTTTGATACTTTTCTTTGGAAACGCAATCCAGCCTGTCTTTTCATGCACACACACACACACACACACACACACAGGGCGAAGGCATCACCGTGGTTACCACAGCCAAATGATAACATTGTTAGTGATCTAAAGAGCAGCAGATGACTTAACAAGCTCTACTGTCGGTATGGCAACACAGGCCTGTTTTGCCTTCTGCCGTGTCGTGCGGAGCGGGACAAAAAAAAAAAGAGGACGTACGAGCATTTTTGTGTGTCTGATTATGTGCCGTACGGCCTGTTTTTACTGTTACGTGTGTGTGTGTGTGTGTTCTGTGCCAAGCTGTTCCCATGTGTGTATGATCCATAGCACAGGTTAATCCTATCCATATGATAAGCAGGAATGGAAGTCTGGCTAATCCTCCTTAGACATGAACTCAGCAGTAAGGAGGAATGTCACAGTCATCGCTTCTAAAAGTTATACTGTAATAATCCTCGGCTGTACGGTTGTTTATTAACAGATTAATGCCATGCTGTAGCACGTGTGTGTGTGTGTGTGTGTGTGAGAGAGAGAGTGGGACAGGGGGTGGACGGTGTGGGGGGGGATAACATCTGCGGTTTTATTTGTCTTTGTCTGATTTGAAGAGTATTACGTGATGTTTGTTATTTACAGGAAAACAGGAATTCTCAACCAAATATTTCACAATTAGACCCGTTTCCTGTAATATTTGCCTGAAAAACATCTTGTTAATTTTTACTCAACTGCACAGTTTCCATATGTGTGTGTGTGTGTGTATGTGTGTGTGTGTGTACGTGTGTGAGAGAGAGAGAGAGAGAGATCGAGCTAGAGAAAGAGAGACTCTTTTGTCTGCCATGTAATAAAAGCCTTGCTTGTCATTAACTGACATAAAGAGACATCGAGCACCAAGGGCAGAGTGACCTGACACCAAGGTGTATACGTGTGTGTTTTGCTTGTTTGCGAGTGTTTGTGTGTTTATATCGCGAGTGGGGGAGAGCAGGGGGAGGGAGGTAGGGAGATGTGGGGAGATTCCACGTTACCTCATTGTGTTTTTGTGTCACGAATCAAAGAAAACGAAGGATGGTTGTGACTGCAAGAGCTCGTCTTGCGTGTGGTGACTGCGATAAGAGGCGGTGTCAGATAATGTGTCAGGATGGATGTGTCCACTCTGTGTTTGTGTGTTCGTGCGTGCGTGTGTGTTTGTGTGTGTGTGTGACGTGTCATGCCATGATTCAGTGGGGTGAGGTCTGGGTCGCTCTGCTCTCTTATTACTCAGAGTCTGCCTTTATCCCTGCATCCCCTTTTTCCCCCTCTCCACCTCTTACTCCTTTTTTTTTCTCTCTCTCTCTGTCACTGGATCTTTCATCCTCTTTTTTTGTTTTGTTTTTTTTGACGTTCCCCTGACTCACCCCTCTTTCACTCCCTTTTTGTATCTCTTTTTCATCTCTCAATTGTCCCTTAAGGGCTTAAAGAGGTGTGGAAATGTGTGTGTTCATAGTGATGCCTGTTTTTGCTCTTTGTATCTTGCAATATCGTCCTTCCCTCTATCTCTATCAGTTCTCCCCTTTTATTACGTTATTATATATGTCATTTTTCATGTCAGGCTCATTTATTTTCCCATCTGCCCCTCGTTTCTCTCACGTTTTGTACCTTAGGCACGTTTTAGATCTTCATAGCGAAGGTTAAAGCACTATGGGAGAGGACACCCTGAACTCTGAGCTTAATGATCTGATGTAGTGGAGGACACACACACACACACACACACGTTCTCACAGGAACAATTCAGGACATACAGGAGACACAAGTGTACCTTTTTTTTCCCTCCCCTCTTCTGCGTGTGCGTGTTTTGACAGCCATCAAAATCTAATGAAACACATTTAAATAGATAACAGGAGCAGTTATAATATGAGGAAATAACACCGACTCATGACATCAGTGTGTGTGTGTGTGTGTGTGTGTGTGTGTGTGTGTGTGTGTGCGTGTGTGTGTGCGTGTGTGTGTGCGTGTGTGTGTGCGCGTGTGTGTGTGCGTGTGTGTGTGTGTGAGAGAGAGAGAGAGAGAGAGAAGCCTTCGTCAGCAGATTTGCTTGACTGACTTATCTAGGCGTGACTGGATGAAGTTTGCGTGTGTGTACATGAATCTGTCGAAAGAATGTGTGTGTGTGTATGTGTGTGTGTGAGAGAGTGTGTGTGTGCATGCGTGTACGAGTGAGCTCTCATGTTTTTTTTTTTTTTCCCTAGTCTGACGTTCACAATAGCATGACTGATGCTGGTATGCGGGTCCTTGTGTGTGCAGCCGTGAGAAAGTTCGTAGGTGTGTGTGTGCTGAAGGCAGTGTGTGGGATTAACAGCCATTTTGACAGTGCAGTGAGTTTTCTTAACCTTTATTTATCCAGGGAAAGGTTTTGCTGAACACGCTTTCTTTTTTTTTCTTTTTTTTCTCCAAGCAACACCCTGCCTCACCTTCAGCACAGATCCACACATTCACACCTGGGAGCTTCCTGGCACAAACACAGAGCAAGTTCAAGGGTTTTTTTTTTTTGCTTAAGGGCCTGCTTCTTTCCACCTTTAATACACCAACACCTTTCCCAAGCCAACGGTCTGGTTTCTCAATCAGTCGTTTTTCCTATAAAACTAAAAAAAAAAAAACCCCTCTCCAAATCTGCTCTTTGAATTTGCATTTTCAGTTGAACTTGTGTGTACACTTGTGCACAAACTTGAAGCAGCCCGATATTTCAAGCGTGGTCTTGAGCGTCGACCTTGCCAGAGAGGGTGTGCCCAGCGTTTCTTTCCAACTTTTGATTGGCTTCAACATCGAAAGCACTGAATCTCAGTGCACTTAATTTAACAGGCGGAATTTTATTTTTAGAACAGCACAAACCAGTCTGGGAGTGAGTGAGGGAGGGAGGGAGGGAACGACTCTGTGAAAAACATCGATTGACACCTCTGGAGAGACCTTTGTATGTACATGTGAGTGCGTGAGTGTGTGTGAAAGAGAGGTAGGTAATGAGTGAGGTGGGAAGCCTGTAAACGTGACAAAGGTCACTTAACTTCCTCGTAATAAAGCCCGAAGTCACTCTCAGGCTCACACGCATACACCGAAGCTCCTGTCATCATGACATACTGTTACAAGCAGAAACTGTTCTGTACTGAGAGGCAGTAAAAGACAGGCAGCGAGAGGTCATGCAGGTGCAGCGTACTTTCTTTTTCAGACAAAAAAAATGCAGAGAACAGAGATGCATGTAGAGACAGAAAGAAAAGCAGGGAACAGAACAAAGTGAGAAGAAGAGAACAGGCTGACCAGAGGTGAAATAAAGGATTGTACTGTTTTTCACAATCGATTTGTCTCAAGTTTCTTGCCTTTCTCATCCTTGCATATCCTTGTCTTTTCTTGTAACACCCATTTCCATTATCCTTCCTCTTCCGTTTTTCTGTCCTACCTCCATCTCATATTCAAATTAAATCTTCTATTTTTCTTTCCTATGAAACCGAAACATGCTTTTGAGTCACTTGAATGTTTGAGTACAGTTCAGAAAAACATGCGGACACCTGCAGTATCTGTCTTTCTCGTAATCAGGCGATCTGATAATCGGTGACCATTAGTTTCTGTTTCTGAGTGAATAAATTTCATTTCCTCATACAGAGATGCAGTCACTGTGACTTAGCAGAACTGCAGACTGTAAATGCAGTGTGCATATACAGTAAATAGTTTTTACATCTGTGTGTGTGTGTATGTTTTTGTAAGATGACTCAGCTTCCGTTATCACCAGCTGGAAACTGATGTTTGTGTGTGTGTGTGTGTGTGTGTCTGTAACCCCAGTGACCAGTAATTGCACTTACAGTAGATGAAACTGAACACTTGTATGCGCTGTACCCATTATAATATGAGGTTTCACTTTTCCAGGCTGTTGAACTAATAACTCATCGGGTACACACTCACACACACACTCTCTGTGTTTTAGATGGGAAACATCTGATATTCAGAACAAATCTGAAACACACACATTACCAGAACACAACCTCTGCTTTTTACACACACGCACTACCAGACAGACACACACTCACCAGTGTCTGACCTTTGACATTTCATCCAATTAGTTTCCCGGCAATAATCAATGAGCCCATTAACACTAGAAGGCTGTGTGCGTGTTTTTGAGAGTTTTGCCCGTGTGAGTGTTTAGAAAGTCTACATATGTATATGTCTGTGTGTGTGTGTGTGTGTGTGTCTGCCTCTCTGTCTGTCTGCCGTCCATGGCATAGCGTGCTAGTCTGTGATGCCCACATTTATGTGAGTGCTATGTCTGACCCAGAAAGGATTTGCCAGAGGCCCTATGGAGAACTAATGCAGAGAGACTGATGCACACTCACACACACACACACACACACACACACACATATCAGGGTTTTGACCCACGCTTGTCAAGACAGAGAGGGGTTAAAGGAGGTTGTATGCACAAGAGTGTTTTTTTCATCATTTATCTACTTTGTAGATGCTAACACTTCAGCATATTAAGTATATTCAGTGAACAGTAGTGAGTAATGATGTGATGGACCTTTAATCAGAAAACCCAGGTTAACCTAGTTTGAGTAAGAATTAATCTTAACCTGACCTCCTACTTAATTACCTAATTAGCAGAAAAATTAGAGGCTTTTAATGAATAGTCCAACATTCAGATAGCACTTAAATGCTAGCTTGCATCACTAGCACTCTCCTGTCTGTGCATATTAGTGTGGAGCTAGAGCAAGGAGGTGGTTAGACTAGCTTAGCATAAAGAATGGAAGCAGGGGGAAACAGCTAGCCTGGCTTTGACTAAAGGTAACAAAAAGTGCACATATATTAACACATTAACCAAAGTGTAAAAAGGATATGTTGTTTTCTTTGAAGAGGTTATGTGCTAGATTATTTCTTGGTGGATACTTCCTGTAGTTACTGTTGCCAGGAAACCATGAGATGTTAGTTATTTAGCTTTATCAGAGCTGTAAAGTGTTTTTCTTTTTACCTTTGGACAGAGTCAGCTGCTGTTTCCCCTGTTCAGTCTTTATGCTAAGCTAAGCTAACAGGCTACTAGCAGTAGCTTCATATTTACTGTGCAGCTGTGAGAGTGGTATCAATCTTCTCATCTAACATTCGGGAGAAAGGTCTATTTCCCAAAAGGTCTGATCCTTTAACCACATCATCATGTGCACATTCTTAAGCTGATCAAAGAGGTTTTTCTCCCCAAAATAGTCATATATTCCTTAGTCATTCTGGTTTAAATCTTGACTGAATCTGCTCTGTTTTAGCTTTTCAAGAGCTATTAATGAAATAAGATTAATATGTGAATTGTTACAATCACTTTCATACTTTCAATGTGCGTATATATAATGTTTTGATCATGTATGTCTTGTTTATGTGTTGTTTTTTTCACCTGTGTGTTTAAATGTGACATGTGAAGTCATGTAACTGATGCCGTCATCAGAATGACTCACTTTGTGAGCAATTAAAGGTTTGGTTGTCTTGCTTCAGGACACTAGGGTTAAATTAAGGATTCATCAGCAGCCACATGACTAGATATGAGGCAGCTGATGAAATGCAAACTGTGACAAATTATCTGCCAGGTCACCATGCCACAGCCACATGTTAGCTGGTCGTGTGAATAAATAATACTGGGTTTTCCACACTGATTGCAACCAAGTTGAGTAAGAGGTTTTTTTTTCCTTTTTCTTTTTCAATCACGATAACTTTTAACACGTCATCCTTGCTGTGTGTTTTCAGGGGTCGAGTGTTTACCCTCGACTTTGATCAATGCGAATTTGTGACCTGGAGTTTGACCGCATCCGACGACTGACCACTCCCCCCCAGCCCTCTAGCCACACCTGCGACAAACCCAAACCCTACCCCCAACTGTCATACATTGTGGAAGTACTACTGCAGAGACAACTTTGGCTGGAGGGAATACTCCGAGGTGAGGCCCTATGTGTCTGTTTGTTTGCGGTTATGAACATGAGGCCAGACGCATTAGCTCTGCCCGCACCAATCAATTGTCTAGCTGCTAGGATGGGATTGATTTAGACACACATACACACGCATATACACACTTAAGTACCCCTTGTGACACAGCTGTCCACAGCAAATTGCAATTTATTCCACCAAATCAGTAAAGATTGACTTTTTTCTAACCGTGTGTGTGTGTGTGTGTGTGTGTGTGTGCGCAAGGTTGTGTTTCATGATGACGCTCATTATCACCTTGGCCTTTTGTTATCTGAACATTTCACCAGTATCTCTCTTCCTCCTTCATATGTTTAATGCAGAAGAGCAGGCAGCTATGTGTGCTTTTGTCATGGAGAGAAATGCAGAACAGCTAAATGCACTCAACTTATTTATCCTTTTCTGCTTCTCTTCTTCTTCCTCTCCATCTTCTTCTTCTCTTTCACAGCCGGTGGTGAAGCTCATAGAGGAGGCGAGTGCGAGGGGTCTTAAAGAGGTGCGATTCATTACGCTCCAGAACCAGTATATCCTTAACATCCGGGAGGGCTTCCAGCAAGAACGCCGTCTTCGGGTTTAGACGTCAGATCAAGAAGCGGCCCATGTTCATGTCCTCTGTGATGCTTACACCCCACCTACAGTAAGTAAAGACATTTAACCATCGCCTGTGCCCTTAATCAATATAGATGCTGTTTGGATTACTAAAAAGTACTTTTCCTGAGCAGCATATAGTCTTCTATCAGGGATAATGAAACATTCTGGTAAGGCACTAGGGTTCAGAATTGCTGCTAATTAATAGAAAGGCAGCATGACAGGAACAGACAGTCCTCAGTTGAGTTGAGGTAGAGGTCATTTACTTGATTGATAGTCTCTCTTTGTCTCTGTCTTTCACTCCCCTTGCTTGTATTTCCAATTGTACTCTCTGGCAGAGTCGATCGTTTAGCACTCAGATCTCAACCTTGTTAGAGAACATTTAGTATTTTAGATGTGAAGCCACAATTGACTATAAGGAAAAAAAAGTCCTTGATTTTGCATAAAGTGCCCGGCAACATGTGCACAGAAGCACACACACACCCTGAAAGTAGGCTTTTCAGTATGTGATACACTGTCTCCCTGAGGCTCTCTGTGTCTGTGAGCGTCCTGAGTCCCTGGTTTGGAGACAGGCAGGCACACAGAGGTCAGTACACAATGCTAATGTCGTATTCAGGGCCGAGTACTCAAAAGCCACATTTACCTTTTTAATCTTCTCCTTGACCATGGCACATTGGCATCCCGAGCTCAACCTGAAACCCATATTAACACTAATTTCAGCTCAGAGGTTTTTGGCAAATCAAACAGTCACCAGGAAACAGGAGCTGTTCTGTACAGAACAAAGTGGACCCGACCATGCAGACGGAAAATAAGATAATGAGGCAAACGAGAACAGATGAGAAAAGAGACACACGCAGAGAGGGGAGAGCAAACAGATAAAGAAAGAGTGAAAGGAGAAAAAGTCAATCATGTGAGCCTCCACAGTTCAAGAAGTAATCACAGAAGTCGTTTAAGATCTGTTCACTTTCCTATTGAAAATAACCTGCCGTTTTCCTCAATAGCAGTGAAATAATCTGCCTCGCCTCAGTGATATTCTAAAACAAGTGATACCAGATTGGAAACAAGTGGAGTCATCTCACCCCATTTGCAGAATCTTTCACTTCCTTGGCTGCTGTAGCAGTGTCCTGCCAGTGTCCCACACAATGAGAACGAGCTGTTCGTACAAGGCCTGGCAGCTATGAAAAGACAAAATGGAGAGCAGGAGATGGAGGAAGCAGACGACAGAGAGAGAGAGAGAGAGAGAGAGAGAGAGAGAGAGAGAGAGAGAGAGAGAGAGAGAGAGAGAGAGAGAGAGAGAGAGAGAGAGAGAGAGAGAGAGAGAGAGAGAGAGAGAGAGAGAGAGAGAGAGAGAGAGAGAGAGAGAGAGAGAGAGAGAGAGAGAGAGAGAGAGAGAGAGAGAGAGAGATCTAAATGGTTTCCAGACTGGGTGCACAGAGCTGGTGAGTGAAGGAGTGTGAAATGTGACTGTGGGGAGCTGGAATTTGGAACAAGGGCTTTGTTTCTGGGACTTTTTTCATCAGTTTAGTGTGTGTGTGTACTTCAATAAGTTACAATGTCGGGACCAAAAGCAGGTCCCAACAAGGTTACATTTTTGGGTTAAGACTTGTTTTTCTAAGTTCCCAGGGAATTAATGCAAATCAAAGCAATGACCTCCTAAATAACCAAAACAAGTGTGGTTGTGTATGTGTCAGTGTATCAGGTGTATGCTAGGCTTCGGGTGTTTTCACACCTGCACTTTTTAGTCTGGTTAAATTTAACTCTGGTTCGTTTCCCCCCTTGGTGTGATTCATTTAGGCAGGTGTGAACACAGTAATCACACTCGGGTGTGGATCAAAACAACCACATCAAGACCCTTTAGAGGAGTTGGTTGGTCTCAGTCTAGTCCCAAACAAACTCTGGAGCATTTTGTTTGCGGTGGGAACGTGAGCCAACCTCGATCCAACCCGACTACTAGGTGTTGTCTGCAAGTTTGAGCTAGGTAACTCCTTTTGCCAGGTGAGCTTTGCATGCTGGGATACGGATGAGCGAATTAAACAGTCGCTAACAACTAGCTGGAGAATGAATTGAGGTAGTACATTGTATTTTGGCCAGTGGACCTCCTTCAGGACCTTCTTCCTGTGTTTACGTTCTTGTTCCCGCTCCAGACACATCTGACCAATGAGTAAAGCGAATGTGGCTTGTGGTGCTGCATTTTGGCTCGCTTTGATTTTCCTCTGAACCGACTCAAGGGGAAAACCGAGTTCACCAACTCATCATCTGATTCAGACCGGAGTAAACAAACTATAGGTGAAAACGCCCTTAGAGGTTGAGGTCATTAGCTTGATTGGCACTCTGCCTCCTTCGCTCCCTCCCTCTGCTTCTGTCATCATCTTTTCTCCTGATGATGTTATTTCCAGCCTTCCTCCCTTGTTATCTGTCCCTAATCTTTCTCCTTTTCACTCTTTCCCTCCTTCTCTCCCACCCTAACTCCATCATTCTCTTGTTATCTGTCCCTTTTCATTTCACACTTGTTCTCTGCAGCAGGCTGCCTGTGATCTCTTCAAAGCACACGGGGAATAGAGACATCGATTGCAGGGAGAGATCGAGACCGGACAGACAAGATAAGGGGAGAGAGAGAGAGAGAGAGAGAGACAGAGAGAGAGAAAAGAGATGAGGAAAAGTGTCGCACTGCCTCAGAATCACACAGATCAGTCTCTTGACAACACACACACAGACTCTCTCTCTCTTATGGCTGATAGGGCTAACAGCATTTACACTTAGAGAGCGATAACTTGACAGCAAAACCACCATTATTGACTCAAACAGCAGACACAATAGTTTTTCTGACACTTCCATGACAGCTCTGCAATTGGCATTTTATTCTTTCCTCTCTCTTGTTCTACTCCCCGTCTCTCTCTTTCTCTCTCTCTCTCTCTCTAGCTTTTCCTTTTTCCTCCCCGTTGTCTTGTTTGGTGTCTGGGTTTCATTTTTTTTGCGCGGCCCCCGCTGTTTTGTTTGGTTCGGCGATGGCTGACGACTGCTGTGGACTGTGTCATTGTTGACCGGAGGTGGGATGTGATTTTGCAGGCGCAGATGTGTTGGTTTATTGCACCAGACAACGTTTTTTTTTGTTTTTTTTTTGGTTTTATGTTAGGATGAAGCTTTGATTGGAAACAGATGGGAGGGAGTAGAGATAGGTAGCGTATTGTGATGTGCGGGTTGTCGTTAATGCTTTTATTGCTGAAAATGAGCTGACCTGGGGCGCTGCTGTCACTGACCCTCACCAGGAATGGACACTGACAAATGAGAGAAAGCAGCCTGTATGTAAAGGCCTATAAGAAAGAATGTGTTAAAAAGTACAGCAGTAATGTATTTTTTCACTTTTTTTGGCTGTAGGGAGATAGTATTTATTTATTACTTGTTTATTTTTTTGGGAATAATCCCTAACATCTTATTCTTTTTATGTCACTATGGTAGATAAAGATTTTTTTGGTAAAATGCAGTGTCCGTATTCTTCATAGTGTTGAGGAGTAAAAGTAATTGCATTGTAGGTAATGCTTCACTTTTTCATGATTCATTTTCTAGGGAGAACTATGTGAAAAAACGACTAATTAACGGGAATTAGAGACATTATTTGGTTGTGTTGAGTTTTATAAGCGGTCATTGATTTCCAGAGGAATTTCCTCTAGAGATTTTCTCTATTTAAACCCAAATAAGTATTCATTATTCATTCTTAAATCAATTCTCTGAGTTACTTTGTGTCCTTGTCAGTTGGCAAATGTCACATTTCTGCATGTTCAGCTGCTGCTTAAATGTACTGAACAAATAAACTCAGTTTCCCTATAATCAGTAGTAAATTACATATTCCAGGAACCTTTTGTTTGAATTCACAGCTTATGACTTCCTTTCTAGGAAATTACAAGAACTATGGGACCCAATAAAATAAAGTGTTACCATATTTGAGTACAAGGAATGACACAAATACAGCAGGACATCTTTTTAAATGTCTTGTTATGTTTGACCAACAGTCCCTCGGTATTCACTTTACAATTCTTCCTTAAATTAAATGAATGAAATGATTATTTGATTATAAAAATGGTTGATGGCTGTCTGTCAACCAACTAATGGATTGATTATTATGGATTAATTATAATGGATTTGTGAATTAATTGTGTCTGTATATGTTTTTTGTGTATCCAATTTACTCTCAATGCTGTAAAATCCATTCATCAAGTAGATAAACAGAAAGTATTAAAATTGGTGTTTGACCTCCATATTTTTGCACTAATCAACACTTTGTCCCTTCTTCTCTCTCTTTGCTCTCTAGGACTTTGGGCGGCCTCTCTTCATCTCCTCTCCCCTGTTCCTCCTCCTCTTCCTCCTCCTCTTCCTCCCCTTCCTCATCCTCCTCGTCCTCCTCCTCCTCTTTGTCATCTTCATCGATGGATCTCTCTGTGTCGCACCCGCTCTCGCCAACTATCACCAACCCACCCAGCCTTTTTCCTGAGACATGGTTGCCCATGACGATGAGCCAGGACTTCCTGCAGGTGCCGGTGTCCCGCGACGACCGCAGCTACCGGACAGTGTACAGCCTGTTCCACAAGACGGTGTCGGAGACCAAGTTCAGGATCATCAAGATCCTGCGCGTGCAGAACCCTTTCCTCTGGGAGAAGTACAAGAGGTGAGCCGGGCAGCACGATCATTTTACTTTCTTTCCTTAAAGCTTTCTCTCATTGCTGAAGATATTATCTGTTAGTCAAACCACAAAATCATGAATCATTTCCCATGGTGATATATTTAAAACAAACAAAAAAAAAAACAGCTAACACAGCCAATATTTTCCGGATCAGAAAGTTTAAGGTCTCATGTGTCTTTATTTCTTTTGCATGTGTTTTCTTACTTTCCAGTGGTGTGTTGTGGAGTTGTGGCATACGACTTTGACGCATTTGTGGTTGGTTTATTGAATGTAACTGTTACTGAATTACTGAAAACATCACCAGCTACAATGTCATGAGGATGGTATGATTTTAAGTGGTGGAATTAGTTGGTTAGGTCATTTGTTTTAATAGTCACCACTCATATAAAATAATATTCAGCTATAAGCACAAAAACCATCAGTCACATCCAACGTTCATATGATATTATGGGACCAAAGTACCAAAGTATTGGTGTTGTGTTGCATTATTTGGTTACTCGTTGTCCTAGTTTCACATTTTGGCTGCTGTGAAAATGAATGCATCGGTAACCTTTTAATCCAGATTTATGTTGCTGAGTATGAACTTGCAGACAGAAACAAGAATTAAAACTGCTTTTTTTAATAACAACAAATACAGGGAGGATGTGAAACAACGTGAGAAGAGGAAGAAAATAGGGCAAATGAGACCAGCTGTGCGGGACTTCGTGAGAATGAGTCCGCAGTTGTGTGTGAGCGCGGCGGATGGAGAGATGTTTGGTGATGATGATGTTCCTGTCGTGAACACAGTGGACTAACCACTGTGGTTAGAGCATGGCACGTCCTATCAGCTGTGACAGTTGCACACTCCCACACCAGCTAGTACCACACAGTTTCACAATGACTTGTGTGTGTGTGTGTGTGTGTGTGTGTGTGTGTGTGTGTGTCTGACAGGGCCTCTGAAAGTGATGCCCCCTGTGAATGTCAGTTGATTTCCTCTTCCCACACTCTGGTTATGACAGGGAAACCATAGCTGCTTGTTTTTCGTGTCTGTGTGTGTATTGGCATTGGCTGGTTGTTTATGTGAAAGGAAGTTGTGCAGCTTATGTCATCTTAAAAAAAAAAACATCATTGCTCCTAGAAAAGGCTAGTAGGAAATTTAGTATGCGTATAGTATGTGTGCGCACATGCTTGTATGCGTGCAGTGTCGGTCTGTGTCAGGTCACAAGCCGCAGGGTCATGGGAGTTCACGCCTGGGTCACCGCCTATCTGGCTCGAAATGCTTTCACCTCTGCATGCCTGATTGATCCGCTCACATCAAATGAGCTGCGTTTGTGTGTGTGTGTGAGTGTGTGTGTGTGTGTGTGTGTGTGTGTGAGTGTGTGTGTTACTCAAGAAACAGATTAGGCTCAGTGTTCTTAACGGGCTTTAGAGCAAACAAGGTTGTGATCTCAACTTATGAATAGCAGGGCCACTCCTAGTCGTCTACTAATTCTTTCATTCATCGCCTAAGTGGTGCTCTGTTTCAAAGAATGAAGAGTACATCATTTTAATTTCTATTTTATCATTTTTATCCCTTCACTGTTTATTATTTTATTCTTGTTGTCTACTTATAAGTATGAAATCATCGCAGAAACCCAGTCTTTGAACACTGTAAGGCTGTTTATTTAAATCATCACCTTCTCTCTCTCTCTCTGCTCTAACAGGAAGAAGGAGTACATGTCCCGCCGTATGTCAGAAATGGACCGGCTGCTGAGTGAGCGCCACCTCTTTCACGGCACCTCAGCCGACGTGGTGGAGGGCATCTGCAAGCACAACTTCGACCCACGAGTCTGCGGCAAACACGCCACCATGTTTGGACAGGGCTCCTACTTTGCCCGCAAGGCTGTCTACTCCCACAACTTCTCCAAGCGCTCGCCCAAAGGAGTCCACTGCATGTTCCTGGCCAAAGTACTCACTGGCAGGTGTGTGTTGGCTGCTATATTTTGCAGATGACTATGCTACATGCTACTTTGATAAAGTAAATTTCTAGGGAATTCAGTTGAGACAGTAGAAAAAAATAACCGGATTGGGCTGTCTGGTTTTGGCTAATTCAGTGAGTTAAATATTAAAAACAACATACTTCCTCACATTTAAAACTGTAAATCCAATAGGGCTATAAAAAAGTCTCGTCCTCTCATTGATTGACAACATAGGCAGCGATTACCTAATTTCAAGAGATAATTGCTTCGTTATAAACAATATATCAAAATGTCTTACAAGTTTTTATCATCTCACAGCAATACATCGTCGTCATATCACCCAACCAGGCTGTATTTCATCTGATAAAATGTATTTTTTCTAAGCAGTCAGATTAATTTATTTCTAAAAGTGCAGTTTCTCAATACTTGCGGTATGAGCCTTTTTTCAGAGGCAGATCTCAGCTAGGACTCACCATGCTTTTTGTATGAGGTGTTAGCTGGAGGAAAACATAGTTTGGTAAATGCTAAATTAAGGCCTGATGTGTCCTTGTGTTTTTGGGCTTACATGTTTTTGTGTCCCTAAATATGCTGTTTGACTGTTTGGTTTGTTTTGCCAAATATGTTGCCTCCAGCACATACTTCTGCTGAAATAACATCTCCTTCTGACCATATTGCTCCCTTGCTCTGAGGGTTTTAAAATTAAATATACAGCGTTAATTTAGATGATGGAAAACTGGAGGTTCTTTTCCATAAACCATCATCCAGTCATGCTATGCATCATGCTACTCCCATTCCTTAAAAATACAAGTCAAATTTAGAGCCACACATGTAAAACAGCCGATTTGGCTGAACCCATCATACATCACCAGCTTTGTTATGTTGCAGCAGACAGTCTGTGGTGTGCCCTAAGGATGGTGTGGTGGTTTTGGAAACACAGCACACACACCCCACGCTACTTCAATCTGTGCTGCAGCACAGGCGGAGACATTGCCTCCAGACCTGAGCAGGGATATAGACCAATAAAGAAGTTATCTTTACAGTGTGGTTAACTCTCCTGTCTGAAACCATATCTGGCACACAGACTCTTTAACGTCTCCACCCACTGTCTTTGTCTGTAGTTGACAATCTTCTTATTTTAATATGTTTTATTTATGACCCCAGAGAACGTGGTGCAAAGATTGATGGATTATAGGTCTTTAGGGCTTGGCATGAATATTCAAGAGAGGAAAAACAAACTGGTTACAGTGCACTGCCTCATTTCATATACTTACACTACATTCATTTCATGCAATTACAGCATATGCTTATATTATTTAAGGTGCACTAAAACACACAAAGGAGCAGCAGTCTTGTAATCATTAAATTTAGAAGAGGCGTCTTTTAGATGGTAAATTATTGCTCTGAAACTCCAGACATGCAGAGTTCAATGAAAATCTGTTTTCCAGCCTTTTGAATATAAGGAACTACAAAGACCTGTGCTTGCCACATTAATTAGCCCAAGAGTTAATACTGTACATGTCTACACAAGTGTGCACTCATTGTGTCTGAACCACAAACCTAACCCTTTCTCTGTCTTCTTTGTTGTGTGTGTACAGGTTTACTGTAGGAAATCCCTCCATGCGGCGTCCTCCACCCATCAACCTCCGCGACCCCTCCAGTGACCTTTATGACTCCTGTGTGGACAACTGGGTGGACCCCCAGATCTACGTCATCTTCAACGATGACCAGAGCTACCCTTACTTTATCATTCACTACGAGGAGGTACCCAGCACAGTCGCCATCTAAGCCCTGGATCACACCTGGATCTATCAGTATTTGCAAATAGTTTGTTTTAGTCTGTTTAGGTGCTAGATGGGTGGACTTTGCCACACAGGACAAAAAGGAACACATTTTGGGCCATGAAAACAATGGACATTGATTATCACCATAACCAATTCTCTGAATCACTTTTTTTGTGTAAACTTGTGCTCTAAACAGGTTGAAACAAAAAAAAAAATTGCAAATACTAAACGATCCAGGTCTGCTATCAACTGGATCCAACTAGACTGGACTACAGTAAGGAACCACAGACTGGTCCAGACCGGATTAAACTGGACTACACTGGACTAGCAAAGGACAACACCTGTTTGATTGAGCGTTCAGAGGTGGATGACAACTGGCAACAGCTACGACCAGACTCGACTGGACTCACACTTTGTTATCTAGTACGATCAGGAGCCTGGTGGCGATCATCGGACACATGAGGAGTTTATCTACCTTATTGATCTGGAGCAGATCCAGGAAAAAACCAAACCTTGTCCCCTTTATCATTTTGACTTACCAGTAGTCATATGGCTGTATATGAACCCCACATCAGGACAAACAGTTCTCCCACACAAGTAGACAACTATTGTCTTGGCAGTACTGTGAATGATCAACTGGTCATATTATAATTCTGAGGAAGCAGTAACCAACGAATCAGAAGCTTCCACACACTGACCCCACCCCTCATTTCTCAACATAGTGCGTGTTTACCCAGCCGCCGGCCCATATGTTTTTTTTGGGTTTTTTTGTTTTTTTTTTTCAAGTCTATGTGCTGCGTGTTTGAATCTTTTAATTTAGTGGACATGAATCTTGTGGCCTCTTCATCCAGACAATGGACATGAGTTTCAGCTGGACATCTATGTACTGTAAACCTCCAGGCAGAGGTTTCACATGAAGCCAGTGCTGTTCCTGGTCAGTGTTTTTTTGCCTTCGTGCCCACCACTTTTGTTCCTCGCGGGGGATTGAAGAGTGTACAGTTACACGCTGAGACTCGATGCTGCTGCAGCGTTTTGTCAACAGACCCCGAACCCCCTGAAACACATCTCTCTCGGACCGCTCTCTCGCTCAGAGACAGTAGACATGTTTCATCGAGACAAACTGTACAGACGTTCTCTTTGTTTATATTTGAACTGTGTGCCTTTTGTTCATAAAAATGTTTATTTATGTTAGTTCAATGTAACATTGATTAAATAAAAAAATCTAAAAGAAAAAAACTGACTGAATGGCCAGCTTTTGCTTTATTCAAATGTGATTCATTAGTGGCGGGTTAGTAATGGCGATTTGCTAACCTCCCTAGTAGATATTCCTTTAAACATTAATCCATTTAATACCCACTGAAGGCTCTCTAAGTGGGATCTGAGGAGGAGGTTTCATTCAATATACAGACCTCATTAATTAGAAGCTACAGTAATCTAGAGACTGCATAAAAACAGCTTATGTAGTCCCAGTTATGTTTGTAGACACAAATTGTTTCCAAAAAGAGCCAAAAGGGATCAGTAATGTGACGATGTCAAAAGAATTGTGTGATATTTCGGCAAATAATATATTATTCACTTTCTTACTGAGAGTTAGATGAGAGGATGGATACCGCTCTCATGTCATGGTACACATAACAGCTAGTTAGCTTAGCTTAGCATAGAGACTGAAAACAGGGGAGAATAGCTTGCCTGGCTCTATCCACAGGAAAGACAAAAAGTGTTGTTTTTAAACTTAGTTGTGCAGCTACATATTGACAGTATAGATGTGAGAGTTGTATCTATCTCTCTGCAAGAAATGCTATCTTCACATGGGGTTGTGTTTACAGTGTTAATGAGAAGAGTCCATATGAATGCCTCCCCTCAAGTCATTCACGAGGCCATGGAAGTTAATTTTGTGGTGGATGATAAGTTAATATATGTTTTTCTTATTAACTTTATAATAAACCCAGATTTTCTTGCTGCATTGAGTAACAGTTAATTACATATATATAAATATGTGTCACCTTTGTCATCTCACTTCTGGTTCCTCTGTATGGCGTTAAAATAAAAAGTCAACATTTCTCAGAAAGAAGCGAAGACTTAAAAGTAAACAACGAGGAGTCTTTTACTGTCCATGTCGCCTAGCAGTGGTGTTTTCATGACTTAACAGCTTGAACACCAAACATATCATGTACACGACTTCTGATGTCGTAACCACGAACTCACAAGTTCCATTTGAAGGCAACAAAAGCAAATAAAAATATTTCCCAAAATGTCTAACTTGTGTTTTAAAGGTCTCCTGGCCAATATAGTATACAGTGAAAGAGGTTGTTCTACTTTGTATAACTGTCGACCATGTGCCGTAGACTGCACTGCTGGTCTCAATAAGGGCTACGTGATTTTTCACAGTCAGCGGTTTGAGGAGAGTTTTGTTCATCTGATTATTTGTTCTTGTCTTGGTCCAGTGGTATTAAAATCAGACGAGAAGTCTCCCATGCTCAGCCCTCCCTCTGTCTGCCACCCCCCCCCCCCCCCCCCCCCCCCCCGGCTCTCCTTCCCAGTCCCATCAGCCATGTCTAATGCAGTCCAGAGGGAGGCTGGCGGAGGTAGCTGTCTATCCCAGCCCAGAGACAGCTCGCATGGGGCACATCACCCTCCCCCCACCCCATCCTTCTTCGACTCCTCTTCTTCACTTCCTATTTCTCAGACAGACTACTCCCTCTTGTCATATCTTTCACCTCATCTCGTTTTTCTTTGCCTAATCCTTCTATCTAGCCTTTCTTTTTCTCTGTCTGGCTTATCTCATTTGCAGCTTTTATTTGTTTGCAGAGCCATAGCTACTGCTAAGGAAAGTAAGGTCATGTCTTCATTTTTTTTCCTTTTCTTTAATTTCCAAGGAAAGGAACAGTTTGACATTTTGGGAAATAAACATATTTGGTCTCCTGAGAGAATTGATGCCACTCTCATATCTGTCAATTAAACGAACCACAGCCAGGAGACAATTAGCTTAGCTTAGCATAAAGTTGTAAACAGGGGGAAACTGCTAGCCTGCCTCTGTCCAAAGATAACAAAATGTGCCTAGGAGCACCTCCAAAGTTCTGTAATTTACTTGTATCTTTTTTGTTTAATTTGTTTAAAAAAAACAACAATTTGTGGTGTTATGGGGGGTTATGTATGGGACTATTTCCTGGCTGGGCACAGTGACTTCCTGCAGTCTCTGCTGGTTGTCTGGCAACTTCACAGTCACACTTAGATGAAGAAGTCAGTTGAACTATTCCTTTTATACATACTCATGGTAGTTTTATAAGATGAGTCCAGTATTTATAGGCTCAAAAGGTTGAAACTTTGATTACTTTTATACCAACAAAATAATAAATTAGACCTCAGCAATTTGCCTCCAGAATTTAATTTCTGGCAGTGTGGAGAAGGCTTTCAAACAGAATTAGGAGTTGGGAAATAAAATTTACAGAGTACATAATTGAGCAATTAACCGGTTCATAAAATATAAAAAATCGACCCAAATTATAGACCTTATTTAAATAATTGTTTTCAGTCTTTTTATGCCTTTATTTGATGACAGAAATGACAGGAAATGAGAGGAGAAATAGAGTTGGGGAATGACATGCAACAAAGGCTGAGTGTGTTGGGATATAATTTGACATTTTTTTTGATTGGATCTGGTGTACTATGTGAGTGTAATCTGCTGTATAAGAGTCCAATTAGTGCCAGAAAGTTTAGTAATACAGCATATATAATTGACAGCCTATATTCAAGTATCCGAATGATCCTTATGTGGGAATCCACATCTGTCAGCACATTTGTCCTGTGCTGCCTTTTGCTTCCATTTTCCTCTGTCCCTGTCTCTGCGTCCTCTCGTTCCTCCCTCAGCACCGCTCTCTCCCCAGCTTCGAGTCACTGTCGTGTGAGACTGTCGTGCTGAGCTTCGCTTTTTGGCAGAGGAGCAGGGAATGAGTGAGATAGAGAGAAAGGGAAGGGAGGGGGAGATAGAGAGGGATAGAGAGGGGGGAGGAGGAGATATTTTGCTCTCTTCATGCCTCCTCGCTGAGCTGCGTGCCTGTCTGCTCTTCTCGTGTGCATGCAAGATCGCGCAGGTTGCCCTCAATTTGCCCCCATCTCTCTCTATCTCCCAGTCTCTCTCCTAGCATCTCCTCTCCCCCTCTTAATCTCTCTCACAGCCTTTAGTTCTCTTTCCACTTTTTTTTCTCCAATCTCCTTTTCCAACCTGCCCCCTCTCATCAGCTCTTAACAGCTTAAAATCCTTTTGCCCTCTCATCTTAATGATTCTACCCCCTTCTTTTTCTGACTCTCTGTGAGTCATGCAGTGGGCACTGGCTGAGTTTGTTTGCCTGACTGCCCTCCAGGAATTGCTGCTGGCACACAGAAAGCACTACTTTGTAGACCTGCTGGCTGGGGTTAGAGGAGAAGAGACAGAAGAGGAGGCGCAGAGCAGAAGAAGATGTGTATGAGAGGAGAGGAGAGATAAGACAGACTGGGGACGCACAGGGGGGAGATAAAAAAAAAAAAAAGAAAGAAAACAGGAGGGACAGAGGAGAGATGAGGCAGCAGAAAGGCCTGTGTGTGTGTGAGAATAAGATAAAGGCATGCAGAGAGTGAAGTATAGCCTTCATAAGAGTAACGACAGAACTTTGAATTATTCAGAGGAGTCAAGATTATTGTGTGTGATGTTTGATGCAGTTCTACTTCAGCTGTGTGTGTGTGTGTGTGTGTGACTGTTGGAGAGCTGGAGGATTTTTCAGAATATAAATAAAATACGGGACGGAACATATAGCTGTAACATGTTGTGTGTTGTTTGCCTGTTCATCTGTGTCAGAACATGAGCAGAAAAGGGTTTTCTTTACATCCAATTCTTATATGTGTGTGTGTGTGTGTGTGTTTTTAACATCTTACATTGCTGTTCGCTCATCTAAAGTAAGACTGTGACTGAAGTCCGCAGATTCAAATCATTTTGGATGGATTTATGATTCATTTGGATCTCATTGTGCATGAGGTTCAGATGTGCACCTTTGCGTACAAACAAACACACACACACAAGAATTTGAATTCAGCTTATTATACTCTCCAATCTGAATTATTCAATGTGTAAAAAAGTGTTTTTCTTTTGTAGAGAAATGAGACTGTTAAACATTCCCATATTGATGTTTAAGTGTGTGAAAAATTGCTATCGCTTACTAAGAACAGCAGCAAAAACATTATTGATCCGCTGCACACTGTGGAAACAAGCAAGACACCTTATTTCTCCACATGAGATACGGATAGTAGGAGACTCACACAGATATGACCAGTGTGTCCGATTACTCAGCTGAAGCTCACTTATAAAAGTCTGTAATTTAAGAAGTGCTTTTTTTTATCATAATGTGATATATTTTCAGCTCCTTTCCAGTCTGTTCACCTCGTCTCTGCTGCTCAGCCAAAACTCTCCTCACAGGTTTCGTAGTGTAGCCCTGTACTTCCGGATTAAGCTGATTCATATTGCTCTAATATCTCTGTCACTCACACACATGTCGGCATGCATGCACGCACGCACGCAGGAGCTTGCATACATGTGTTTATTTTTTTTACACACACATGTACACACACACACACACACAGAGGGAGACACATGTATCTGGAAATGTCTAAGCTTTGGTCCGTATTATCCCAATATCTCATTCCTCCTCTCTCACACGCATGCATAATTCACACACAAACACACTGACATGCATGCACACATGTATGCACACAGACACACACACGCTTCCTGCATTAAGCCCAGGTCCATATTGCTCCAACGATGCCCAGCTGCAACCAATGAACATTCCAGTTACTGCTTTTTTTTCTCCCTCCCTCTCTATCATTTCAAATTTCAGCTCTAAGCCTTTAAGAGAGCCAGCAGCCAAATATGGTCAGGCTTGTGTCATGAACTTTGTGCGACCTTCTAAAGCGGCATAGAGATCGTGACCTTTAAGACCCTTGCCTGAGGCTGAGCTTTAGGCACCGTTTTGCATGACCACGGAAAGAAGTCTCATGGGCATGTGCGTAGTGTATGAGAGCGGGTAAGTCGGAGAGAGAGTTCATGACCCATGACTTACTGAATATTTCTGACCGTTTAGTGGCTCGTTTTACTGTTTCTGCATCCTCAGTTTATGGCTTCCTAATTATCTCCAGCGCTGTTTTCTCATTTCTTCTCTGCTATTTTATTACTTCCCCTTAATGCAGTAAAAAAAATGTAGGAAGCAGAACACTATAGAGCAGCAATTCCCTCTTGCCACTGGGTTTTTATCTCTAAACAGGTGTTAGTGCAACCTAACAGCTAACTAAGCGCACAAACAGTATATTCATCTTTCTTACAACATTTGCAGGGAAATGGCCCCTGCAATGGAATACAATGATATAAAGAGTGAAGATGGGACTTGAAGGCCTTGAACAGGACTATGTGTTATTTTTGCCACCTGAAACCCACAAGAAAATTATACATAACACCTGCGATTGTGTTGAGATGTGGCGGGTAAGGTGAAAAAACACATCTGAGTTGTATTGACATTTCCTTCTAGTGTATTCCCCTCTCAAATTGTGCCAAACATTGTCATCACAAGGCATGGAAGTACCAAACATACGCAGGTGTTAACAAAAAAAGAAATCCACTTGTGTTTGATCTTTATCAGATACAAATTTCAGACCCTCTCCGTGTTTGTTAGTCTAACTCTATCTCGCTTCTTCACTCTCTTTTATCCTCATCTCTCTCGGGCTGTGCTCCACCAGTCCTGCTGTCATCTCCTGTTTATATAATTGGGGTTCAGAGGACTTGAGTCCGGCAGGGGAGGGGGCGGGGGGGAACAGGACACGGAGATGAGGAGAATGAGGAGGAGGAGGAAGCAGGGAGCTGCGGAGAGACAAAAGAGACTTCAGGAACAGGCCTATTAGGAGCCAAAGCAGGCGGGAAGATTCAAATCAAATTGAACTAATCTGTTTGGAGTGTTGGTCCGCACCATCTGGGAGCTGGGAGGAAGTTCTGCAGTGTTGGACAAACAAACTGACTTAAGGATTGTTGCTGTTCAGGTTTAATGTCTTGGTGAGTTCTCCATACTGCCAAAGTCAAATTGCAGAGTGTCTTATTAATGTTTGCAGTACATACAGTATTCAAACATCCAGTCAGGTTCTTCTCAAACCCCCCTGTTCTTAAACTATCCTAACTATGTTTTTTTGTTGATCATTATAATCCCAGCAAGGCTGTAATTATATAAGTACTCGTCTCTGCTGGGTGCAGTGTACAAAATCTGTTAACTTGTGGAAAAATTAAGACTAAGCCAAAGAATTTTCTTCTTAACTGGCAAAGTAACATTCCTGCTAGTCTTACATTTTGCTATATTGCTAATGGAGTGGCTCCTTCTCCTCTGAATACAGAAGCAAAGATTTGACCTCACTTGCAAGTGAAGTAAGAAAAACAAAGCAACCAAACAGAACTCTTACAAAAAATACATTCGCCTGATGATGTTGTTCAGTTTCTGGTGTGGCTTCACTTGGAGTTATTTTGGGGCTACAACAGAAGGAATGTACCAAAAACTGATTGTGGCTTTATTCTTGTCACTCACAGTGTACCATGAGCCAGACAGTCGCTAAATGTAAACTTTTCGTGCCGGAACGTTAGCTGTTTGTTAAAATACAGGCTTTCAAATAAGAAATAACAAGCAACAGATTAATTTTGGATGGGGAGAAGTTCCCTGGTACGTATTTGGAACATTGTGCCTTATTTCACTGATAATGTAGTGGATATAACATTCAGTAGATACATTAAATTACTAATTGTAGCTCTTTGTAACAATGAGGAATAGACTGAAGATCTCATATCTAGAAAACATTTCAGAGGAGGAACTTAATGAGTCACAGTTTACTTGTTGTGAGGTGTTTTAGTCATATTTTAGATGTGACGGTTAGAGTTTGTATCAATCCGTGTGAAATGTACCTGAAGGCAGAGGACTAAAGGTATGTTAAGCTGAACAGTGAAGTAGATTTTGAATGTAATGCATCCAGCTAATTGCAAAAATAAGGAAAACTTTTAATATAGTAATTATCAGGGAACTGTGCCAGCACGTTTCTCTTACTCCATCTAAGTTGAAAGGGTCTGAATCCTTACAACAAATCATGTTTGGGATACCACAATGTTTCAAAGAAGTAATCAAAACTGTAGAAAATAGGTTTTTGCCACTCCCAAGGACACAGCATTCCTTTCTCTCTCTAACAAATGTACTCTTATTCAAATGCGTGAGAATCAGGTAGTTTCTGCTCTCACCAGTCGAACCATGTATAATGTGGCCTTTCAAGGAAGAAAGACAGGAAAGATGGCTTCTAATCAAAGACTTATTTAGGAGTCTTCAACGTACGCACGCAAGGTTGCATGCAAACCTCTGAGGATGTACGTTTATGTCTGTATCTACGTACGTTCATATGTGTCCTTCTGATGGTGTGTCTGTTTGAAGTTCAAAAGGTTAATTGTGCCATATGGAGCGTGCGTGCATGCAGGCGCATGTATGCCAGTATGCATGCAAACCGAGCTTGTCTGTGCTGAGTTCAAAAGGTTAGCCGTGCCACAGTGCAGTGGATCCTGCCTTAATAATTGAGGCTTAACAAGCACATGTTAAAACATCATGATCCCTTCTCTCTGCCAGTCATGTCTCAGACACGAGAGCTGCAAAAACAGCTTGTTTGTCCAAACTCAATTATTCACCAGTTCATGTGTTTAATGTGAACACAATCTCTTTCTCTCACACATCTGGAGAGTTCTGCTTCAGTGGCCATTAGTGGTATTAATTTGGTCATTTTTTATCTCATCGCTTTTTAATTGTTCGTTTTCAAGTTGTGATGTGCAGTGTGAGCGTTACACCTGCCCACTCACCTATTAGTCACCAGTATTCTCTCCAAATCTCTCATAGAAACAAACGTGTGATTCATCTTTCAATTATACTGCAAGATTAAGATGTTGATATCACTTTCATAACATGACTGCACACTTCTTATCTTATCTGCAGTCCCATCTTGATGAATCTACTTTAACATCCATCTCTTGCGTAGTTAACACTGGGTCATAAACCAGCGAGACAAGCATGAGATTCAAAGGGATTTGAAAATGAGTAATGTCAGTAATAACATTTCAAATCTGTGTCTAGTTCCTCTTTTAGGGCACGACCATATTAGGCACCAGTATCCGCTTTACATGTTGGATAATACAGGGAGCAGGTATTATGTATTTTGTGCTCGCTGGATTATTATCTAATGAATGATATTACATGGAATCGGTGTAGGCTGACTTACAAAGGCGTTTTCACAGATGGTTTCACACATCATATTTTAAAAACTTCAGGTCTTCTTCTCACATGAGGGTAGATAGATAAATATATATGTTGTCCTGCATCATTTTATCAAGGTAAAGCACTAGTAAGGAGAGGATTTTGCTGTTCTAGACATTATAATTTGAGTCAATACAGCGTGAAGTTATGTGTGTTATGCGTGTTATGATTTATATCTTTTGAATTTACTGAAAATGCATTCTGATTATCTGAGCGTTTTCAGTAGTGAAAGTGAAAACCTCTAAAAGCAAATCACAGTAAACGGTTGCATTGTTCTACTGTAGGTCTGTTTCATAGGGAGCAAAGTGGAACGTTGAAAATAAAGTCACACAATGCAAATGTTCTGCACAGCTGTCAACACCTCAGCTCTCTGAGCCTCGTGCTCTTTCCCATGGCAACATTATCAAAAGTTCAGCAGCCATGTGGCAGCTGTCTTACGTGTTCCAGTGAAATGGCCATTCAAATGTTGATTTGAATAAATATGCTCATCCTATCCATTCAAATAGTGATACGTGAGGCTGGGGATGAGAACACAGTGTGCAGTGCGGGACCAGCGTGCAACAGAAGTGAGCAGCCTGGTCTCTCTGGGTGTTCGGTAAGCCTACATCTGGGGATTTAGAGCGAGGGAGGAGTGGAAGGAGGGAGGAGGCAGGAAGGGTGAGGGCCAGCAGGGGCTCATTCCCAGTGTATACAGGTGGAATTAATGGGAAGCAACAGGAAAAGACTGAATGTGTGCACACCTCCCTAAGGCCTCAAGGATTATAGCTCATGTGCACACACTCACACACAGGCTTTTCATAAATACTCGCTCCATCTTGCAGGTCTTAAAGTTACTCTCTTAGATGCTCACACATGGGCGGTCTAGTTGGCATAGACACTTGCATCTCTCACACCCAGAACATTATGAATCTTCTCCCCTTATTTACTCAGACATGTTTCCCCTTATGAGACACACACTGTGTACATCTTTAATCATTAGACCATACAGTGACTAAATTCCAGTAGTTGCCAAATGACGACTAGCTGTGAATCAGTGCCCCCACCCTATTTTCGCGTTCTGGACTGCAGCATGTCTTAATATAATTGGCTGAGACTCATATGTGTCTGGCCGCCCCCAACATGATAAATGAACTCGTGTGTCTTCTTCATCCATCCAAGTCCACCACTGAGGCTAAAGTTGTTAGAGCCTGTTCTTGTCCCCGAATGGAACAGAAGCTCCGCTGCTCCATCGAAGAACCGCTGAGTCCACACAGGCATTTTTATTTCATTACAAGTATACTCTGTGGTTTTATTTTAAAATGAAACAAGTAGCAAGTTTACATGTCACTGGGAAAGAACTTTTTGGAAGGTAGTTTCCTGCTTCCTTCATACCTTTATAAAGAGCTTTCTTTGGTTTGAAACAAAGCAGATGTCATACTGTCCAAATGCACTATTCAAGGAAGTAATTGTAGATGTGTTCGCTCAAAAGCCTGATTACTGTGAATAACCACTAAGATAATCTTTCGACTAGAAATCCATTGTCCAAATCACTACTGGAAGAACAAACATTGTTAACAGTAAAGATTTTACATATATTAGTAATAAATTGAAATATCTGAAATATCTTAAACAAAACTCAAACAAATGTGATGGACAAGAGATGAACTGGGGAATGTCTGGTGACTTTATTGGAATATTTACAAGTGCAACTATTTTAAAAAAGAAGACTGAAGAAGAAGTTAAAAAAATGTACCCATGGTGACATCTAGCTAGTTAGTTTTGGTTTTTCTATCTGAGACGCTGTCCTCAATACAATAGAGATGAATGAAATTCCATTTCTGGTGCTTGCACCATTAAAAAATAACATTTTAAAGATTCACGAGCAATGTATCTATCCAGAATCAATGTCACTGTTCCTCTGGGTATTATAATTTTTCATAGGAACTACTCTCCACTGTAGAAATAGTCCCTCTGTGGATAATCCAGAGTAACAGGGACACTGATTGTGGAAAGAAATGTAGTTGAAATGCTTTTGTGTGCGTGTACAACTTTCACATCCCCTGATGACACGAATGCCCAAACACACAGTTAATGTCACTCTACTTAACAACTGGTTCATAAGTTCATGACTCATTGACCCAGATAAAAAAAGAACATAGTAGTATTAAAAATTCATAAAACACAACCATCTAATCTTTTCAAATAATTTGAATAAAAAGTGGTGTATGAATGTAGTAGTTTACAAACACAGACTCAGTCAATTGTCACAGTATGCAGAAATATACACCAAAATATGCATAAATATTCCACAACAAACATCTGACCAGTATTTCCTGTTTTGTATTGACGTACAATGACGTGACATCAGGTGACAATCAGCCCAGAACCACTTAACAAGCCCACACATTTGTTCATGATTTGCATAATTACATCTCTCTGTGAATGTCACAAATTTGCCATCCAAATGGAACAATTTTTAGCCGGTAATACAAAGTCACCATCTGACCTGTGTTTGCTGTGCTGCTTTCTTTCTTGCTTGATGTCATGTCATTTGTCTCCCTCTCTATTTGTTTGCCAATGATGCCCCAGTCTACTGCTAAAGCCCTGACGCCAAATGATGCAATTATAGGTTATAGAGAAGGAAGGGAAATGATGAATGTAAGAAAAGCAGAAGAGAGGAAGAATGCAAACTCAGCTTATCAAAACCATTTTGTTCTCCATTATCCAGGCCAGTAGGTAAAATGGAAAACAGCTCTCGCTGTGAAAGAGCAAAGAGCGGTTGTGGCAGCTGGTGCAGGAAGCAGTGAAATAATGGACAAACACAAAGGAAGAAAAGAAAGAAAGAAAGAAAAAGTCACCACTTCCTGTCCTAGGAAGAGTGGGCACCATAGTGGGAGGGTGTATTTGTTTTAGAACGTGTGAGGCATGCGTACGTGCAGCGTGGTGTGTGAGCTTTGGTGGAGGTGGGGACGAAAGAGAACAGGATGCACAGCCCTGGAGGAATGTGTACAGCCTGGTGGCACGTATGTGAAACTCATCCCTCCCTCCACTCCACCTCTTTCTTCTCTCCCTCTTTTCTTCCCTTCACTTTTTCTCCTGCTGTCCCTTCCCCTCCCTGTACAGGACAGCAGTCACAGCAGTCGGCAAGGGGGGGGGGGGTGTGTAAACTGAGATAGTGAGGGAAATTAAAGGAGAGAGGATGAGAATGAAAGAGCGGTGATGAGGCAGAGGGGAGTGAAAAGGCCTTTTGGACGTGGAGCTTCAGAAAAAAAAAAAGGTCAGAGATTGCCGTCAAAGAGAGAACACACGATCGCATTATCACTCTGCGCCATCAAACCCTCAGCAATGACTCAAACTCGCTGACGGTGATTCCACAGTTTAGTGCTGTACATCACGTCTCGCTGCTGTAGCATGACTCACATACCCAGGGATGTCAGGGGAGCTCTGAAAGACTACGGCTTGCAACTCACGACTTCAAGGGTTGACCTTTGTGTCGCATACTGCCGCCGCTCCTCCTCCCTGTATACCCGAAAACCCCTGAAAGTGCTACAAACTTTCTTTACACCTGCACCTCAGCTCATATTGCCATGCTAAATCTTTTTTTTTTTTCTCTTCTTTTTTTGACATGTAGCCTTGGGCATGTTTCCTTCTTATTCATTTCATCCACATTCTTCTCCCATGTAAAAACTCTGCCTCCTCTATTTGGCTCCCTCCTCTTCCCTAGTCTTTCCTTCATCCCCCCCCCAAAAAAAAAGAAAAAAAAAAAACAGCTGCTCTCCATTCGTCCTGATTATCCCGGAGACCAGAACAGAACAGACCATGTAACAGAACAGCACAGACTGCACTTTATTTACTGTGCTGCATGCTGCTTAGCCCCAGCTGGCTAACTAGCCACAGCAGGCCTGCATTCCAGCCCTCTGCAGTCAGCCTGCAGACTCTGTACCGTACTTTGCAATTTGTGACTCACCTTTCATGAATCCATCCAATGGTGTAATAGGCAGGATGGTTGTATCTTTTTTTAGCCTACCGAACAACAATTTTGAGATGCAGGTCAAGCATTAGTGTAAGGAGGTCATTTCCTGTCCTGTGGGCAGGTGCATAAGGCAGATTACTTGGCGATTCTGCTTTAAAACCTCTGAAATTGCTCACATCTCATTCCTACGGCTTCTGTTGTGTTTTTATTCCCAAGAAATTTCCCCTCCATGTGCATGATTACATTTTAACTTTTCATATAATATTATATTGCTGCCTTGTGAATACTACGTGAATTGCATGCTATAACACAGCACTCTTGCACGATGAATGTTATTTCACTCATCATCACTCTCAGCCTCAAGGTCTAATGCCTATTATTTGGGTTGCATTATCCAGAAATAAATAGAAGCCATTTGTTTTATGGAACCCGAGTGTGTGAGATCTAATACTGACGACTATTTTCTCTTTTAATTTAGGATAGAGGATAACAATATAAAAAATGTTCTCTAAGTTTTGGAAACGTCAGAGCCTGTAAACAAAGACCATTCACTAACTATGTAATTCGGTGTGTGACTCATGTCCCATTTCACATCTTGTGCGAATGGCTTGGTCATCAGATTTGATGTAAAATGGTCCCATGAGTGTCAGCATGCTGGGAAATGCTGGCTGAGCAGAGGTATAGAAGCGGTGCAGAGTAACAGTCACATTGTTTAGACTTCTATGACTTTGGATTGACTTTCACCGCCTCCAAACACTAAAGACAAAGGAGAGATGAGGACAATACAGCATCTGTCCAGATGGCAGTGGTGTTTGGTTGTTTTTTCGTTTTCTTTGTATCCATATCATTCATGTCAGATCCCTGAGCCACTCTTAAGAGTTATAAAAATGTCAACATTTAGTTTGCAGTGTTCTCTCTCTCAGTGGGAAGCTAGAAAAGTGAGATAAAACTGTTTTTTTCTTTTCTAAGCTAACAAAGATTCAGCTGTAGTGGTGGTGAGTGTCCTTACGCAACCTCTAGATGACCATCCATCTTTTATTAACAGATTTATTTCAGTTTTTAACCAAAATAACAAATCACACTTGGACATTTTGTTTCTTTCTGATGTCTTTGTACATTGATCCCTCAGAGCTAGTTTCCTTGCGAAGCCAAAACTTTGGTGTCAGAAAAATTTAGAAAGTAAATAATGAAATATTCCAAAAGTCAACACTGACAAGTATAAAAAAAAAGTTCATATTTTTCTTGAATGAATCACAACCACTATCTCTCTCTCTCTAGTGTCAAAGCTGTCTGCCTTGTACACCTAGCCATCACACCAATCCTCTCTAAACCTAATTTGTGTTATAAAGACATCACATTTCATGCCTTGGAAAAAAAACACTTCCAGACATACACTGGCTGTTCAACCTTCTCAGCTGCTTGAGAAATCTCTGGCTTCAAAATGCTTGAAATGTAAATGCTGCATAAGACTCTATCAGTGTTAGCTGATAGCTTGAAACCGACAGCTGTTGCTTTGCAGAGAGAGGAAGCCAGTAATGCTTTGACAACAGTGGTGGAAAGTAACTAAGTACATTTCTGAGGTACTTGTACTTTACTTGAGTATTTCTATTTGACGCTACTTTATACTTCCACTCCACTACTGGATAATAAAACAAGTTTTTAAAATACAACACATTTTTAAAGATGAAACAAGTGGTTTCCAACCTTTTTTCGGTTCTGATGTCTTACATAAAGCACTGTGTAGTCAGGGTCACATTTCAGATGTCTATGAGTTGTTAACAGCTCCACCAAATAGTCATTTTCCCTCTAAACTTCTCACATGGTTTCATTTCAATAAATGTTCAAATGATCCAGTATTTCACCAAAAATAAAAAGATTAGAGAAAAAGTCCAAAAACTGAAAACAGATTTGTGTATCTGAACTGTTTTTCTTCTTTCCGCTCCCATTAATCATCTCATGACCTCTCTGATTTATCTGGTGACCCTATGGAAGACCCGGACCATTAGCTAACTGTAAATAAAATAGTTGAAACTAGCTCCACGTCCAGTAGTTCCAACAACTTGCTGCTCTAACACTGATGATTCAGTATTAATAATCTAATGATCTCATATCTAATAATATATCAGTCAGAGGGACCAAACCACTACTTTTACAACAATACTTTAACTACAGGCATCTAATGCTTATACTTAAGCTAAGGACTTTTACTTGTAAATTGCTGTGTTGGTAATTTTACTTAAGTAAACAATCTGAGTACTTCTTCCACCACCGGTTGACAGTCTGGATCTGTTATTTGTCTGCACTGTGTTTAGTAAATGTTTGTTGTTAGGCTTTTTCTCGTAACCTTGGCAACAAGCCTTGGGGGGTGTCATGGTTCCCAATCATCTGATATTGTTTCGGCAGTCACGATGTCCCGCCCGATTGCACATGTGCACTCACACACACACACACACACACACACACACACACACACACACTGTAGTTTGACAAGGTGCTAAAGGAGGGGGTTACAGGATACTGGTGGGCTCAGAGCTACAGTGTCAAGTGCTCTGGTAAATATCCTACACACACCCTAAACAAGGGAGATGGAGAGAGTGAAATAGCAGACCTGGAGAAACAGATCCCCGTATTCACTGGGGGCAGGTTTACCTTCTCAGCTCAGCTCTGTTTCTATCCCAAACTCTTAGTGTGTTTCTGCTGGAGAGGGCACTTAGTGTTTCAGGTCATTTTTACTGACTCAGTCTTAAGCTGTTTGTACTTACTAGCCAACTGATGTTTACTGCCAAACACAGCTGCTCCGTGAGATGGAAGTTTGTGGGGTTCAGTGGAAAGCAGCATAGAGACAGGCACAGACAATATCACTGCTGTTAGTTTTCTGATGGCAGGGAACATATTGCTCACATTGCTCACCATTTCCAGTACAGCTTCCATTAAAGACATTTAAAACATTAAAAGTAAGATCAGGTTTTGAAGATTGTGCTACAATCAATTTAATCCTTTGTAGTATGATTGCTCCCTTGTCCATCTGGAGTAACATAGCCCATATACAAAAACCAAATACACACTTTAACACTAGTTTCTGCAGACAAAACAGTGTGGCTCCATTACATTGTCTTGTCTTTTTCTCTTTTCCTTTTTTTTTTCTTGACAACAGAAGGCGCCTTTCCACCAGATATCCCAGGTCAAACCCCTAGTTCAGCAAATCCAGCTTCATGGTAACCATTCTATAGCTGACCCTGACCTTTGACCTCTTGCGCATGAGGATCTTAAAGTATCACATTTAGCCAAACACAAGAGTTGACCTCAAACTCAGGCCTGTAATGTTGCACACAGTTTAGCAGTTGAACTGCTTCCCGAGAGCACGTAGCTCCCAGATGAGGCACGTTTCTCTGTTCCCTCCCCGTAGACATATCAGCATGATCAGCCTACATTTGCTGCTTGACAGGTGAGAGCAGGTGGGAGAGCCGTGGGTATCGTTCGTTCGAGAGGTGAGATAAAAAGCCCAGGACGATGTCATTCTCCTTCCTCCCTCTGTTCCGATTCCTGCCCCTGCGTTGGTGTGAGTGCGCTCTCGGCACCAAGGGCAAACAAAAAGAGAAACGGCAGCAGGTTGTCAAGGCAACACGGCAGCCGCACACACACACACATACACAGACACACAGGTGAAGTGTGTATATCGGCGTGCGCACACATGCTCAGACGTGTGCAGCGAATACGTCACCGTAGTTCTGTTCACAGCGTGAGCGAGTGTTTGTAGGCTGGAGCTGAGGAACCTTTCACGACTTCAGCTGATGAGTGGGAATCTAAAGTTGGCAGCGTGTCACAAGCTTTATTTATACAACGCTGTATCTTTAGTCTCACAGCTAGTGTCCCACTTTCACACAGACTTTGGAAATGATTTATTAGTCACAGTGTGTCCAACATTACACAGAAAAATCACTGCCGCAAATAGAACTGATATTGAGATCATGATGATGCATCTTTGTGTGTTTCCTGTTAGTTCTCTGGGGTTATGCAGATGTTTAAATATCTGATCGTGCAAAGTTTTTGTCTGAGCAGTGTTCTCCATCTAAAGTGTGTTTCTAAATAACAACACACTCATCATTATGTCACTCCTCCTCTCTTAACCTCGGAAGAACATGGCCTTGATAATCCGTCATCTTACTCTCTTTTTCCTTCTGTCTCTCTTTCTCATGTGTCATTCATGTGTCACTCTCCCCCTCGAGAGCCCTGAGATAGTTTTAATGGCTGGGCGTGCCCGCGCTTCACATGCAAATGTGGGAAAAGTAACGACCAGGCAAAATCAAGAGAGAAATTCAAAACAAATGCCTAATTAGTAGCTGGGGATTCAAATGGAGCCAACAACACCACAGCCAATATAGCAAACAATTTTGAAAGGGGGAGTCAAGAGAGGGAGTGATATAAATGTCAGATTTTAAAGATGTGTTAATGTGCACTTTCTGGTACAGAGAACGCATTCATGGCTGGCTTAGGGGGTTTTCTGTGTGTGTGTGTGTGTGTGTGTGTGTGTGTGTGTGTGTTTGTGTACGTGAGAGCGAGCACTCACATCTGTGGAAGTGTGTGTATGCGATGTCAGCTCTCTTTCTTGTGTCAGGCTCGGTGTTAATTAAGTACGATATGCAGCGAGCATTACAGAGGGGAAAATGGATCTGGGACAGCTCAAATGCAAACACCTTGCTTAGCCATGCAAAAGATCAGACTGACACTGTCAAGTTCAGCTTTCACTGGTAGATTTAATGATCAAAGGATTATAATCTGAATTTGGATCATAGCCTGGGATGAATTAAAGATTAATTTTGCCAGATGTTAGTTCAGAAGAATTAAGCAGGTAAATACAGAGAAACCAAAAGTTGAACTCAACCCTGAAACTATTTGCTTATAAGGAAAGTGATTTGTCTTCTCCCCCACCTCTACGTTTTTCCTCACTGTATTGAGAAAGGAATTGCTACGCCTGAACTTTGGCAGCCCCACCAGTCAACAACAGACAAAACAATATGGGTAAATTAAAATGGTTAACTTTGTATATACGCAGGCAGCCATATCCCAGTACGCCCTCCAAGATCCCAATCCTAAAAAACTCTCCCCTGGTCTCTGCCAAGTCTAATTTGTGCTTGTGTTTCTGCACAGAGTGATCTTGATTAAGACACACACCCCTCCAAAGGGCCGGACCAACTCCTTATCTCACAGCAAGGAAGTGAGGAAGGAACCATCAACACTGACACAAAGGGTGGGCCACTAGTGACGTGAGCCAGCCGTGTTTTGGTTTATGCAGTTTTCCATTAGCTGGAGGGTCTAGAATTTTACTTTTTTGTTTTGTTCTTCATCCAAACACTGAGCATTACGACATGGATATAAATCAGAAGGATCTGCTCAGGATTGATGCTACGTGCAAGGACCAAAAAAAGAACGCTTTGAGCACTAATTTCTGATTAGACTTCAAGATGTATTGCACGCATGAAAACTAAACAAAACCAAAAAAATGTCAAAATGTATGCATGTATTTACTGCATGACCTCTTGCATGTGTATATGTACAAGCATATGTACTGCAAATACCTTAATATGGTGAAAAATAAACACAAATAAACATCTACCTTTTATTTTCATCATGAAGTTTACACAGATGTTTATCTGACATGAAGTACATATCTTAGTACATAATTCAAGTGATACTGTATGACTTACATGTGGAGGTTCAATTTGCTTTTCTATAAATGTAATTTATGTTCTGGTAATATCTCATACCAAGAGTTTTTTTTTTTTTTTTTTTTTTTTAGAAGGTCAACACCACTCTCTTGTCTGTTCCTTAAATATGGAGTTTTAGCCAGGAGATGGGTTAGGTTAACTTGACAGTGAGCAGGGTGAAACAGATAACATGGCTCTGTCAGACGGAAAAGAAATTCGCCTACCAGCATGTGGCTCACCAAATATTTCAGCACATAATCCCCCTAAAACCACAACTTTTTTCTTTCAGTATTAAACAAACATGATATAAGGTGTTAATTAGTGAGCTTCCCTCTGCTACAAGCCAACATCACCTGCCTGTAGTGTTAATTTAAGATAACTAAGCTAACTCTGCAAAAAACTGTATGTGTACAGTACAGTACTGTATATCCCAAAGGCTATAGTTTACACTATAACACTGTACCTGTGTATGTATTAAACAGGAGGAAACAGCAGGATGTGATGGGGGGGAGAATGAATTAAGAGGTCAAAAAGGAGAATATAGTATATGAATGAAATAAGCATGAAACCAAGGGGATAAATACAATGTGAATGGCAGGAGGACAGATTAGAACTGAGGAAAATGGGAGAATGGGAAATGTTAATTAATGATGAGTGAGAGAGATGAAGTAAAGAAGGAAGAGGGAAGAAGGATGTAAAAATGAAAAACTGTGGAGAGAAAGCATGACGCTCCCGTGTTGCACTCCTTCCCTTCAGCAGGGGTGGTCCTCTGGTGAGATAACCCCAGCCAGACAGCCGAGGGTGATAGAGATCAGATTGAGATGACAGACTGGTGTGGTGCCCAGACACACACACTTGCACAGACACACTTGCATAGAAACACATACACACAGTAATGAGGAGGAAATTAAAAAAGCATTATGTAGAAAGAAAAGAAAAAAAAATCTGCATTCTTTGTTGTTTGTCAGTCTTTCACAGGACGGGGAAAAAAAGTGAATGAAAACAGAAGGCTGGAAGTTCTTTGTTCTGTCAAACAAACACATCAACTTCCCAGAACTGTTTGTTCAACCTACAATATGAGTGTATTCTGTTTCACTGCTCTCAAAAGTGCCCTTTTGGTTATCTTCAGGTGTATCTTTCTTGACCATTGGGCTATCCTTTACTGTAATGTTGACAAAAAATTAAACACTTTTCTTTTGGTCATGTTATAAAGGTGGCTGTTTTTACTTCCAGTTAGCTAAGTGAGAGTAGACAGAAGCAGGGATATAAAGTTATTAGGTCTAAAGAAAGGTTAGAAACATGGGTTGGGCTCTCTAGTACAGTTTTAGGTCTTACCTCACGGATCAAGATTTTTTTTCCTCAGGAAGTACTGCTCAGGAGAGTAAATATTTCTTGCGGTGTGCCCCAAGGTTCAGTCCTGGGCCCCATTCTTTTCTGTTCTTTTATCTGCAGTTATGGCATTTGTTTCAGTTGCGACACAGATGACTCACAGCTCTACATCTCTGCTTCTGATGATCTGAGATCTTGTAAGTTGTGCTTCAAAAAATCAGTGATAGGATGGCTCAAGTTAGATAAGGATGAAACAAAGATTTTGGTTATCAGGGAACAGGCCAGAAGAGAGAACTTGATTTCACATCTGCAGTGTACTTCATCTGAACTCACCTAAGATTATCTGGGGATAATCTCAATTACACTTATGCACTGTTTCAGGACCTCCCAAGAATCTGATCAAACATCTACAACTGATTAGAAATCCTGAAGCCAGGGTCCTCACAAAAATCATATCACCATATCACCCTTACCTACTAAAATCTCTCCACGTGCTTCTACAGAATTGATTTTAAAGTGCTTTTTATTGTTTTCAAGTCACTTCTTGGCCTCGCTCCAGTCTACCTCAGTGACCTCAGATCACAGTGTTCTGCTGACTCATGTTAGCTGCTCCACAATCCAGGACAAAAACCTACATTTAGTGACTCTGAAACAGTCTTACTGCAGATATAACAATGTACAACTTTGTGTATGAAATGTGCTAGATTATGCTTATTATGATCATGAACAAACAACAAAAACATAAAACAAGTTTGGCATATGCAAGTACAATTTTCAACATGACATCACCTCACTAATCAAAACAAACAATGTATTTGTGGGCCCTGCAGGACTCACAAACTAATCTGCAGTTTGGTATTGACAATTATTTGTGAAACGTGACTGCCACTGTTTGCAATCTCTGTATAAGCAATGCTCCAAAGATCCTTTTTGTGAAACAAATACCAGATGTTCAGATTTGACAACTGTGGCCTTGATGACATATCTCAACATCAGTTGATTTATTTGATCTTGCATTTTCATTGACACAAAGCAAGCGTCATGCCAAATTTACTCTAGATGCATTCAGAAACCACATTTAATACCAAAGCAGCCCTCCACCATGTGTGCAGTGGTATGTGTGTCTGTGCATGACAGGTGCCCTTTGTCTGATGATTCATCACGGTGGCTTGATGCCTTGTCATTGCTCCACTGATGTTATTCATGTTGGAACTTTGCGATACCTCAGGGATTCATAAACTGACGATCCTGCTGACAGACTGAAAACATACAGCTGGGATTGGAATTTACGAGCAGAGGATAAGCATGTAGTAGTCTGACTCAAAGGATGTAGGCTATGGGTATAAGCTTGCCATTGGCTGACTATTTCAGTCGGAATTCTCTTCCCCTTCCACTATCTGCGTGTTACCGTTTTCAAAATCCCCATTGCTTCACACTCCACACGAGCTTCTGTGATATCAGTTTAATAACCTTCTGCAAGAGCTACATACAGCTGTTAAACCCTCTGTGGTTTTAACAAGTCCAGTGAGCTCCTCCAGAGCTAACGTTTAGGCGGGCTTCACCTCTAGGATGATCAAGTTATGTTTGTCTTTTTTATCAGTAAAATTCGTATCTCAGTCGAAATACGTCTTTTACTGTTTTATGTGCTGTTTTCTTTTGTAGGGATTTAGCCATTCTAATGCCAACGCTCGTCTCTCCACGTGCAAATGTTCCACCAAAGCAAGCCCCCCCTCAACGCTATTTTGCAAGGGCACCATCGCTGCCTCCTGGGCTTAGCACCGCCCAAGGCGATTGTGATTGGTTTAACCCTCTGATGCAAAACATATTCAAAACCTTTTAATGCACAACACATGTCAAAAACGATCAGCATTAATTTTCATTATTTGATACATAGCTAAATGTTTCATTGTAATATCTTTTTTAATATTATTTTTTCAGGCTTTTGCCTTTATTTGACATATAGTATAGAGACAGAAAATGTTGGGCGAGAGAAGGGTCTGACATTCAATGCAGGCATCCGGGCTGGGAGTCAAATAGTGGACGTTGCCACCAGGGCACTCTCATTGTAATATCTTTGAAGCAAAATTAAAGAAATAACAAATTTGTTTTTTCATTATTTTCTTTATTTTATATAAGTCATTATTCTATATTAGGGCCCAGAGACTTTGGTGCTCTTACTTGCCTCCTCATCTTGTACTTCTCCTGTAAGCAGCATGTCTATAATTTTGTCACACCTAAATCTGGCATGATTGCAGCCAGCTATGTCAACACTGTCATTAAGGAACAAAACACAATACAGCAAAGGGACCCACAAATGGACCCACAGTCACATTCTCAACAACTGTGTAGAATACAGCAGGTCAGCACACTCTCTTACTTTGCTGTAAGTTAGCAGCTAGCTAACTAAAACACAACAGGTCAAGCTTTCACAATAATAATTATAAACATTCTCACATCTCTCTAACCATTGACACATTCATGGAATGATGTATATGTACACGATATACATTCTGAATTGAACAGTACAATAAAACGTACACACACATATGTGATCAGGCAGTCTTGAAAATAAGTGAAACTGTGATGTAAGGAGAGGTCCACAATAAAATATGGTTCTTATTACAAACATGTAAACAAATCATAGGCTCCTATCAAATCCCAGAATACATATGAGTCATTTTTGACCCACACTGTGCATTTATGGGGTAGTGATACAAAAATAAAATAACACACAAAAAAAATCTTTGTGAAAAAGCAATTTAGTTGAGGAATTCATTAAATATTGAGTAATAAAATGCATAACATGCAAAGATATAAAAACAAAATCATTTGCTTGGGTCACTTTTGACCCACGTTTTGCATCAGAAGGTTAATTTTCCCCTATAGCAGAATGATAAAGGGTTCAGCCAGACCTTTTTCCAGTGCTGGCACAGAGCTAAAAAGAAGTGTGGAAATATGTCTGGCTATGCAAGACTAAGCGTGTAGATACCCGGGTGTTTTTTCTACTTAACTCCGCCTTTCCGTGAGTATCTCTTCAAGCTTGTGTGTGTATGTATGTGTGTGTGTGTCGTGTGAGTGCCTCTATCCCAGAGGTCATTGTCTCTGGGTCCAGACGGCTCCGACTCAGGTTCTCAGTGTGGCTTCACTAATCTGCCGTAATTATGTCTCACAGTCAGCTCACTCACAGTCACACATACACTGGCTCCCTGTCTCTTTGACTCTGTCTCTTTTTTCTCTCCTCCTTGCCTCGCTCTCTCTTTTTTCTTTTTTTCTCAGGAGACCAGAGTCGTGGCTGCCTCAAGGTGACTGGCAGTGTATGTGTGCATGTGTGCCTGTGCGTGTGCATGTATGGGGCTACCACCCTGCCGAGACACAGCTCAAAGGACTCCCTTCACAGCTTCAGGCTGAAAAAAAGGCATAAATGTCTTCGTGACTCGCCATACAGTGAAAGGAGTTTCCAGAGCAGGAGTCATCCACTGCGAGCATCATACGCATCTCCCCCATCCTGCCACTGTGACGCATATCTTCCTTGTGTTTCATCAGCCATCACGCCTCAGGGTGTGTGGTGATGCAGAAACTGTGTAGGCTTCCTAAATCCAGACTACCTGACCTGGTTCGTGAGAGTTCAGTTTAAATGGAAGCCCACACTATAAAGAATTCACAGATTTCATTACATCGATAATGTCAACACAGTTATTGTTGTTGAGATACAGACTTTTATGAATAAGTTGCCAACTCTCATATGATTCAAACATTTGTTGAACTGAGTCAGACAGTCATAGAAATTTGAAACAAACTGACTAAACTGATTTGAAAGAGAAAACAAAATTGAAAAATATGATTATTTACCAAACAGCCCGTTGTAAAAAGTCATCACAGTTTATGAGCTGACTTTCCGGTGCAACTTAGAAATTGTTAGCCACCGTCACCTAACATAGTTTTTCTGTACAATGTTTACTGACATTTTGCATGTGTTCACTTTCAATATTACCCCATATAAGGTCATTTAGATAATGTGACTGAACTGTTGATTTGTTAGATTGTCTGAGTGCTCCTGCTTTTTGCACTGTTTTTGTACCAATGTTACCCTGTTCCCAGATCTCATAAATGACTTTGGTGAGTATGAAGTTATCATGATGGATAAAAATGCCAAAAAATTAGACCCAAGTTGTAATAAACTAGAATTATTCTTTAAATTCACGTGTATAATGCCAGCAGTAATGCCATTTGAAATGTTTTGCTATGTGGCTTTTGTAATATTATTATGTAATTGCACATTATCTGGGACTTTTTTGCACAAGAGTACAAAATCGTCATCCTAATAAGAAATTAATAAAGGATTCCTGATACTGAAAAGCTTAAAACACACTCAACCTGCAATTTCCATCTACATTTTTCTTCCACGATGCGCCATCGCGAGCCGCTCCCTCTACGTAACCATAAGCATGAGTCATCTTTATTCATAGCACAGTGAATCTAAAACTAGAAAACATAGTAACACTAATACAAAAAACAATCTGTAATCATTATAAAATATTAAGTACACGTTTGTATGGAAGTTGTCCTACGGCAAATAATAGTCATGATATAAACTCACTGATGACACCCTCACAGGACAACATTCCTTTGACAACAAATTATTAACACAAGGTCCGCATCTTGTGTCTCAGCTGATGAAGTAGCTCAGTTGTCATGGAGATGATTTAGTTGGATGTGACCTACAGTATGTATGGAATTTCTGTCACATGATAACACGTGAATGATATTGGTGTTCTTTTGCATCATCTTCTGTAGATTGCTGTAGTTATTATTCCTGCTCCTGTCTGCACACACTCAACATAGATATCATAGAGTTCATTTTGGCTGTACAGTGTTAAAAATGCCTTCCAAAGACTTGCAAATAACCCCAGGTAAATAATCCATCATATGACATATAATTCTTAATTTGGCCAAGATAGTTTTATATCATTATTTAACTGTGTTGGAATGAAGTGTTTTCATTTCAGGGTGTGCGTTACATTATGTTCTGCTTACTGTCAATCACCTGACACCCGTGGAAAGAAATCAAAGTCTCCTCCAGGAAATAATCCCTCAAACACGTTACCTTTTGAACTTTATTGTCTTAGCCAAGTCTTTCTTTGCAAGTTCATAAAAATACATTTTTAATTGTCTTTTAAAGGAAAGCACTGACAGTTTTATATTCACAGGGATATTTAGAGTAGTTATGTGACATAAACACGGAAGTGAAAAGTAATATGTTATATGACAGAATGGGAGCATGCAGATAAGGAAACAGGACATACAATGAAACCCGGTTGAGGTAAACAATCTAAAAATAATTAACTAAATTAGATCTAACGTTTAGCTGTCCCTGACTGCACCTTTTAAAACGACTCATCTGTTTGACGTCCCAGGCATCATAACCACAATGAAGTGGTATAATTCATAATTGTGGCTGGCACTCATTTATATTGCAGTGATGTATGTCGAAGTGAACTCTGTTTAACCCCGTGACAGCGTTCATTTATTCAGAAGGCACGTTGGCCTTACAGGACAAACCTGTTCCTTTTTCAAAGAAACTCTGTGGAGCGTTTGCCCTGTGTGTCAGTGTGTGTGTGAACCCCACTGAGCTCATTAAACTGTTAATATCGCTGTCTTCCTCTTCACAAAACCTCACAAGATATTGCATGCTCAATGGCTGGAACACACAATCATGCACATACACACAGGCACATACAAAGCCTCGCAAAGCTTTTCTGACTAAATGCGTGCCTGGCTGCTTGCTTAAACACACACACTCACACACAGACGCACACACACGCGGCAGCAGCACAGCACTCTTATTTAAACTGATGTGAGTGCTGTCACGACATCCGACTAGTCCTATTTGTTCCACAGAAGCCTTGGCGTGAGAGAGCAGGGTCACCCCACTGGCTCTCATGCAAATCCATTCAGTACACACACGCACGCGCACACACTCACAGACACACACACGCACACACTTAATAGTCGTGCAGATAAGAAAAAAGACAGAGAGACAGACAGGCAGGCAAGAAGAGAGCCATGTAGAGATTCAAGCAGAGAGAGAGAGACGGGTGGACAGGAAAACCTTTAGCCAGGCAGACAAACAGACAAATCAACCTGAAGACACAGAGGCACACGTAATGAAATTGTCAGATATGTAGAAAGAGAGACTCGTGTCTAAAATAAACAATGGCTGAGTTAGTCCTTTGAGCTGTCCTGAGCTATATCACTCCCTGGTGGTCCCACATGGCAGCAAGAGCTAACTGTTTTAAGACTTTTTTCTCTTTTTTTGCAGATTCTTAGGGTGTAGTCCACATCTGTAACAGCATCTGTCTGTGTCTTTGGAGTTCAAAGAAAATAAACAAAAATGTGGAGACTCAGGTACACGTTAATGCTAGCTAAGCTAACGTTAATGTTAGCAGTTGAAGGCTATAAGCTATATGATGTACATTCAGCAGGCAGGGTAATAACGCAGTCTCATTGCATGACTGAACTTCAGCGGAGAGGAATTCTTCCCCTCTCAGCTTCACTCTGCTGCAATTTATAGTTGTTCTAATTTACGCGTAATTATTATTCAGAGATGATATGTATGGAAAGCAGAGGGTTTTTGAATTAGCCAGCAAATCAATTCATTGCAAATCACCCATTTTTATGCAATTATAGAGTTGCAATGTTTTGTGATGAACAGTACATATATACAAGATTAAGATTTTAATAATTTAAAAAAAAGAAAAGAAAATTAAGTTAAAATTGACTGTAACTAGCTTATTTCATTAGTCATTTTTCTTTTTAAGCAGCTCCTCAAGGTGAATCTAAATCTACCCCTAATATTTATGCAGGCTGTGGCATCAAATCTGATCTCTGAATCGAAGTATCATGAATAGAGAGATGACCATGCACTGGAATAAATTCACTATTGTTAACTCTGTCTATCATGACAAAACAAAGTCAAACTTAGATAGTAACGTAAAATCATTTAGAATACAAACAATGAGGATCAATGATTGATCAATAGACACACAATCACAGCTCATTAATGACTGTCTGGCTGAAGATTGGTCCACTGAACGTGCTGCTGCTCTGTCCCACCCATTGAACAGTCAATCCAGAAAGCCACATTAGTGCTCATTCACTGAGAAATACTGGCAACTCTCTTCAAGGTGAGGAGTTAAGGTCTGTCCAAAAAGGCACTAGATCTGTTGTTAGCTGCTTTTTTGAAAAAAAAATTGCTTAAGGGGTCTTAAAAGTCACTAAATCTGGTGACAGAGATGCTAAGTTGGCAACACTGAGACCATAGACTAAATAAAGTTGAAGGTAGTGAGATGTACACCCATTGGTTTGCATTGGAGCCAGTTTGAAGTGGTCGTCTTTTCTGTTTGGAGCCAGGACCTTCCAAATAAGGAAAGTGAAGTTTTGTCTTTCACACTCTGGAAACGCCCCTCTACCTCGGGGCCAGAGCACACCTAACATACTGCTAGGAACAACTAAACAACTAAATTTTGCTAAATGGGCAGGTATCCCAATCAAGTAACATTAAACTTACCTAAACTTACCAAAATATTCCAACTCAGTGCCAGTCCTGCAGCCAGACAGGGCAGCTGGTCAGCCAAATGTTAATCAACGCCCACATGACAGACATCATAGCCTACTATGCATCTTTAAATCTTATTAATGGAGCAATAATTTGACTACCAACTTCTCTGATTAGAGGACCTAAGTTAAGCGATTTAGACCATAATGACTGACTTGGTGAATGATGATGGTGAAATGATTGTCTTTGTATTTCTAGAGTGAAGTTGACACTTTTTAAATAGAGTCTAATGAAGCCTGGGACTTTTGGAACCAGCATCTAGCAGCTGTCTGTGGCATTGCACTTTAAGGTACAGTACTTCCACACTGGCTTCAGCCTCAAGCCATGGTAGTTGCCTTGCTTGGCTAAGACCCTACCCTGAAGAAGATTTCTGATTTATCTCTGTAGCCAAATGATGGTCATTTCTAATATAAAATTTTTCACCTGGTCTCCATTAGAGGATCACAAAGACATTTACAAGACATGGATAAGGCAGTAAAGTTTGTAAATTAACATGTTTTGAGGGATTACTTGATTTTGCTGTAACTCATACTTTATTTTTGTTGGGGTATTATCATGTTTTATTTTGATGTTTTAGTTTTCACATGTAGATTTTCTCACCACTCTCCCACTAGTATTTAGGATTATTTGGACAAGTCAACGACAAATTACCTGAAATGAATACGAACTAATCAGTGTTTCAGAAAATCTTTCATGAGTCAGACATGGGGTTATCTTATTTCTGTGCAAAAAAGAAACAAGATAAAATCCTGACAGGGGTCCAGTGAGAGGCTGGCAAAACAACATCGAAGGCGACGCAACACAGTGATGCAGACAGGGCCTGTATGATATATATTACAGCGTGCAGACAGCAGGGGACATTTTGGTGTTACCAAAAAGTTATCAAGAAAAGCAGCTCCCATCTAAAAAATAATGGATATAGCCAACATGATGTCACCTATTGGTTTGTGGACTCCCGTTTTGAAGCCTTGAGTTTGCATTTTGACCATCACTATCTTGGATTTTTGGAGCCGGAAGTGACCATATTTGGTCAAGAGGGTGGAGCAGACCTTAACGCTAGCTGCTAGCTTAGTTAGCACAGTGCATTTACACTCTATTGTTAACTGTCATGATGCCAGTGCTGATTTCTGCTAGCAAAAAACTTTAAACCAATGTCTTTAAACCATTACCTGAACATCCTCTCCTTAGAGGGTCTTCTAGTACAACCAAACGCTGAACAAGACTTTTTTTAGGCAATCAAAATGTTACAATTAACTTTCATGAACTGAAGACATACTTGGAAACAGTGACAGCTATGGCTGTACGATATGAATCAAGGGTTATACCATGGTTATGTTACCTAATCAACATTGTCGCCATGGTAGTGACTTGTTAATCACAACGTAGCCACCCCCTAAGGTATACCCTGCTTTACTGTCTATTTTACTCTAAATTGGACCATAATTTAAAAAATGAACATCAGGTAATACATCAAGTGAAAAGTAGGGTAATTTTCTCATAGATTTCCATATAATTGGGCTTCTTTTTGGAGCCAGTGGAGTCACCCCATGATGGCCAATAGAAATAAGGCAGGCTTATAGGAGGCTTCACTTTTCAGACCCGGAACTACCTGTTTGCTCCCATTAGAGAAGCACAGTGAAACCAGTGGATGGGTTGGGCTATTTGGGTTAACTGAGTGAGTAAGTGTAGAGAAGGTTATGTCATAAAAGTTATATCAGAATCCAGGACTTTTTCATTTCACAGCATATGTCTATGAGTGCTGGCCATGTCACATCAGTTTCATAATTCTTTCATTGTCAGTCACAGTTTTGTATAGCCTATGGAGCTGGTCCGGCAGTATTTTGTGGGGGTCTTGGTGAGTTCAACCTGCATGGTTGGCCATCAGATTTGCCCCGCATAGCTTAGCCCAAATATGTCAAGCGTGACAATATTAGTCATTTCATGCCAAAAAAAGAATAGTGGGTCATATTCAGCCCCCTCCCCCTCTTAAATCCATGCATGCACACACACACTTTCGCTTGTCGCCCATCCCCCCCCCCCCCCCCCCCCACACACGCACGCAAGCACACACTCAGCATGCTTCATTATACACTTGCCCACACAGCATAGCGTGCCGGAAACAGACTCAATAGATGCCAAGCTCTCTGTCCCTGCAGGCTCAGTGCCCCTAAAACACTGTATGCACCTTCCCAAATTAGGTTAATTTGCCTTTGCCACAGAGACAGCAAAAAAATACACTTTAGATGTTCCACAAATGATCGAAAAAATTCTTGATTTCATCCATTATTAACCTGTCCGGGTTCAATAATCAGACTAGCTAAAATGAAACAGATGTTAAAATTATGGTAATCATGACAATCTGTTATGATGATGCTGATGTAGCTAAATATGTGTAGACTAGGCTATAATTAAAGTAGGCTTGAGTTTATACTTTCACAATTTGATATACTACAAAGAGATCCCTGATAAACTTTAGACATGACATAATGGCTGACAAGTGTGGTACAATTATACTGCTTTGTATACAATGTTGCATTAAAATTACAGAACGCTACCCACTCCTTTTTCTTATGCCCTTGCCATGGGGGCATTTGAGGATATGACATGGTTTCAGAGAGGGTAAGAGGGAGTGAGACAGAAAGAGGAGGAGGGGGGTTCAGAGAGAGGGCCTGTCTTCCCTCTACCCTCTTTGGCACAGTGGGGTGTGAGGTTTGATTATTGTCTCTGCCTGAGTACAGCATTTTTTCCCCCTTTTGTCAGGTTCATCAATTTCTTTCTGCTGTGAAGGCAGATAAACAAGCACGGAAGGTAGGCTAGACTTGAGTGGGCGAGTGCAATTTCCATCAGAGCAATGGAGTCTGCACGATTCATTGATGGGTCCATAAATAGCACGACATACATCCCAAATGAAATCAAACCAAAGATCTCTCTCTCTCTAGCTCTCTCTACCTCTCTATCATCAACCCAGATTCAGGTTTGGTTTGGTCAGCCTCAGAGAAAAGGGAGCAGTATCACATGAGAAGACAAAAATGTCTGTCCAAAGACATTTGTAAACCATTTATTACCATTAAACAACTGGTATTGTTAAAGCCCCTGCGGGAACGTCTGGCTGTTATTTCACATTACTTCTGAGACAATGCATTAAATGCACCCCAAACAGAGCATGGACCTATGCATGCAAGCAGGCAGAGCTCAGCCAATGTAATTTTAAGGTGTTTTACACAATAGCCTACTCATTTTTTATTTTTTATTTTTTACAAAAAAAAAAATTACATAATTTGTACATCGCAAAAAATCAATTATTACATGATAGTATCCAAAAGTTGTTTCAAATGAGAGAAAGACAACATGATTTGAGAGACATATGCATGTTAAAAAATAATTAGTAAGGACTAATGTAAAATATCATTGTATTACAGTTAAAGAAGTTAATTTATGGAACAACTGTAGGAGGAACTGAAAACATGTAGAACATTTAGTAAATTTAAACCAGTGTTCATTTGGTTGCAATCTGCAACCTCACCACTAGATGCCTATAAATCTTACACACTGGACCTTTAAGTATCTGTCTTTTCTTTTGTGTGTTTATGTATGAATAAATATGAATTTGTATATGCAGAATGCAAATAAATTCTAATTCTAAATGAAGGTAAACACACTATAGTCAGCCTTATTAAATATATTCTAGCCAGTGTGTTAATCCTTCAAGGTTTATGTGTATGTTTTTGTGTTTCTAGGAATAGTCTTACATCTAGGAAATTGTATTAGCCATTTAACATTACATCATAACTGTAATATGAAATACATGAGAGGATCAATATCAGTTTCATCTTGATATGTTCGGTACAGAAATTGGTCTGGGATATGTTTAGTTTCTTCACACCAAGACTGAAAGCAGATGGATACAGCTAATCCGTGACATTTAAGGTAGAAAAAATATATATGTATATATGGGGCCATCTTTAATTTCCAATGTGTATGTATCTTTAATGATTACCTCCACTATAACTCCTTAGTTGCAAGTCATATATAGTCAACACAGGAAAGCCATTAGCCTGTTCATGTCAATCAGGGTCTTTTCCATATGAAGACTCCAGCTGCCAAAGCATAAAATTGAAGTGATGAGCAGAACCAACTGAGGTTTCATCCCCTGAGACATAAGACGCTTATGGTAAGGATGAACTGTTGCTCAAGTAGTTTCACACCATTGGCTGATAACACAGGAAAATTGCTCTCCATCAGACCAGAAATCATCTTTTTCCTCACCATGGAGGTACTATGAGAGATAATTTTACATCCCAGCTCTTTTTTTTAAATTGCTAAAGACTAAATTCAACAACTGAGAAAAACACTACCGCTAAAAGTGAGGTGGTTTGTGTATGTACAGTGAAAAATCACTTGGGAGTCCTATTAAACCTTGAATAGAGAGGCAACTTCCTGTGCTGCGTGGCTACGTGCCAAAGCTACGTCGTAGCCATAGCAACAGCCTGAGCATGGCTCATACGAGGAGAAAGTCAGTCAAAACTTCGAGTATTTTGTGATTATTTTCGCCTTCATTCCAAACGAGACTATTCACTATGGGTAGGTAAATGTTTGTTCTGTTTCCAAGTCATTCTTGTTGGTATGAATGCAGTTGGTTAAAGTGAGGTCAGGTGACAGAGCGCACTGATTTGTTTACAGTGTTAGCTTATGGTAATGTTACTGTAAGCGTTTCGGGAGTTTTTAAGATGATCACTTCATAAATGGTGTTCAGCGCTTGTTCTTTTGTTTATTATTTTCACACAGTACTCGTCCCTCATTTATTAAAAGGGAACTCGCAGTAATGTAGCTATAACTTAGTTTAAAATAGAGAATGTTCACTAACCCGAAACAAAACTACATTTTTGGACTTAATATTGCAAATGAACTATGAGCTCTCCTGAGATATTTACTGTATATAAACATATATACCTCCCTTAAATGTGAAATAGAACGAACACATTATTTCATTAATGTGCCCAAAGTCTGGATGTTTGTAGTGTGTGTTTTCATCCATGGACGTAAGTAACTTCATTTATATCAAGAGTAGAAACTTCAAAAAGTGCTTCACAGAGGACATCAAACAAAAACATACATACAGACATAAAACACAATAAAAAAAACAGAATAATTAGAAAATAGAAAAATTAGACAAAGGCCAGTCTGAACAAACGGGCCTTGAGCTGCTTTTTAAAGCACTCCACAGAGTCCACATCCAAAAGGAGAGACTTCCAGAGTTTAGGAGCCACAACAACAGCACAGTGTCCTTCAGTTTAAAGCCTTGCTCTAGGAACAACCAGCAAACCCTGATCAGAGGACCTTAAAGACCTTCAGGTGACGTCTCTAATGCAGGCGGGTGCCTGACCATGCAGAGCTCTATAGCTGATCACAAAAACTTTGAATTGGATTCTGAATTTGATAGGGGGGAGCCAATGACTCAGAATCAGTGTCACATGAGACCTTTTGGAGAATCTGTTAAAGAGTTTAGTACTTGGTGAACACTTTAAACAATTATCTTCATGGATCAACAAATTCTCACGATTTCAACTCCATCTGCTTTCTTCAGATGACATTTCTTCATCTCCCTGTTCCTCCCATCAGTTGTCAGATACTTTTCTCCCATCAGCTCTTGTCTTTTGTGCTCGTGCCGAACTGTGGGCCCTCATGAATGTATATGTTCGTGTGTATGTTTCCTCTCACGACTCAGGCATGCGTCCATGCAGAATAGATGAGTTTATGAACAGCTTGCCTCCTCTCACATTAGACTGATTAATAGTTCAATCATGGCTAAAACGGACAAAATGTCACGGGGAGGGGGGAACAGTTGTCATGCAAAATCAGCCATTTCTATGGGCGTCCGTCTAAAAGTATAGGCCTGCTTCATGCTGTCACAGGGCGTTACTAATTTATCTGTGTTGTGTGAGTCAGTGATTGCGGATCTCTGCTGTGTGTTTTAAACGCAGAGCCTAGAGACAGTAGGGGGGCAATCAGGCTATTAGCGTGCGTGAGCATGAGGCCTGCTCTTTGATTGGGTAGGGTTTGTGTGTCCGCGCTGGTGTGTGAGTGTGAAAGAGACAATGGGGAGTACACATGCTTGTTTACGTGCTAGTGCTGAAGTCTTTTAACGTGTGTATCAAGTTAAACCTGCATATCTTTGCATGAGTTCTTTGATCGTATGTAGTTGGATGAGTGTATGTGTGTGTGTTTGAGCTGTACATTTCCCCCCGTGTATCCTCTCACTCTGTTTCCCCCTCTGATGGACTGCAAGGGCATTTAATGTCATGGCATGCAGCAGTGCACAGGGGACCATCTGATAGGAGTGACCTCTGGCCCCAAGTTAGCCAGAGGTATTTAATCTGAGGTCAAGTGTTGGGTTAGCGTGATGCTTTCCTTTTGATAATGGTGAGCTGATAGATAAATGCCCTGAAAGCATGCACAGACAGAGTTAGGCTGTTCTCCTCTCACGACCTCCTTCACCCACAGCAACCACATTACTGACTGTACTTCAGCAGCCAGTTGGCCTCTATTACACAATATGGGAAAGCTGGACTTTCTGTGGTTTGCTAACTGAAATAACTCAGTACTGGCACACAAAACATTTTCTTCCTTTCTACATTTACACATTATACAGTTAAACTATAATCTTCATCATTAATTGACAACAACATACAGAAAAAGAGTTATTAAAACTTTTTTTTTTTTTTTGGAAAGTTCCCACACTTGAATGTTGCATCAGTCCTTGTTAAACCTTGTGTTACCCAGTAGTTGGAGGACAAGCTAATGTATGGCTGTGCAGTCAGCTCTGAAATGCCATAATCTACAGTCTATAAGCTTAATGCCATAAGCTTGACTGATTAATCTATTGAATAGAGTGTATGTCAAATGGGTTTAATATGGTGGACATCACGCTAAGGGATTTAGCCTTACATTAACCTCACAGGCAAAGTGCTATTAATCAGTTTAAAAGTACCACCCACTTTTATCCTGAAAAGAGTAGTCGATATTCCTGGATAATATAGTGGAAGACTCTATGTACTCTATGTAAATAATATTGTGGAGGACACATTGTCTTAGGACGGTTTTAGAAATACTTTGATGTTAGGGTTTTCTTTTCTTTTGACTCGTATTAGTAGGTACATTTTTGTTTTTACACACATCCTTTTTTTTCTGCTGGAAGCTGCTGTTCACCACTGCTCTAAATCGGTAAAGGTGGATTTTACATAAGTTAAAGACAGACAAGAAGTACTTAAGAACCATTTAAAGCATGACTCACTGTTTAACATTAGCTCAGAGACAGTACTTACGAAAGAAGAAGTATGAATGTGTTGAATTCTTTGCATTTCCCTTCCCAATGTATCAGTTTGCAGCAGCATAATAATCTCAAAATTTCAAAATATGTACAGTAATTTCTTACATATGTGTGACTAAATATTCTGCTTTTTGTGGCCTTCAAGAAGATATAATGTTTTGTTTCTTTATGCATAAACGAAAATCCCTTACGCACCACTTCCAGGATAGCTAATCCTGCTGGTCTTCTTCTTGTTCCCAGGAGACAAGGAGACATCTATGGAGGCAGAGCGGGAGGAGGAGGAGGAGGAGGAGGAGATGAAGATGGTTCTTTACTGTCCACCGATCTACCCGCTGCCTAGCGAGATAAAAAAGGTAAGAAGTGATTCAAAAATCATGTTCCTGAACTGTCTGGTAGGTAAGTTTTTAATTGAAGTTAAAGCTGAACACTAAAACCCAGCCCTCATCAGTGCCAATGTGAAATCATCTTCATCACACACACATGTATATATGTAGCCCCTACGTGTTACCTTCCAAAGCAACATGCTAATGAAAGACCATATTTACACAACATATGCTGTTAACAAATGGGATTATTTTTTTTTTTTTACAACCCAGAAATATAAATGTGTTGAAAACACGTTTTGTTACATCTCAGTGATTGTTTCAGCAGCGCATTCTCTCCATATGCTGCAGTAATCCATATGATTTGACTAAGAAATGGGACAATGTCGCCTCTGTTAATCTTCCATCTGTTTTAAGATAAAGCAGACAGGAAGTAACATGGCAATGATGGCGTGTTGCTTTATATCCTTGTCAATGTCAGGTGGCAGTTACGTATTGCCATATGATACGCCATATGGTATGAATATAAATTAGCGGGGAATGTCTTTGGCTTTGCCCTCTTGAACAGGAAGGACACAGGAAGTTTAGCAATCTATCCTCTCTTTGAAAGAAAAATTATTATTTCCACAGACTACTATTTCCAGAAATTAATACTTTTTGCTTTCAAGCTGACACTAATGCATTTTTGAAGTAATGCCATGTCTCTTGAAAAGGGTTTTTATACACCCTGACATTATTAAAATGTACTGAGCAAGTAGTTCTGCCAAAGAAATGTCTTGGCCAGCGGTTGTAACCAGTAATTTTACTTCCCATTCTTACACTGCAAAGGCAATAGAGAGTGTCATCCTTGATCTTTAACGAAGTTTACTCATTTCTCTTGCTGGTGGGAACTCACCTAACTTTTTTAGAAATCATCACCAATCATCTCTTTGATTATTTCAAACAGAGCAGCAGGCTGTTAATGAAAGTGACCTCTGCAGGCCGAGAAAACTACAAACTCATTTTCTGTCTTTTCTAGTCTCATCTCAATAGAAAGGAGTCCAGGGCTGAATGCCTTTTGTTCCTGTTTTCTTCTTTACTCTATATCCAACATATCCAATTCTTCTTTTTTTTTTTTTGTTGTTGTTTTTTGCAGAAACCCGTCCTACACATGCTCTATCATATGGAATATAGCATAATAGATCTGGTTAAGCAATGCAGTGGGCAACTAAAGGTGGACAGTATATGGTGTCAAATTATGTAACCAAGTATCAATATTTTAAAGGATAAAGATAAAACCAAAAAAAAAAAACTAGGGTGTTATTTTAGTGATTTTTACCAAGTCCAGTTCCTGAGTTCTGGGAAAGTGGCAACATCAGTGAAAAGAAGTCTGACGGAACAAGAAACAAGAACCAGATGATCTAACAGATTTTAAGCAAACCTCCAGGTTAGTCACATCTTTGAATGTATTTGGAAAAGAAAAAAAAAAAAGAAGCAAAAGGTCAAATTAAACACACTGTCAATTACAGTTTACACAACGACTTTTACACGTCGATAATTACTCAGCGTTTCAGGTTCGCTCATGCATGGTTGTGTCTCCAGTTCGTTGGTTTTTAGATAATCTGTTTTAAACTGTTGCCTTGTTTACAACCGGTCTGATCGTCTCACCGCTTGTTTTCATGTGCTGTCAGGCTTGTTGTAGTGATGACGTGTTCCCAGACCTCACTGTTTATCCTAACCAACAGAACAAAGATAAACGCTAGACAAATAAGATGTCATTTGTGATCAAGTAAAGTAAAGTAAGCAAGTATCGTTTATGTGTTTAGCTACTGTACATTGTCAGTTACACTTTGTGGCACCATTTGAACAGAACGTGGCGAAATGGAGCAGGGGTCACAGGACAAGATTACTTAGCGGGCCTATGAGACTGCTGTCTGTGCTCTGCCCTCTCTTTCACTTCCTCTTGTCTATTTCTCTCTAGTAATTTGTGGAATCTCTCATTGAGGCCAATAGATGGCTGTGAACAATGCACCCCCTGGTGTTATGTTAGGGTGGTCATTCCATGCCCATGCACGGACACCCCCCCTCCTCCTCCCTCCTCCACCCCTCCTCTCCAGACATCTCCCACAAACACACAAACAGTCCATTCTCCCATCCAACCATTCGTCCATCTGTCTTTCTGCCTGCTGCGCCATGGCCAGCAGACTCAAACGGGAATCCATTTTATTTATTGATTTCTATGGCGAGCATCCATCTCTCCCCAGTATGTGTGTGTATGTGTGTGTGTGTGTGTGTGTGCATCCGTGTCAGTCCTCCTGTTTATGATTTGTCACAAGGGGCATGTGATAACCAGACACAGAGCAAAGGAAAGAAAGAGAGACAATAACAAAGAATGAAAGAGGGAGGGAGAGCCTGACATTTTGCTCACAGCCCATCTGGTTCAGTCGCAGGATCTACCTCCCTCCCTCTCTCTCCCTCTCTCTCTCTCTCTCTCTCTTTTCCTCCCTCTGTCATCCACTCAGATTCCAATAGGTCCGTAAAATAGAGGATGTTCTGGCCTTAGCCCCCCGCTGAGAACACTTCAGCACCATTTATGGGAGGAGGCTTAGGTGGCTGTGGGGTGAGCGGAGAACAAAAAACAGAGGCAGTGTGCGTTGCAAGTGCAAAGCTGTGGGCAGCGCCATGTGTGCTAGTCGGCGTGGGAGGCAAAGAGGAGGCGGTGCACTAACAGGCCCATTTAAGTGCTGTTAATCCTGGTGTGCTGGGAGAGGGCTGGCACCAAGGTTTAGTGGTGGGCTGCTGAGAAGAAGAGCGCTGTGGTTACACACACACACACACACGCAGACTATGTATCCCACCCACACATTCGGGCACAGAAACACATACTTGCACATAACTCATACATACAGTGTCTTTATTGTACACACACACACACACAAACACAGTATACATACAGGTATACATTGCCAGACAGTAGTTCGATTTAAAAACTTCAAAGTCAACAATGTCAGACAGGGTGTGACACTACCAACTACCAACCTGGCTTTCCTTTTCATGTGGCTTTTCTCCCTCTTTTCACAAATATGCAGGTCGGGTGGATTAAAAACATATAATTTTCTTTGAGGTATGACTCTCAGTTGGATACGCATCATCTGGTCTGGCAGCCTGTGAAGAGCATCTCTCTCTTTCTTCTGTCCAGTGCATGCTGGGACATTAGTAAAGAGCATTAAGCTTGTACAGATAATGAGGAACTTTGCCACTCCGGGGGCGGGGGTTTCACAGAACTGTTTCAACAGTGACATCCAAACAGCTTCTTTCAAAGTTTGCATGGAATAAATCTTCATATAGTTCCAATAATCTGCGCCGCTCTTATTCAAACAATCAGATAAGATGTTTCCTATTTTCTTCTAACTTCTTCTTACTTGCTTATTTGCGTGAGGTTGATGGGACAATAGGGACCTATTTTATTATTTTGCGTCGTATTTCTGTGGAGCAAAACCAGCACATCCATCCAGATGAGAGTTTCTGCAAGCGTAGCGATTTTTGCACTTATTTTGTAATTTATTTTAAATTAGCTGAGAGTGCATGCTGCTTTTCAGTTTCGCCCTGTGTCATGTGAATACAGTCACACTTCCCCCTCAGTCCGTTTCTTTGTCTTTCTCAAGGGCACACTTATTATTCAGGCAGCAAAGAGCATTACTCCCCCCCTTTTCATAGATGGTAGGGGGATTGAAAATTGCATTACATTAAAAAAGTTGGGGTATAACCGTAAGAAGATTAAACACCACATACATATGTGTGAAGGCTTATAAAACACATCAATTAATAATAATAAAAGACAGGATTTTACAAGCTACGGCTGCAATCACGGTCGAATATGCAGGCATGTTATAAAGTAATCTACCTGGAATGTGCACTTATTTGATTGGCTGACAAAGCGCCTTGCTTGATGATTCATTGTGAGCCAGGTTTAATTTTTTTTCATGTGTGTAAACCCAGCTTTAAGCCCTCTGCATCAGGATCCCTGCTGATGCTGCTAACAAAGTGATGCAGTGCAATTATTGGTCTGATAATCCATTACCACCTCCAAAACCTAAAGAAAAAAACAAACAAAGCTGTTTGTCTCCTTCCTTACTTGGCAGGATTTTTTCTCCAAGTTATCATAGTGACTCTTAAACTCAGAAGATGTATTCCCTGTTTCCTACCACAGTGTTCTAGTCCAAATGTGGCTGAAGGATTAGTTGTTTTTCAGCGCAGCACCGAGCAGAGTACACCACAACCTTTTTACGCAGCAGCCGAGCACCTTTTGTTCTCCACGAGGTGCTGATACTACCTATTCACTTCTCAAGTGTCGCAGTCTGAGAGGAGCTCCAACACACAGTGTAACAGGACAAGACGTTCATCTCAGAGAGAGAGAGGGAAGCATGTGGTGGGGGAGAGAGAGAGAGAGAGAGAGAGAGAGAGAGACTCAAGAGAAGGAGAAAGAAAAGCGAGTGGAGAGAGAGAGAGAGAGAGGCAGAGACAGGAGGGACAGTACTCCCTGCTAACTTCTCAAATGTTGTGGTCTGTGAAGAGCTCCAAAACACAATGTAACGGGACAAGATGTTCACTTTACTGATAATTAGAGAGCGAGTGAAGAGCGAGGGAGGGGGAGAGAGAGAATAGCGAGCATGTCGCTGTGTGTGCAGGAGAGATAAGTGACTGATTTTCTGTTTTGTTTTCTTCAGAGAGAGAGTGAGAATCGATGATGAAAAGCAGAAAAGACCAAAACTGTCGGCACTTTCCCTGTCTGTCATACTGTATACACACAAACACACACATGCACACACACAGACACATACTCAAACACACTCACCTTTTTCCTTCATGAGGAGATTATAGACAAAAAAAAAAAAAATTAAATTGTCTGTGTTTACCTGCCCTCTACTTTCCACACATGTATACACACACACTCACACTGCACGCCATGGCATGCATTCACTACCTGTGTGACTCTAGTTTCATTCATAATTGAGGAGGTGCTGAGTTTTGTTAGCCAGTGCATTCACATTATAGTGTGTCTCAGCCTGAGGCTGCCATCCCTCCTCCAGAGTCTCTGCAACATGGTACTTTTCCCCCTCCTGTCTCAGTGTTTCTGTCTATATACTATCAGCTGTATATGTAACTCTACTGGATGTCAACCAAGCCCTGACTGCTGCTGACTGGTGTGGCTGCCTGACTGACTGCTGTTCAAGCATTATGTGTGTGTGTGTGTGTGTGTGTGTGTGTGTATGCTCTAGTATTCCTATTTTTGTGAGGACCAATCTGAGTTTTATAGATTTAGCATAAAGACATTTTTGCAGTGTGAGAACACTGGTCCTCGCTTCTTCAAAGACTTTTAGGGTTAAGGTTTGAATTTGGTTTAGGTTTAGCTTAAGGTGGGGTTGGAGGGTAAATGGAAAAAAAAAAGAGTGAGAGTGATTTTCTCCATGTGCACCTAAACACCTGCTGTGGAGCTTTACTTTTAGTGTTTTACTCTTTCCTGCCCTGAAGGCAGACACGCCATCGCATCCGACTTGTCTAATAAACGGAACATGCACAATTCCTCATTGTGTTTGTGTCAAAGGACATACAGTATTCTGAAATCCTCAACCTATTTATTAGGCAGTACACCCATACCTACTCATTACGTGTCCTCTTAATTCATTGCACATGCTACTAAACTTGTGTATGCGTGTGTATGTACATTTACCTTTTTTTTTTTCTTCCTCCTTTTCTGTTTTGAAGGTTTTATCATCCTGTAAAGCACTTTGAACTGCATTTGTTTGAAACACAAATAAACGTGAACTTGAGTCACCCTCCACTCACATGAGTGAAACAATTCCTTTTAATAGAAAATGTTTGATCTTCTTTTATCATCTAATGTTATAAAAAAACTGACATGTGCAAAGATTTTATTGTAAGAACATAACAATACAGCAGCGATGCAAAGATGGAGACGTCTACATATAGTCTGCAGTCTACATACAGTATGTACAGTGTGTTCTATGGGACGCCTCACAGGAGACTCAGTTGTTGCAGAAGTTACGACACTACTTTTTAGTTGTTCACTCGAGAGCTTTTTCTTTCTCTTCTACTCAAATTTCACACTTAGTCGATAACTGGTTTGATCTTCAGCCGTCTTTCCGCGCCCTTCTCTCCGTTTATCTGTTTCAATATAAAAACCGAAGTTGTCTCTCCTGAGCTTCTCTTCCGTCTTTTGTGCCTCTGACTATCGACTGTCCAATTGAGGGCTCTCAACCGCTTCTCCCTCCTTCCATCTATCCATTTTTAATGCGAGCATGCAAAGTCTTCTAGAGGAAAAGAGGAGAGAGAGAGAGAGAACAGGAGACACAAGCCAGATGTCCCTGTGAGCTCCTCCACTGTGCCACACATCTCTCTTTTTCTCTTCTTTCTCTCCTGTCTGTCTCATTTTCTTTCTCTCTCATTCCTTCAGTTCTCCTCTCCTTGAATAATGGATAGTTTAAAACCAGACACGCCCCCCCCCCCACGATCCTCCTCCTCAATATGACCTCAGGAGGTCGCTGGGTAATGGTGGCACATGTGTTGTCTGTTCGCTCTAATCAGTGTATTTCAGACTTGCTTCCCTTCCTCCTCCCTCTTCATCATCGTCCTCCTTCTTCCTCCTCTGTTCCGCCCTCACCTTTCCTGCCCTTTTTTAGTCTGTTTTTTTTTTTTTAAATCTGGGGCAAGAGAGGGAGATTAAGAGAGAGAGGGAGAGAGAGGGAGAGAGGGAGAGAGAGGGGGAAGTTTCATCAGGTGAATGCTGATCTGCAGTAATGACTGAGAGACAGTGGGGGGATTATTGTGCAATATTGTCACGGGTGTTGTCTGGAGTCTGGTAATACAAAGTGACAATATTGCATGATAATCTACGGGTCATTACAAGGTCACTGTTGCTTTTATGAAGCAGTTGCCATGCCAGCCACTGTGGCAGTTGTTGTTGTTGTTGTTTTTTAAAGATACACATTATTACAAAACAAAACCCCACATAAAAGCAGCCGTTATCAGTATTTCTCTCATACCCAGCATCCATATTGTTGAGTGTTTGAGTTTGATAGCATTAGCATAGTCATTTTAGGTAGCTCTTATCACGTAAGTGTTCATATTTCCGGTAAGTTTGTTTTTAATTAGTTATTTGATGATTATAAAAAAGGAGGCGTGACGTCATGATTGACAGCTGCTCTCAAACCTCTATCGGGAGGCGGGGCGGCTGAGGGGATGGGGGGGGGGGGGGCGACGTGTCCCACAGGCCGTCATCCTGTCGCACTGTACTGTGCAGACTCTGGCTCCAAATGATGTCACACAAGCTTAGAGATGGTAGCTCCCAGAAACAAGATATTTTGGCTTCACTTTTGCACTAGGAAGTGGAGACACGTCGTCCATATTTATATGCAGTCAATACTCAACATTTTACACTCTAACACTGTTCATCCATCATATGGAGAGAAAGTGTCAAAAGGAGAATTGATAGTTTTCTCAGTGGATCATTGTCCAATGTAGCCACAAAGCTGTTTTATGTTTCCAAGAAGAAGTGCAAAGTTAACTCCTCATGGCTATAAAATCTCACTCTGTTGCACTTCTTACCATCAAAAGTAAGAGGAAATGGCGAGTACAGCAAAGTAAAACACACCACTTACAGACTGATAAGTGCAAGAGGAAGTTATTTTCTCTTTAAAATTAAATTAACTCTTTTACTTTTATCTTTCTTTTCACAAAACTTGGCCTCTGGAGTTGCCTCAGGTATTTGTGCTTACAGTCAAACTGAGTTTGTTTTGGCTGTAAGATGTTTAATAACTTGAAGACCTTCTCTGTTTTTTCTCACTCATAAGTGTCTGAAGCCGCTTTGCACGATGTACTCCGATCCAGCACAAAGTTAAACACTGCTCTCGCTCGCTCAAGAGCTCAAGTTAAACGAGGCTGCGTTTCGCTTTGCTCCGCTGACTGTCATCTAGTCAGACATAACGACATGTAATTTCAGCTGATTTAAACTGCAAATGAAAAACACAAGAGTTGGATCAATTTTTAGGAGGTACGTGTTCATTCACAAATTGGGACGGCAACAGAAAACTAGAACACACACACACAGATCGACAGACAGGCAGGCACACACGCGGTTCAACCAGTGTAACCTCCTCTGGCCTCTCTTGGCTTACTGTGCCGTGCCATGTCGTGTCGTGCCGAGTCGTGTGTTGTGATGCGTGGTCTAGTGGGGCTAACGGAAGCACATGTGTTGTCTGCTAACTCTGATTAATGTAACAGACTATACTCCCCCTTCTCTCTCTCTTGCTCTCTCTCTTGCTCTCTCTGGCTCTTTTTTCACTGGCTGCCCTGCTGTCCTGCCTTCACCTCTTATGTCTGCACTCAACCCTGACAAAGACTCCTCATTAAAATATAATACGGTGCTATTCTGTTTCTTTTATGGTATAGCATATGGTATAGTTTAGTGTATAAAGTAGCCAACGTAAGTACAAATGGTACAAAAGATCAGACGTGGGATTGAGAACAGTTCAGATTTATTGTGCTGAGGAGTCAAACTAACTTTGAGAGTTTGTACTACAGTGTTCATACAGTTGTTATATTGAGTGGGAAATATTCGATCATGCCAGCATAGCCAATGCTATTTGCTAATTTAGTCTTACTGGCATAGCTTTTGTGGTTTGAGAAATTTTATGTTTATGTGAAATGTAATTTAAAATTTTCCCAGTTTACACCATTATTAAACTGACTTTTTCATCAAGTGTCAGATTGTATATGTTCACCATATTTCATATGACCTTTTTTTTTTGTTTGTCCTTCAGGCTACAGCAGTCATATAGCAACAGTTACATCTGGCAGTTACTGGATGTAAATATTTAGTCATAACTGATAACTGTAAGAACTAGTTTGTATGGTGCAACCTGTTTTAAATTAATGATGCATATCTCCAGTTGGGGAACACGTGCATTATAACTTTCCATTTCTCCAGGACACCACTGCTGATCTGTGTAGAAACTACTAAGCTTTTTGTCTGCGCTATAGTAACATTCATACAGATATTTGATCCAATCTAATTCACATTTCAAAGCTGCACAGCATCTCAACAGTGCAGATGGCGATTTAAGTCGACCAGTAAGACAAAGGCGCAGTACTGTATTCTACACTGTATAACCTTGACTACAGCGCTACTTCCTCCCAATTATCTTGACACACACACATTATTTATCCTGACACACAGCATATTATTCTCGCCCATCAGTTCTGGAGACGAGATCATCTAACTTCAAAGAAAACATTTTAAGACAAGTGATTAGTTGACTCCCGCGCGAGCGAAACCCAAACGCACAGACAGAACAAAATGGACAGCTCAGCCAGTCCTCTCCACGCTGCCTGCTCCTCGGGCTACTTGTTTGTTGTTGTGTGTGCCATGCCATGCCGTGCTGTGCCTCGTCCTGTATTTGGATGTGATGTGATGCATAGCCAAGTGCCGGTCGAAGCAGCCATAGGTGATTCTTTCCCTGCCACTGCCCTTTTCCCTGCTTCCACGCAAAGGAGCGAGCGAGGTGGGGCGGCCGGGCAGACGGGTAAGGTACGAGAAGATACGCGAACGGGGGGGAGAACAGCCAGTCAGGCGACAAACATGCAACTGTGGATTATACCCCCCTCTAAGTGCTCACTTTATTATAGCTCTTAATTTCTTTTTTTCTACCTTTCTGACTCGATCAACCCTCCAAGCCATGCTTCAACTCTCTCCTCACCGCACTTTGTCTGTTCTGCTGACTTTGTCCTGACTTTCTGGTGACTTTTTCCACTTCTGCTGTCACACAACTCTCTGTCTGTGTGTGTGTGTGTGTGTGTGTGTGTGTGAGAGAGAGAGTGATCCAAACAGACGCACACAACCCAGACACTAGCTATCTCACACACTTTGATTCATCCACTGTACAATACAGTATGCCCCTGATCTGTCTGCCCCCCTCCCTTCTCTCCTCTCTGCTGCTCACACGCCTCTGCCCCCCTCTTGCACTTGCTCTCCATCCCTTGTGACCGCTACTACCCCTCCCTTTTTCCTCTCCCACACACAACCCCACACACACACACACACACACACACACATACAGAAACACAGAAGCATATTCATTCACACAGACACACACACAAACACCATGTCGTGGTCAAGGAACTTACACACACACACAAATATTCACACACATGCCCACATGAACACTCATGCACTCATGATAAACACACACACACACACACGCAGTTGTCATGTGATGTGTGCTGCGCCATGGGGTCCAGATGAGTGGAATCTCAGTGCTGGCTCTCGCTACACTGAGCACCACAGGGGGTCTTTATCGTCGCAAAGATCAACAAAGCCACAGTCACGAAGCGCCGTCTCGATCTCACACACACACAAACACGAGCACACACATGCATACGCAACTATGTACGCAAATGCACCCAGGCATATTCACGCACACAGGCCAACAACACACAAAAAAAAGACAAAAAGGAGGAGGAAAAAAAACAACAAAAGCACTCACACATGCATACAAAGTGACAAAAGCTCACAAAAACATTCTCATTTCGACACGCAAAGACAAGAGCACAGCTGGCCAATGTTTTCAAGAGGACACACACTTCACAAGCTCTCTTGCACGGTTGCTGTCCAAAAAAGAAAAATCATTTAGGAAATTTTTTTGGGGGGAAAAAAAAAAAAACATGGATAAGTCCTATAACTACTTAATCCCTTCTTAAATGCTTGCATGATCTATCGTGTCTGCGATTTCACGGACAGACACAGAGAGAGAAGCGGCATGAAGTGCCAGCTAAGCAGATCTAGAGAAAAGGCATTTGTTAGATTGGAAGAGAGAGAGAGAGGGGGTGAGGGGGAGAGGGAGAGTTTAAAAGAGTGAATTCAGAAGGATCCAGGTATGATTTGAGGCAGCTCTCCTGTCTTTTGTTTTTTCCGTTCTACATCCGCCACCCATCATCATATCACTTCATTAAACCTAATCCTAATGCCTCTAATCCTCCAGGCACCCAAAAAAAAAAACAAAAAAAAAATAGCTCAAGTGCCTCATACCCCTCCATAACATCTCAAAACAGATTTCAGTGAGCGTTCAGTCGTGCTTCTGTATGTCTGCCACTGTGTTTGTGAACCAGAGTTATAGTTTTTCTAGCCTCGCTTCTTCCCAAAATTGCACAATGGTATTCAGGTTTTTCAAGTACTGAGGATTAGAGAAAATAAATTGTTTAGTCTGTGTGTTTTTTGAGGATCTGTTGTGGCCTGCTGTCTGCAATATTATGTTTCTGCCTGCTGTGTATATCCTGCAAGCTGCCTCTCCTTCAGTAAAAGGCTTGGCCTTCTACTTATCTGATAAATGCAACTGAGAGACAAACATGTTTTTTTTTTGTTTTTTATTTTTTGTTTTTTTTTTGGTCCAGAATTAAGCCAAGCTGAGTTTCTCCTTTAGGCTGAACTACCATAAAAAACTGTAAAGAGACCAAATATATGCTTGAAGTCCACAAAGAGCGGAGAGAAGCAGTTCAACACGGAAACTTGAGACAATTTAATCTGGTCAACATGCAGACACTTAAAGAAACAAAGAACACACAATGCAAGTCTTTTTAAAAAAAAAGTTTTTGTGCCTTTCAGCGCCTGCAAAAAAGTGAGTGTGCACGTGAATAGCTCTTCAAGCCTTAAACATAAATCTTACAAGTTTGTTAGCCAAATTTAGTAAGTTCTTTGGTAATTATTTGGATTTGGAAACTGTGTGTCAAGTACATACTACAGTGTGTGTGCGTGCATACGTGTGTGTGTGTGTAAGTGTCAGCGTGCCTAGTCGGTCAGTTTTTGGTCTGCCGCTGTAGGTCACGGAATGCATGTTTGGGTGTAGGTGGGTGGATGGGGGGGTGTGGGGGAGGGGAAGGGGGAGGTATACTGTGTATTCGTGTGTATGTGTGTCTGATATCTGTGTGTATGTGTGTTTGTGACAGTGACCCACTTCTGGTGTTTTTGATGAGCCAGATGGGTCACGGCAGCTGTAGGGGAAGAGGCGGAGGCGGACAAGGGAGAAGAGCAGGAAGACGAGGGGAAGAGGGAGGGAATTTTAGAAGGAGGAGGAAGACAACAAAGAGGAGGGGGGGAAAAAAAGGGATGTGAGGTGAAGGTGGAAGATTAGGGGAAAGATGGAGGAGGAGTGGAGAGGAGGAGGAGGAGGGAACATAGGAGGAGAGGAACTGTCAAAATGGGAAAATGAGATCTTCTCATGTGCCTGGTCTGTGTGTGTGTGTGTGTAGCGGCCCACCTTTACCCTCAGTACTACATGAGACAATGAGCGCAGACATTAGCGCGCAGACACACACACGCAGACAGTCGGGGAAGTTAAAAAGGCGTAAATTAATCATGTTTCTCATCCGGGCAAGACACCAACCACCCACAGAATGCGCCCACCCTGTCGGCCCCCACCTGCACCCCATGTGCGCACCGCTCCACCCCTCCTAAATGTTTCACATCAGGCGAGAAGTAATAGCTCCATGTTTAATTGATGGAGCATGGAGGCATTGTGCTGATAACACGGACTGTGGAGAGGGTCCAAGTCACAAAACACACACACTTGCACACACACACTCCAGGTACCTGTTAGGTGTAAAAAACACACACACACACACACACACACTGGAGGTTCAGTTACAGTAAGCGGTGCGTGATTCAGTGTTGGTGGTTATTGACTGCAGATTGAAACACACACACACACACACACACACACAGAGCTACTTGTCACTGATGTACCCTGAGGCGTTTCACATGTTTTGCATACTTACACACTGTATGTTGACTTTATGATGAGCTATTTTGTAACAGATATTTATTAACTCTCTATATAATAGAAAAGTCATTACCAGATGAATGAATTCAACACGGCGTGCCGCGTGAGGGTAGGAGCTGTTTGGAAAATGTAATGTTTTAAAACTGCTTTTGGCAACGGTCCAGCATGCTAATGGCGTCAATCAAGAGACAAAAAAATGAAAGAGAGATAAGAGTGGCACGAGGGGAGCCACAGAAGTGGTGTGTGCATGAGAGGACAAAGAGGTTTTGGTGTGTGGAAGTGAAGCATCAATTGGCTGCTGGCATGAAACATTTAAAGGACAACAAGACCCTTTTCCTCCTCTCTCTCTCTCTCTCTCTCTCTCCCTCTCTCCCTCTCTCTCTCTCATTCTTTTCTCTTTTCATTCGAACCGTACTTCTCTTCTCCTCATCCTCCTCCTCCTCTCAGGTGTTTTTTTTTTCCAAGCATGTGAGCTTGTTTGCAGTAATAGTGTCTGCGTGTGTGTGTGTGTAAGTGTGTGTGAGCGTGTGGAGAGGCTAGTTTTGCGGTTTGAGTGCTAAGTGAACGTGTCAGTGCCCAGGGCAAAGGGTCTCCCCGCGGGGCTGAACTCAGTCACGGGAGCACACAACCCACTGGTGGCACAGACATTCTACCCTCAGGGTGTGTGTGTGTCTGTGTGTCTGTGTGTGTGTGTTGAGAGTGAGAGATTGTGCGAGTTTGTCTGTCTGTAAATTTACCTTTCTATGCGTCTGTCTGTGTCTTTAGCTTGTGCTCATGTACATGTTTGTGCTTGTTTTCTGTGTGGGTTTAAATGTGTGTCTGTTTGTCAGTCAGTCAGTGTGTCTATGGTTGTGTGTGTGTGTGTGTATGTGAGTGTGTGTGTGCGCGTGTCTGTCTGTGCCTTTCATCTGCCCCCGTGTGTGCAAAATGTGCTTCTGACTGTGTTTGTGCTAGTTGTATGAGAAAGCTCGCCTCTGTGTGTGTGTGTGTGTGTGTGTGTGTCAAGCCATAGCTGAGGCACGATTCAGCCCTCGGGTCACTTTAATGTTGTGTGTTGCCCCCTTGTTGTCTGTCTTCATAACTACATCACTTGCATAAAGAACTACCACCACCAGACCCAACCTCTCACAGATATTTACATGCATGGTTAAAATACAACCCCCCCCTCCCCTCCCTCACCCCACACTCTCACACACTTAGTAGTCGCTGTATCTATGCCTGCAGGAACCACGAGGACATCTGCACAGTAAACACTAAAACCCCCTGAGTCTCAATCCCCAAATATTGCTCACACTTGCACACACTCACTCACTCTTTGGCTCTTTCCATCTCTCTTTTTCTTTCGCTCTCTTTCACACACCAACACACAAACACACGCTCACACTGCAAACAGATAATAGCCCATATTCTCCAGAGTGCATTCTGTGGTAACACAATGTAATACATTGTCGCGCTCTGGAGTTTTTTCTCCTCCCACACTAATATACTTCCTTCTCTCCGTTTCTCTCCATTCCATTTTTTTTCCCTCTTGTGTCTCTAGACCTTCGTCAGGACAAATGTCCGACATGAGGGAATCCAACACCTTACTGTTGGACCAAACAGATCACACATGGTTCAACAAGTTGATGATCACAGTTGTGGTTCAAAATATCTGAAAAGTAGGAAACTATGGAAAGACGTCATAATAGTGTAATTCAGTACAAAAAACAGTCTCTATTTTCATGGTGTTAAATAGCAAAATTAGCTACTGGACACATATATTTGAGTGTAACGATTTTCATTTATGATTACTCTGCATATTTTTTTTTAATTAATTATTTTGTCTATATAGTTAATAGTGCAAAATGTCCGCCATGGTTTGTGTGAAACATTTATCCTAATAAACATCGTAGACAAAACTTGAGCATTGTTAGTTGCGTAGAACCTTCTGTTCTTCAGTCTTGCTCCTTCGCATTTGCTGTAAACACACAAACCTTTTAAAATGTGTTCTTCTTTCTGTCTGTCTGTCTGTCTGTCATGGCCATCGCAAAGACATGACACAGACCTGATCTGCTAACAAGAGAAAGTTAGATGAGGCCAATGGAGAGACAGAGAGAAAGAGAGAGAGAGAGAGAGAGAGAGAAGCTTTATCCTCATAAATGCATCAAATGCCAATCATTTGTCACGTCAAAGTCATAAGGTGTTGGGTGTTTTGTCTGGTTGTCTAGTCTACCTCCCTGTCAGTCAGTCTTTCCAACTCCTCTCTTAATGTAAAGACAAAGGAACAGAGAGAGTGAGAGAGAGAGATGGCAAGGACAGTGATCGCTCAATAAAACCCATTTCAGTGTCTTTCAGGAAAAGACTTTCAAGTATGCGGCTGCCACTCTTTTGATCTCTGTCCTTCTACCTGGCAGTCTGCTCACATTTATGCTCTCAGCATTTGTTAAAACTTTTTTTTTTTGTCCATCACCACAAAGGCAAAGACAATGAAACATTGTTGTTAGAAAACAGAAAGTCTGGTTTGAATGTGGAACTGGAGAAACAGCCTTAGGATCATATTAATTAATTGCTTTCTTGCTCTCGTCAGCAAAAATGTGCGCACCAAATTTCATCCCACTCCATTAGTTTTTCGAGAAATGTTGGTCACACTCAAACATGTTGGACTGGAGCAATCACATCTGTTCTTTGACGGAGGTAATTAAATGATCAGTTCTGTTCTTTTGTTGTCTTCCCAAGGATGTCAGCTCTGTTTGCGAGTTTATTTCACCTTATTTACATCATCTAGCAAACGTCTACTTGGAGCTTTCTTGACATGGGAGCTGTCAGCATGTCATCCAAATATCAGCTGCTTCCCTGCCACATATCATCATGAAGATGAAAGCTTGGCGGATGTGATCTTATCCCTTATAAGCCTAGAAAAAGTGACAACAGCTTGGAGAGAATATACTGACACGCACAGAGAATAAAAGATAATTTTGGGAGATGTTCTTTTTCCAACAGACATCTGTAAAAACAATATCTGAAGGAGGGATTAGAACATCCATGTTCCCCTGCTTTGAACTGCTGACAGATAAAAAGATGTTTTTTGACACCAGCGGTTGAAACAGATTTTGATGGATAATGGAGCCCGCAGTTGTCAGTCTAAATGTTTTTCTAGACAGCTTTGATACTTCAGGCCTTATACAACAAACCAAACCAAACTAAATGCTATTTCTAGACTTTCCTTCTCAATTAGATTCCTCAATAAACAAAAAAATAAAAAATAAAAATTGCAGAACACTCATTATACAAGTATACTTGTTATTTGTAGATTATATTAAGCACATGTCAAAATACTGACTCTTCCCTCTTGAACAGACACTTTTCATTCGATGCTGGAAAAGCTTCTTCAGCTTCCTCCTTCAACTCTTCAAAACAACAGAGATTTAATGGCCTGCTGACTGACAGGCTGCGGTAAATGTTTGAACCATCAGACTTGATCTGTAGCCAGTCCTGCACTGGAAAAGGGAAACTCGTACTCGTATTAATCAAACTAATAACAAAACTACAAGTACCGAATAAAATGGAAACATATTATGTGATGGTAGATTAATGAGGAAACAGTCCGCACAGCATCACAGTAGTCTTTTGTGCAGCAATGGTCCATGCCAATGTCCGTTTTTCTTCATCCATTAGCTAAATTGTACGAACTCCATTATTCCCTGAGCAGTAAACAAAAGAACAGTTTGTTTTAAAGTCCCCCTCAAGTCAAAAATCTGTTTCTCTCTTCTTGTTCCTTCAGTTGGATGTTTGAGCTTCACTGTGCCGAATGATTCATGTGCAGTTTGACATTAGAAGCCTGTTTTCACATTCATCTCCTCAAAGTGGAAAGTTTCTCTATGCTCACCTCAAATCTGAGTGTTAGGCGTGTATTTACAAGCATGATTTGTGACATCACAACTATTTCAGACCCAGCTGTGCTCCAATATGCAGCTTATACAAGTGTTATATTGAAAGCCAAAGCCTCCAGTGCACATAAACTGAGAATGGACTTCAGTTTTTTTTTTATATGTCCTCAACGTGTTTAAATTTCACACATGGCTGTGTAAAGTTGCTTGCCAAATTATCAAACTACCTAGTTGAAGACACTTCATAAGTTTTGTAAATAGTCATACCTCTGTAGTTACTTCTAAATTAATATTATTAGTATGATAAATATTATTATTTCTAACAAATGGTGTGTATTATCCCCTCAGATGGAGTGCAGTGAGACAGTGTGTAGCTACTGTGGTGTAAGCTACCTCATTTTTCACGAGTTCCATCAGCTCCGCACCCGATTGGCTAAGTTGGAGGCTGAGCTCCTGGAACTGGGAGAGACCGCCCAGAGAGAGAAGGCCCAGCGAGAAGCACTGGAGCTGGGCAGGCTGGACTGGGAGAGGGCACTTCAACTGGAGGTGCAGAGAAAGGCAGAAGAGAAAGAGAAAAGCATGAAAGAAGAGCTGAAAGAAAAGAGCGCAGAGGCAGAAAGAGCTCTGAGAGAGGAGTTTGAACAAAAGGACGAGAGGAAAAGGAAAGAGATGGAAGAGCAGTATCAGAAAATCAGCGAAGAAAAAGAGAGACGACTCAGAAGAGAGCTTGGAGACCTAGAGGTGGAGAGACTGAGGAAGCAGCAGGAAGAGCTGGAGAGGAGGACTGAAGAAAGAGAGAAAGTTCTGAGTGACGCACTTCAAAAGGCCAATAAAAACTCAGATGAGCTGAGAAAATACCTCCAACAGCTGGAAGAGAGGTGAGGTTTGTATGTGTTTGTCTGTGTTTCCCATCCCTGGTGTGAAATGATCTCTAATGCCAGGCTTCATGTGGGCAATTATCCTGTGAGTCATGCTGCACAAAAACACGCAAGCACACTGTCAGACAAATAAGACATGTATCCCACTAGCTGGTGTGTGTGTGTGTGTGTTTGTGAATGTCTGACACAAACCTTTCTGTATAATTACATATGATACTCATCAAATTATGACTTAATATAGGAAGAAACAGACATCTTATTAAAAGCATTTTTAGTGAATTCATAAATGTAATTCCTTTATATCTTTAGTGAAAATGTAACAAAAGCAGACTTGTATTCTACACTTTGGATCCGTGTCCAGAAATGATACATGAGGGGGCAGACTGCTTAAGCACCAGGATGTGTGGGGGTGTTCAGCTGGAACATAAAACATAGTTTCATAACGTGGGATATGAGTCTGTGCATATTTAGAATATTTTTTAAACTTATTATTTGTAACCCTGAGAAAATGTACTGAGAACGATAATAACTGTTTCATAAAATTGGCACTTTAAGCAATTGTGATACCCGACCTTACTGATTGATGATTCATCTAATGCCTTATAACTTGAGGCCTTATGTAACATCAAAAGTGCATTATGAAGGCTTAGAGAAACCATTTGGCATCCTAATGAATAAGAAATGTTTCCCAAGGTTTTTATTATCTTAAATCCATAAGAAGTGTTGCATAGACTGTCTGTTCTTACAGCTTCGTTCAATACTTACTGTATCAACCCATCGATATTGAACAGTCACACAGAAAAAAATTAAACTGTTTTTGTTTTTTGGCCATTGACTTAATAATCTTAATAGACCAGAATGCAACAGAATGTTCAATTCCACCATTCATTGCTATCTCTCTCCCCACCTACTTATGTATTACATCTGAATGCAACATGTTCAGTCATGGTCTCTGGGGAATGTAGGAAGCTATTTTAGGGAATTAAGTATACACCAAAAATGGTCTCATGAATAAATGTTATATCACAGGTACCACTACTTCTCAGGAAGCTTTCTAGCATCAGAGCTTCTTTATGTAGTAAAAGCACAAAACCAGTATATCCTACTTATTTTTTTAAAAATGCAACTGTAATTATAAAAGTACACTATATACAATCTTTTACAGTTAATTTATTCACTTACTTGCTAGTGTGTGTTGTTATGTTTCTGTGTCTGGGTTGTCTTGTGCAGTAGAATACAAATATGTTATTGTGTTTCACTTTTTCCACCTACCAAGCCCAAATTCAGATCATGCAGGCATTATCATCATCATCATCATCATCATCATCATCATCACCATCATCATAATCATCAAAAGTATGTATATGCACGTACATGTAGTTACCCACGTAAAGTGACATATGGTGAACACGGCACACAGGTGGTGAAGATTGCTGTTGTGTCACTTACATCAGCTTTAAAGTGTCGGTAATCAAATAGCAGGTGCCTGTAAACAAACAGCCATCAAAGCCCGAGCCACGTTTCTGGGGAAATATGTAGGAAATGCTTGCATGCCATGACTCATGACAATGCTATTGGTAGCCTGAAACATCTAAAGAATATCCTGTTGAAATGCAAAACAATGACACTGTTCTGAAGCTCTAATCACACAACCGTATGCAACCATGCACGCACACCTGCATCGTCACCCACAAACGCCCAGTGTACACCACAAATAAATAATATGTTAGAGGATGTTGTGGACAGAAAGAACAAAAGGTTTGCTCCGTTTTTCTAATGATTTTTTATTTTATTACAACACACACATACACACACACACACACACAATGAAAAGTTTCAGTCATTACCTCAGTTGGAAACCATTGCGAAAACACCCTCAGTACACCCACACAGGTGTTTTCACTTATTTCGCCTAATTAGACCTCTCTTATGAACTGTGTGGCTTTGTACAGACTGCCTTTGATTGACATTTCCATTGCTCTGTCTCGGACCAGTTAGGGTGGGACAACTCACTCTTTCCAGTTAATTAGTAGCATAGCTCCTTCCACCTTCATTACTAGCAGAGGTCTAATTAGACATAATAATTAAGATGTACATTATGTGTTGACCAATTGAGCCTTTTCATGGAAGATATTCTGACTTGTCAAAGCAGGAAAAGCACAAGGGATGATTAACAACATTAACAATGGCTCTGTTCTATTCTATTAATTGTCCCAGCAGTTCATGTCAGTGAGTGAGCATGCACAATAACAGAGCGCTGAAACCAGCTCACCTGAATAGAATACAGCCATTGAATTAAAGTTATTAACTCCACCTGTGCTTTTCCTGCTTTGACGAGTCAAAATGTCCACTGTGAAAAGGGACTTTTAATTGTTAATAATTAAATTAATAAAAGCACGATGAGCAATCTAGCAGAAAACTAATGCAATGCGGTGTAATTTGGAACAAGAAATTACAGTACAGACATGCTAAATCCTCAAAAGTCCTCATGACCTCGTTTTGCTTGAATTTTTTGCAGTGTTTGTGTGTGCATGTATGAGTAGGCCACAGCTGGTACGGCTGGGTATCTGGTTTGTTTGTTATGTTGTCGTGTGTGGGAGACTGACCGAGCCAATCCACTATCTGCACTAATGTAAGCTGATTATCTCTCTCATACACTGCCTCCTCATTCAGTCAAAAACACATGCAAACACATTCACTGTGCACAGTTGTGCTCTGGAGCCGTGGGGCCAAGCGTGGGTCATGGAGTCAAAGTTCAGACGCAGAGATAATGATGCATGGCACAGTGATGTTTGAGAGGCCAGCATAGACCGACAGCAGTGGATTCATTGTCCTGATCTTCAGTTTCTTCTTGTTTTTTTCTTTTTGTGCCTTTATTTTTCTCTCTTATTTGTTATATTTTATAATACATCTTAGAATATGTCTTTGTTCATTTGCATTCACATGTGCAAGACACCTTTTATTTTTCATTTGACTTAAATACCATAATTCATTCTTCTACCTTCAACTGTTTACGCACTAATTTGTTTTTTGCTCACTCACTTTCACTCTCCTTTCTCTTCCTCTTAGTCAACCTCACCAACAGCAATTTACCAGTAATTTTCTGCAATTGTACGCCATCACTCACACAGGTGGTAATGAATAGATTAAAAGGTAGGTGAGGGAGAAAAAGAAAAAGATAGCATGCAAGTAGGAGTTAATGAGAATGCTCTGTGTGGTTGGCTACACAGCATGAGTGTGACTCTTGTTATGTGAGATATGTCATCTTCATGATGGATGGCCTTCCCCTCCCCCTCTGAAACACTATACAGATTTTGTTGTGTGATTATGTAATGAAACCGTGAAAGTATACTGTGTTGTAAAGAGAAAGTATACTATGTTGTAAAGATGTTTTTATCCTGCAGTGCACTTGACCAACCTTGTACAGCTGCGATCAAACACATACACACAGGTTTTCCTTTTCTTCTCTTGAAATGTCATTACTTTGTTCTCATATGTGACTTAGTTATTCAATCCTGTGTTAGTCTGACAGGATGAGATAAGTGGTTGTGGTGAGTGTGTGTGTGTGTGTGTGTGTGTGTGTGTGTGTGTGTGTGTGTGTGTGTGTGTGTGTGTGTGGTGGCGGGGAAAAGGGGGGCGGGGGGGGGGGACTTAACTATTACAACACACTCCAAACAAAACAAACCTGATTAAAATGTCATCTGTCGGACAATGTGTGTGTTGGTGCATGACTATGTGTGTGCATGTATGACAGGTGTATGACTAAGGAAAGCAAGGTGAGATGGGTAGTAATGTGCAGAGCGCAATTAAACCTGATTTTAAAATGTCACCTGCTCGACAAGTTCAAACATAGATGAGCTGGAGATAATTTCATCTGCCAAAGAGAAAGAAAAAGGGAGGGAGGGAGGAAGAGAGGTCATGTAGAAGTCACTGTATTAACCAGTTTCTGATTTGTAAATACTGTGCATGTCAACATCTCTTTGGTAATTAAAAACTGTGAATCTTGCATTCTTCTGAAAGGTCCCAAATATCCAACTTGCCAAATGTGCCTTAAAGGATAATGTTGGCAATTTTCTATATTTTTCTTATTGTCAACAAAAGAGCCAAACCAGCCTTACCTTACTTAAGTATTATGTGTGTATCCAAAGTCTGATATATCTTATATCTCTGTGCTGTAGACCTCCATTGTTGTCTAAAAACTATTAAAAACACATCAGTGACATGTTCCTTCTTCCCTGAAACCATTTGTGTAGAAGCTGCTCCAAAGACTAATAACAGGGATAAGATACAACTCTCAGGAGCGGAGTTCCTTGTATGGGAGACACCACTGTGCATGCGTGGTTCCGTAATATAGCTTTGCTAGCTTGTTGTGCTACATATCACAACCTCTTGACTCTGTGCTTCATTAAAATTTATCTACTAAGAACTCAGTATAATGAAAAGACATAAAGAGGTTGAGATATGTAGCACAACAAATTAGTGAGTTCATTGCTGGTTTGGCTCTGCACATGAGATTTTGTTGCCAGAAAAAAAAAAATATAGAAAATCGCCAGCCTTGTGCTTTAAATCCTACAACTGAAGCTCTGCAACAGATGCCATAACTATTTTACCATTGCTTTTTTGTAAATCTATTTCCGCTGGGTTGAACTTTGACACATGAATTGGTGCCATTGACCAATAGCAAACAGTAGAGTCTTGACAGTACTGACCTTTGAGGTAACGGAGAGCTGAAGAGTCTAAGAAAGAAAAAACTGTCACAGACTGTTGGCTGAGTTGCACCATTCACTTCCACATAACCTTACTCTGCCTGAATATAATCTGTTCCAAGGAAGAGGCATAGTTACCAGACAGTTATGAGACAACAGACTCTCTCGTAAGGTGACTCATTTTGTGTATGGTTCACAACCTCTACTTCTACTTTGTTTATTACAGCCATGCATAACGTAACCTATACCACCAACTTCTGACGAAACTATGTTTTGCGTGGCTTAGTTTCTTCACTCCAAACCAGTTGATGGAAACGCACCTAATTGGTATTTTCCTTTTGCAATATTTCAAAAGTTCAACACAGCTACTGTGTTGAAAGTGGTGGAGAACTAGAGAAAGAAGTGAAGAGGTGATATTGCTTGGGGGAGGTAAAGAAAGTAGATGTTAAAGGGGAGCAAAAAATTACCAAGTGAGTAGAAACTACCCCTTGGTAAGAGAAACTGATAAACAGGCATGGACAGACAGAGCTTGTCTATCTGAAGACAGGTTGAAACTTATCATCTATGTGTTGCGCATGCTTATGGTGTTGAGAGAAGTGTCTGGGAATTTAATACGCTCTGCTAGTTCCCTTTGGCTGGCTGGTCCCAGTCTTGATCCAAACAGTGTGTCTGGGTGTAAGCCTGTTTGCATTTGGATCTGACTTTGTGTCTCTGTGTGCTTGTAATATGTAATATGTGTGTATATGTGTGTGTGTGCACATGCCCGCACACACTATGCATACACCTGCAATGAATAGGTCAATCACTCTTGTGCACAGGAACAAAAATCAGACTTAGCAGTTATCATAAAAATGTGTGCAGAAACACACAAATACAGAACACACACACACACACACACCTGGGGCTGTATCGCTACGGTGATAAGACAACTTGCAGATGGGAGAGCGGGGGTGAAGGAGTGACAAATGATGGATGACAAATAGAGAGGCATCCATTCGTAACAAGGAAGTACTTTACGGCAAATTAGTTATGTCCTCAATGTGGTTTTATTTCAATTTCAGGTTTCCACTGGCAACCACTGAAACAATACACAAATAACTACACACGGTCTCCTTCTGTGTTTGTGTGTATGTGTTAGGTAACGTGTCAAGTCTACTATGTACAGAGTCAAACAGCCTTCAAAGCCAGCATGTGAGGTATTAGCACAGATCCAACTTTGAGTTTGCATTACCACATCAAACATACAAGCACGCACGCACACACACACACACACATTCACACACTACTGTATTGATGCTGTGTATATTTTAGTTGCGTTGGAGTAGAACCCTCCCCGGTAGAAGATGACCTCTATTCAACTCCAATAGTGGCAACTCTACAGTGGGGCTCATGACAACAAAATAAACAAAAACAACTGTATTAATGTGTGTGTGCATGCATCAAGAGCACACACACACACACACACACACACACATAAAATGACAGAGTTTATTTGGTAATCAACAATAACATGTTGGAGCAGTAGCATAGCAACCCACACATACAAATGAAACAAAGACGACTTGCTTTACTGAATTTGAATCCAAATTGACTCGCTGGAGGACAAATGCATTTTCATATCCTTTTACTTAATTCGGTTTGCCACAATATGATATCATTGTTTGTGCTTGTATTTTGTGCCTGTGTGTATGTGTGTCTGTGTCTGTCTGTATGCATGTGTGTGCGTGTGCATGCATGCAAGTGTGCTGTTTTGATGATCACGATCACTGCTATGGTATCCTTGACATAGTTACCAGATAACTTGAAAACAAAAATAAATACAGACAGGTGTCACACTTCTCACACATACACATAGAAGGTTTTTCATGAAGGATTACGGTTAATTAACGAGGCCCTGACTGATCTAATTAAACTGCTTGAAGTTTACATCAAAACATTTAACCAGGCTTTGACAAGCCTAAAATGTCTTTTCTGCTTTTTTAATTTTAGAAACATTTGAAATCTGTTCATTCTGTGTTTGGGTAAAGGTGTATTGTGCTGTTTTTTTTGCGTTTTTTTTGCTCCTTTTCGGTCAGAGTGAAATGGCTTTTAGCTTTGAATGTACTGCCATCGTGCTGATCAAAACACTCTTTTAACTCCACACATGCGCACACACAGTGGGTGAACAGATGACACTTTGAAATAGGGAAGCTTTCATGTCACTTCTAATGATGACAGAAAATGCCAGTACATACACACACATACACACACACACACACATAAATATGCAACCACATTTACTGCTAGCACACACCAGCTACCACTTAATTCCACATCAAATTCACCCTGACTAATGTCAGACAGCCTGGAGCACTAAATGCTTATAGACAGTCCCTCATTTCCAATGTCTCTTGTGGCTCAACAAGGAATTGCAACACATTTGTTTATGGCAGGCTGTTTGCTCTGAGGGCACCCCTGGTGATACCAAGTGATAACTGCACCTTCTAGACAAATAAGAGAGACAAAAAATAGTAAAAAAAAAAAAAAAATCAAAGGCAATAAGCTTTATTGGCCTTAAGCCATTCATTCTAGATGTTGATTAAATTGCCTAATCTGATATGAAGCAGAAGGATGTTCTAAAGTTAAGGCCTGACAAAATTACAACCACCCTTTCTTTGACCCAGATCTGAAACTACAATAAACAAACATAATGTCAAAGAACATTTTGTACACAGTCCTGAGCTGAAAATAAGCCCACGAGGGGAATTTAAGTTAGGCTTTGTAATGTTGACCTTCAGCCTAAATCTCGGAAAATATGATGGCACACAAAACTTGTAAACTCATACAGACACCTAAAAAAAGAAACAATTTGACTTGGTAGGTCACAATAACACTGTAGCTGGCAGATCAGTGTTGTTGATGTGTGTGTGTGTGTGTGTATGGCATGTCTTGTATGTGTGTTTGCGTGTGTGTGTGTGTGTGTGTGTGTGTGTGTGTGTATGACATGTCCTGATGAGGCAGTTGATTTGGGAAGCTGGTAGGGGGTACTCTAATCTGGCACACACTCACTGGCACTGTGCTACCTAGTTATTCCACTGACAGCCACTGCCCTGGGAACAGGAGCTCAAGCTCACGCACACAAAGCACACACAGATCCGTATACAAACACACGCACACACACATTCACACACAAATTCACGCACACCCCTCTCGAGGCAGTGTTCTTTCTGATCTCGCTTTGGGACTGGTGGGGACAGATGGGTGAACAGTGGGAGTCTGGGCTGCCATCACTCGAAAAGCAAAGGCACGCACGCACAAATGCACACATTTTACACACACACACAAACACACGCAGGATCACAGGCTCACCCAAACTTGGTCAGAAAGTGGCAAACATACAAACAGACATGCTAAAACGCTCATGGAAAATGTGTAACTCGCTCGGTTTCTCTCACACAAGGACACACACATCAGCTAAGCCATAGTCACACGCATACTTATTTACTTGTAAACACCCACTCATTCACACTCACACACACACACACACACACAAACAAACACAGGATTACTAGAAACACGCCTACTTGCTCGACCCATTCTCACCCCACACTGCTCTCAACCTCCCTTCCTGCACTTCCTACTGAAAGTGTAACACCTAATCTCTTTTTCAAGACTAGGAGCCAAAAAGACGGCTTATGTTACATGACCAACATTCACAGAAGAAAACAGAGCATGGAAACGAGGACACACATTAAAGGCATTCAAAAACAAATTCTCAACAAAGAAATAAAGGTGCTTTATTTTATTTTGATCCTTAAATAAAAAAAACACAGATAAACATGTAAACTGTGATTTTTTTTTTTTATCTCAGTGATATTTCAAAAAATTTGAATCCAACACAGCATGATCGTATTGTACAAATAAGAGTATTGATCTGTGCACTGATGTTTAGTTTAACTTTTGCCCACTTACGAATAATTCTGAGTATTTAACCATATTGCACTGTTTTCATTCAGGGAATAAAGGTGGCTCAGATGTCATCACCTGACCTAAATATGAACTTGTATGTGTTCATGTATATCATATTATGTTTGAAAGCTCTCAATCATCAGTAAGTGGAGCTTTAAGTTTAGATTCGCTTCACTATAAGACTGCTGATATATTTTGAGGTCATTAGAGTAGCATTATTCAGACTTTGACGGCAGTTAGTTCCCGACTGGACTAAAAATAGACAGTAGTAAGGAACACACATAAAGATCATATCTTTCTGTTGACTTGGTGTGTGTCCTTCACATAACCTGTCAACACAATTGACATTGTTACTTCAATATTGTGAGCAGGATAAGGCTAACTATAAATATCTGAATCTCATAATCACTGTCTATAAGGTTTCATTATCTGTTTGGCATTCAGCGTTGCATCAGATATGCTTGCTTACTGTATATACACGACTACCTTCAATCTTTGCGATGCTTTGAATTGTTCTGTATTTCTTTTCCTGACTTTAAAGATGACCGTCATCCTCAGGTTTTAGTTCATGCATCATATTATGAACTACAGATATAATGAGTAGCATCTTTTAAAAAAATAAGGAAATCGTTCCTATATCTTCAGATCGGCTAATTTACTTTTTTTTTTTTTTTTTCATTTAGTGGCTTATTCAATGAATTACATGTCTTCAACCATTAGAAATAATACTTTGGGTGACCTTTGTCATGAATTTGTTAAAGAGTGTTTATTATTTTTCTATAGACTGGCAGAGTGATGGCATATTATTCAGCAGGACTGCATGAACATTTTAATTTTACTCACCATTAGTAACCTTTAGCATTAATATCTGACTTTATTTCAATTAACATTATTCCTCCATGCTGTAGACTGCTGGCTTAGTTCAATAGGATTTAATTACTTTATATGTTTTTAACATTTTCCTTTTATAGTTAACATATTTTAAATGTTTTATTTCTAGTTTATAATGTCTATAATGTTTTAAAACGTTCAGTTGTATTTATAATGTTTTCTTTTGTATCTCGGCAGTAGCTTTATAGTGATGTTTTAATATGGCATCAGTCTAATGTTTTGCAAACTGTTTGATTTGTATATGATCATGACTTTCTAGTTTTTACTGTAGTTTACTTTGGTCATTCTGTAAACTGAGCTCAGTCTGTTTGTCCAAACATGAGTTCATCCAATAAAAGGGAAGACATTCGTTGACCAGTTGTCTGTCAGTAAGCACTACCCAAAGTTGAACACTGTCAGCAGATCAATATCAATAACACAGCCACATCAGGATCACCACACCTGCCAGTCAGAAGACTCTGTCAGTAGTAGAGGGAAAGCAGAAGTCAAGGGCGTTATTGGCTGGTTGTACTTTACTGTTAAAGTAGTATTGGTCAATATGTACTGGCTTACTTCAACCTTTGAAGGAAGCAAGCATGGAAGGAGGAAGTACAACAGTGGTGTTACCATGGTGGTACCATATTTTCATTGCACAGGGCTTCTGAATGGCTTCCCTTATGTTTGTTTCTAAAGTGCTTCTAATCAGCAGAAAATCCCCTTTATCCCATTCAAATTGCATGTCTTGATTAAACTTTGTTGGTCATGATTATTACCTGTCTGGTTTTAGTCTGTATTTGTCTCGTCTGCTCTGCGGAATACTTAGTGCTCACTATGTTTATGTCTCTCTCTGTCTCGCAGTCACTGCTTGTTTGTGGTATTTTAGGAAAGAACAGGACGTGTTGTCTCTGTTTTCTGAGTGTCCAGGTCACACAATCTTACTGTTTATTTGTCTCATATTATTGCTTTTCTCTGAGATCTGTCCATCAAATTTGATTGCTCCTGTCCTGTGCTGTGTATTTCAATTATTTCCTTCTTTTGCTATCTTTATTGGGCACTTCAATCATATTAAATCTTTTCTTCTATGCTTCGCTGACTCTACTCAAATAATAATTCATCATGTATTGGATTATATGAAACAAGATAAGATGAGCTGGAGAGGGAAGCCCATCTCTTTATATCAATTACCTCTGAGGTTCATTTTAATTTTTCATCTCATTCCATTTCATCACGATCATCCTCTCCTCTATATCATTAAAGTTGCATCATCTATAAGCTCATTTTACCCCATGGGAGTACAGTTGCATTATGTTTGGCTTAGGTTTTCTAATGAATGAATATTGCTCACAAGTCCAAACCCTCATTTTTCTGCCTTCCTCTCCTTATTCCTCAACAGGGTGGCAATAGCAGCTTCCACGAAGGAGGAGGCAGAATGGTTACTTAGAAAAGAGAAGCAGCAAGGCGAAATTGTCAGGTAAGGAAATAACATGAAAAACAGAATGGAGAAAATGACTTGAAAGAATAGGGGGAAGAAAGATGTGAAAAAAGCAAAACCAAAGCAGGATGGAGTTAAAACACAAAAACAAGAGATGGAAAAAAAATCCCCCCAAAAAACAAAGCGTGAGTCTGCATCACTCTGATTGGCTGTCTGCTCCTTGACCAGATGCATGGCAGGAAGGCCAGGGCAGATGGGAAACAACTGTGCGAGATGATAGAGGGAAGACAATAAGAGGGAGACTGGAAAAAGAGAGGAGAGGAGAAAGTTAATTCAGCTGACCCATTGTTTTTTTTCCCTGGAAATAAAGAGAGATGTGAAAAAAAAGAGGTGAGCAGTTAATGACAGGAGAGAGGCGGAGGTGAGGAGAGTGGGAGGGAGGAGATGAGACACGAGGGGGGAAAGGAGGACTTTTCAATCAGGCTGCTGACATTGAAAGCTGTAAAATGAGTAAACCATCGATTGAGCAATTGCATGCAGTCTCTTTCTCTCTCTTGCTGTTTTTCACTCTTTTAGCCTTATCACTGGTGACAGATCTGATCTCATATCTGTTCCTCCATTTGGTGCTGTCAGCCTTATGATTTATGTCATCTGACATTATAAAACTGGCTCTCGTGACAAGCAGTGCTCTCCTCCATTCCGCACGGAGCAGCTCAACGTCTGCTCTCTCATCCCGTCTCGTCTGAGACTCCGTTCATTTTTGATCACCTTGAGCTACGAACCCTGAATAAGAAAAACAACAACCACTCAACCCCCTTAAGCTCTCAAAAACTCACTTTCACTTTGCACGCAACACCCAGCCATGTTCATGATGTTTGTCTGTCAGTATACAGGCTTGTGTGTGTTTACGCAGGTGTGTACGTGTGCCCTTGCATGCTTGCAACACATCCGTGTGGGTCACATATGTCTGTGTGCACCCACCTTTGTGTGTGTATGTGTAAGAAAATAGGAAACGGTTCAGTGTGCTTTTACCCACATGTTCCTTCAAATGTGTTCTTCGAATAACAGAATGTTCTATTCCAGCACTCTAGTTTTCCACGCTTTGCATGGGTTTGTGACTTGAATGAGCATGTGTGTGTGTGCACGTATGTGTGTGTGAGTGTGTGAGCTGAGCTAGTGATCTTTCATGTTGCTCAAAGTGCTTTCCGTCTGAACATATTTCTTTGAGAGTGAGAGAGATGGAAGAGAGAGAGGGGAAAGGGAGAGTGCTGTAAAACATGGCTGTGCCCGTTTTTTAAGGACGTGGTTACATTAGTCCCCAATAACCTTCTATTTCTTATACTCAACTTTTCTTTTACACAACTTTTAATGTATTACCTTCTTTTCATTATTCTCTCTCTTTCAACCTGTTATTCATTCTCTACATCTGTGGAAGTAAATGACAAACAAACTGATTGAGCACTAAACATATTCTAGGACTGTTCAGTCTACAAGTCAGCATGAGTGACAGGCCCAGATTTTGTTTTTTGCCTGAGTGAGGACAGAATCAGTGTAACAGATGATTTGAGTCTGCAAGAGGAATTGTGTAACTACTTTTAAGTGAACAACTTCAACAAGTTGCTCACTAGTTATTATCAAAACTGCTGTATGAATTGTGTTTATATAAGGTTTTGCGCCATACCTACAGTGGCCTGACAGGTGCCTCCGTAAAAAAGATCACAATCTTATTATTATTATTATTAAAGTGATTGAATCAATGTAAAGCCTTCAACGTCACTATCCGGTGTCATTTGTTAGACCTCTCCATTCACTTTCAAAATAAAAACTTAGACTATAGATAGATAGATAGATAGATAGATAGATAGATAGATAGATAGATAGATAGATAGATAGATAGATAGATAGAAGTGTAAAATAATCAATAGTCCAATACTAAGTGTAAATATAACACAAACACAAGCCAAATGGATTGTGTAAAACAAGTACATTACACAGGGAAAGTAGTCACAATTAAGAAAAAGAAAAAGTAATCACAATTAAGAAAAACAAGAGCATTCATTATACAAAACATTTTTCAACAGAATCTTAAAACGTTCTAGGGATAAAAAATAAAGGATAAAATGATGTCACTGTCACTTGTAATAAATCTAAGAAAAGTCTAAGTTTAACGAGGGCCTTTTGAATCGACAAAAAGTCTGCCTTCGAAATAGACAAAGCTTTGTCCAAAGAGGGCACTGATAAGTAAATTACTGTGTCGTCAGCATGATAATGAATAGAGCTGTTACTAATCAATGAGCCCAGGTCACTTATGTATAATGTGAATAGAATAGGACCGAGTATTGAGCCCTGTGGCACCCCTTTTGTAATTTCAAGGAAACCAGTTTGATGGCAGTCCACTACTATTGCTTGAGTTTTACCAGTAAGATAACTGTGAAACCAGTTAGATGCATTTGTGTTAAAACCAATTGATCCAAGTCTATTCAAAAGAAGAGTATGAGCCACTGTGTCAAATGTTTTAGACAAATCAGTGAGCAGGGCAATGCAACACTCCTTCTTATCCAGAGAACAGATTATATAATTTACTACCTTGCATTCTGCTGTCAAAGTGCTGTGTCCAGTTCTAAAACCAGACTGATGGGAGTTTAAAATACAGTACTCAGATAGAAAGTGACGCAATTGATTATTGATGAGATTTTCTAAGATTTTAGTTAAACATGACAGTTTGGAGATTGGGCAGTAGTTATTTGGGTCAGTTGTGTCACCGCCTTTATGAAGAGACAGTACATGTGCTGCACACTTTTGGAATATTCCCTGATACAATAGTTAGATAAAAATTATGAGTTAAAAGATAAACTATAATAGGTGCAGCCAGTAATAAGTGTCTTGTATTCAAAAGGTCTGCTCCAACAGCCTTTTTTGGGTCATTTGAGGCCAGAGCATCAAAAACCTCCTCAACATTGAACTGTCTCAAGGAAAATTATTACAAATGTGCCCGTCTGGGATATGTGTAAATAGATTTGGATTTTCAAACAGGTGACCAGAAGAAATAAAATGACTATTAAAAATATCACAGATTTGTTCTTTTTCTGAGACAAGGACGGACAGATGCTTGGGTAGGGCGTAAACATGACCATGATTTAGTCTTCCAAAATATTGCTGTATTTCCACAACAGACAGGACATCAACAAAATAACATGACTTAGCATTTCTAATTGCTCTGACACATTTGTTTCTCACTGTCTAAAGATTTGCCAGTCTGTAGATAACTCCGAGCCTCATCCTTTTGACCATGCTACACCCCTGAACCTTAACATCTATGAGATTTCAGGTGTGAACCAAGGATTCAATCTATTTTTTTCTTACCCTGTATTTCTTAAAGGGAGCATGTTAATTTGCCAAGGAGTTAAAAACATCTGTGAAATGGCTTAGGACTAATTCAGGGTCAGGAATAGCACACCTTGTGTAACCTTGTGATATCACTGAGAAATAAATCACAGAGAAAAGCCTGCTCAGCAAAATGTTTAGTCTCTCTTTATGATAAAATGTGATGGAATCTGTTTTTGTCTGGAATCTCTAATGCAGAAAATTGGACAATGATCACTTAAGTCTAGTGCAAACACACGCACAATTTTCAGAGCCAAACTAATTTAAAAGTAGTTTCAAGTGGTTGCGACCACTCCTTTTTTTCTAAAGCTCGTTGATTTGCTTAATATTACATGGCGCATAGCCAAATAAGTCTCTGTGTTCATTGTGCTTACTTTGAGCAACGTCCCAGGACAGACTTGAACCGGAACCGTTGCAGTTCACATGATATGTGTCTTTACCCCTCTTTCCCCTACGCAGACTTTAACTTTGACACTAAGACATGACCCTAACATCCAGATGTGGGCGCATGCTGTTGAAGCACACCTCTTGCAATCTCAACTACATAGAACTTGCCAAAACAGCTGGAAAAAATAGCAAAGGAGGAAACACAAAAACAAGCGCACACATGATCAGGATTGCAGGCTCAAAACCAATTTTACTGTTAGGAATCTGTCTTTATTCTCTCAGATACTCAAATATTTCTCTCACACATTTAAAATAATGAAATTGCTGCATCAGTTCTTGTCAGTCAGAAATACTATGCAAAATGTGTAATTGTGACTATTGTGTGACTTTCTAAGTTCTAACTTTCACATATATGGTTTTTATTAACAACTGGGGAAAAACTCTTTTCAAGGAAAGAGCAGTTGCATTTTTAATGTTGTGTTGATCTATCCAAGCAACGTCAGTATGCTCTTTTACAGAAATACCTTCCTTCAAAAGCCCACAGTTACACATGTTTACACTAGGAAGTAGTAACCACAGTCCGCTGCTCTTACACACTAATAATTGGGGATTAAGAGTCCTGGTCAAAGTATTTTTTAAGGAGGGAGAGAGAGGCCCAAAGAATTTCCCTGCCACATTCCAGCTACAGTCTTTCTGCGCCACACCTCTAATGGATAGTGTTGTCTTATTCACACACTTGTCATCCTAACAGCACTTGTTAACAGCTACCTAGGTAGCTATTAACAATACTGTCTCAATCTCTATATGACAGCTCACACAGGATGTTCAGATATTTTATCCGTCTGTAACGGAGCAATGAAATACTGTCAATTTATTGAGGAAAAACAATCAAATGCTCTATCGGTTTTTATGCATTTAAACTGAATTTTCAAGCTGTTTTTTTTTTTCAACGTGTGTTTGTATGTTAGAGGTGTGTGTGCACAGCAGCAGCAGGCCCTGCGAACTACTCGCTCCGTGCTCCTCTCTTCTGGCAATGAGCTCACACATGTACGGGGTTTCCTCAGCCAGCTGATGGGGGCCTGGCAGGTCTTCAGATGTCAGATACTTCAACACAGCACACAGGTGTTCTCAGGTAACACACACATCAATGCACACACACACACACACACATACTCACACCACCTCGAGCTTCATAATAAGTATAAACAGAAAGTGTGAGAGAGGGAACATAAATTTGATGTGTGTGGTGATTCATTGGAAAGAAAGCTGGAGCTGACATGAAAGAAAGATGTTGGCAAAAAAAAGGAGACAAAGACAGTTGAGCAAATAATCTCTCGGTAGGAATAAATATTAGTTTAACAGTGGCTCTTTCAGTTTTGAGGGCAGCACCCACAATAGATGTGTGTGCATACATGCATGTTTACAATTGCACAAACTCTTGTAACATTTAAAGAGAATTTAGGCAACAACAGGGAGAGTGTGTGTGTGTGCATGTGTGTCCGTTGCTGTGCGTCAAAGCTATAAACTCATGAAACGCTTAGTATAAATTTAAAGAGACTTCAAGCACGATGGGCAGAACTGAAGTCTCTGTGTGTGTGTGTGTGTGTGTGTGTGTGTGTGTGTGTGTGTGTGTTCATCGTTGACAGTAAATGCCCCGAAGGAGAGCTAACCTCCGGCTCACCGCATGGGTGGGTCTTTTTCTTTTTTCTGCTGCACGTTCCAAACAGCTGCCAAGTGTGTGTGTATGTGCGTGCGTGTGTGTGTGTGTGTTTGGCAAAGAGACAGAGAGAAAGAAGGAGAGACAGAACAAGAGAACGTTTGATAGAGGAAGAGGGAGAAAAAGAAAGTCATCTTGTGTTTGTAGTGATGCCGTGTGAGTATGTGTTTGTTCAGTGACGTGAGCATGAAAGGCAGCTGCTGCACGAACCAACGGATGCAATAAAATAAAACACACCCAGAAATGCACACAAACATACACAAAGAAACACACGCATACAGTACACAAGCAGGAACATTAAAAAAATCTACACATTCACATTCAGACTTTTTTTTTTTTGGAAATCCTTTCTATAACCAGAAAAGTCCCGTTGAGATACATTATCTCTTCTGCTGGGAAGTCCTTGTCAAGATGGCATCTTAACTCATGGGGTAATATCCTGCTTTATGTTGTTAGGGCCTGAGCCCTGGAACAGGGCGAAGACCCTATTGTTATTACTCGATCGTTACTTTCTTTCTCCTCACGCGCCTTTCAACCTGAATTTGACCCCCTAAAAATGCTCAAAAAGTCACCAAATTTGGCAGGGACGTCCGGTCCGGCGAAAAATTCGATAATATGTAAAAATTATGCCCCCCACCCCAAATTCGCTCTCTAGCGCCACCTAGTTTCCGTATCTGCCTTTAGGAATGTCATAGAGACACGGGACCAACGCCTAATTGTTCGTCTGCTCAAGACCTAAAAATCATACGCTGACACCCCAGACCTAAATCCAACAGGAATTCCGATAATTCCAAAAATGTCGCAAATTTTGCCCATCTTCTAACATTATCTCCTCCGTGACCGCTCATCGACATGGCTTGAGATTTTAATATATCGCTCTCTACACTTTGATGAACAAATGTTATGAACAACTTTTTAATAGCAGGTCCGGTTTTCAAAATATTGGCCTCCAAAATTGGTGTGTTTTGGGGTGTTTTTTGTCCACTGCGGCCCACAGGAATGTCATAGAGACATGGGACCAACGCCTAATTGCTCATCTGCTCAAGACCTACAAATTATACATTGACACCCCAGACCTAAATCCAACAGGAAGTACACATGAGTCCAAAAATGTCACTTTTCGCTTACACATTATCTCCTCCGAGACCGCACATCAACATGGCTTCAGATTGTAATATATTGCTCTCTAACATTGTCTGAACAAAAGTTCTGAACAACTTTGTAATAGGAGGTCCGGTTTTCAAAATATCAGCCTCCAAAGTCGGTGAGTTTTATAATGGTTGTCAATGGGAGAATCTCGCTTAGGTTTTTATTTTGGACGCTACGGCCCGTAGGAATGTCGCAGAGAAATGCACCCAAAATTATATTGTTCCTCTCCTCAAGAGCTAAAAATCATACCCTGACACCTCAGACCTAAATCCAACAGGAAGTCCTCAGTTTGTTCATGAAAGTCCTATTCTCTTCTGTCCCCTCTGCTCCAGCCAGCATGTGCAGGAGGGGGCGGAGTCAGCAGCTCCCACACACACACACAGACACACATAGCACACACAAATGCAATGGGACTTAACTCACAGTCTCCATTCAATTACAAACAGAGTACTTTTCTGTTTGTGCCTGCAGTTTGTCATATTGCCTCTGCACACTTGATTATACACATTTAAATCTAACTTTTATCAGGTCATGAGGCTTACAAGACTTTACTTTTATAAAAATGCACTTGATGAAAAGTAGAAAATTGATTTATTACATGATTATTCTGTAATATTGAGAGGAGCAAAAAAGTCATGTTGTACACATTTAAATCCAACTTTTATCAGATCATGAGGCTTAAAAGTCTATACTTTAAAAAAAAATATGCACCTGATTAAAGTAGAAAATTGATTTCTTTTTCACACAAACTTATCAGAAGCTTTCCACACACACTTCTCCTTCAGCAGAAATCTGTCATTCTCACACTGTTGACATGTCATGTTTAGCCATAACAGGGAGCTTGCTACGACTTCACTGTACACGCTCCTGTCTGCACCGAACTTTACAGGGCTGCAGAGGCACACCCCTTGCACCGGGTTGGCAGGCTGCGAGTGTGTAGTCACCCTCGGACGTTGTTATTATATACAATAAATAATGTAAAATCTACCGTTTTATGTGTTAGTTAAATAAATTTAAAAGGTTTAGTAAAGACTAGAGTATTGTAAGATATATAGGCTAAGCCGCAAACAGTACACTATCTAAATAGTCCAATTAAAGTCTTACATTTAATGCCTGTATTCTTTCTATCCCTGTTCCCCTATCATTTGCCTAATTTAATCTTGGAAACAAGAACTATCAGCATCATGTTCGTAAAAGCATGCCATGCTTCTCAATCCAGCAAATGCCATATATTTATTTGTCACAAATAATGCACTAATAATAATGCGATCTAAATTACCCTGATATGACCATTTAGCTCAACTGTAGCATTTTATCTTTGTCAGATGGTCATGATAACACAAAGCAGGTGACGGTAATACTATAGTCATACTGTAAATAAGACAAATGGGATACAAAACAGGATGTGAGACACAGCAGAAGACACCATGGAGGACAAGATAAGATACACATAACACAGTATAGTGCAGGATTTATGGGACACAGAACCAGAATGTAGGAATGTAGAGGGCATAGGACACACAATCAGTTGTATTCAATATATTCATTATTTTTTTAAACTATCTAATACAAAAATTTAATTGTCATACTTTAGGAATTTAATGTTTAGTAGTTGTGTTTATTTATAACCAGAATCTACAGTAAGTATGCAGTACAGTAAGTCAAATGGGCCTGAGGCCAGAATATGTGAATAGCTTTGGGCCTCGTTGGGCTCAAGCTGAGTTTGCAGAGATCTCTATGGAGCACACACCTTAACCAGTCACCTGCATATGACTCCAAACTGATATGGGTGTTAGCTTGCAATTAAACTGTACTACCTGTCTATCAGCGTTCTGTGGTTAGCGTCAAACAGCAGAAGAAAGCAGAAGAAGAGAGAGAAAGGGGGGGGGAAAGGGAAGAGAAACACAAGGAGGTTGCCTAATGTGACCAGATGAATGTGGTTTATGGTTACGTGGAGAAAAAAAGGGAGGAGAAGAGGGAACAACCTCAAGGGGTGTGGAATTTTACAGAGATCAAGACAAAGATGAGCACTGAGCGCAGAGGAAGATGAAAAAAAAATAATTTCAGTTCAATTTGTGCAGTCAACAGATGACTTGTATATCTTGATTTGAAAGGTGGACAGTCAGTATTTACTGTGTTTTTATTCAAAGAACATTTTGGAAGCGAGGATATAGGGATAACGCTGAAAGGCCATGGTATGAGCGTGACTAAGGGTGTATGAATCTATGAATCTGTATGTGTGTGTGTGTGTGTGTGTGTGTGTGTGTGTGTGTGTGTGCATGACCTATCCCTGAACCGCAGCCATCTGCCAACACCCTGGGCCATCCTTAGACTATATGGTATCTATTTCCCTGGAAACTAACTTTGTGTGTGTGTGTGTGTGTGTGCGCGTGTGTGTGTGTTAAAATAGTGACAGCCGTAATCTAAAAGCACCAAATGCGTTCTCACACAACTTAGTGAAGAATTCTATTTCCCTTCACCACCTCTGTCCAGCACTGTCTCCACATCTGTCTGTGTTTTTCTGTCTGTCTGTCAGCCCTTTAACACGATTACATCGAGATTGGGTCCTTACATACATGCTTGGGTAGGAAATTGACTTGTTGCAACGTGTATAAATCACTGGATTTTTTATGGAAAGTTATTTCAATCTCTTATACCTGAGTGTAAATTAAACTGAATCCCTGATATACAAACATCTACAACTTTAACATGGCAAAAAATACAATTTTCTCTGTTAATCACACAATACATTTCTGAGCGGAAAAATGATGAATCCTGTAGTACTCTAGTTCAAAATATTCTTGAGCCTGTTAACAGTGACACTCCTCCAGGTCTGTGGAATCTAGTGCTTCCGGGACTTTTTTTCCACGAGTCTGCTGTGGTTTAGGTGCTAGTATTGTTTTTATTATGCATAATAAACTAGACAGACCAAAAATTGTTGTGGTCCCTAAGCACTCGTAACTCTTGCAAGAATTCCAGAGTACAGCTGTTTGTGTGTGTGTTGCTAAAATAGGTGACTGTAGAGGTAGCTGTAATTTACAGTTTCTCTCAGTTAGCTGTCCATACTACACTATATTACAGTATGTACATCTCTTAAATGGAGGAGCCAGATGTGTTTGTGTCTTTATGAGAGAGTGTGTGACCAATGTTTGGGACTTGCAAAATATTTCATTTTGAAATGCAACAAGCAGTATGATACCATTGTGCTCCATGTTACTATAGAGAATAATTAACTGTGAGTAAAATACTGATAAATATTTATGGTGCTGTATTTCTTTCCTACTGTGAATCTATTCACAGTAAAAGATTCACCCATAAAAAAAAACTTGCCTGTAATGTATGACAATTTAAACTACAAGTATAGCATGTTTTTTTTAATATTTTATGCAAAACTGAGACATTTTCAGTAAGACATGTACTCTAGATTAGAACTTTATCTGTTTTTTTTTTGTGTCGAAACATTAATCTTTTTTTATCTTGAAGATTAGCATTTGATGGGGTTAGACTGACTTTAGTAACGAGAAATATTTGTTGCTATAATAGTGTGTCACTGTGCTCATGGCAGTAGCTCACACAGCAGGAAGTTTGTGGTGGAGAGGTGAAAAGACAAAATTAGATAAGTATATATTAAACATATCAATAATTATCAGCTTCATCTTTTACAGTTTTTTTTCCTGGTAGATTGCTCCTCTCATGCAGTTTTGTAATAACTCTACGATGCAGTATTACTCATTTTGACTGACTTTTGTGGTTGTTAGCGTTTCTTCATCCTCATAATGAACAGTTCATGATAACCACGGTGCAGACATCTACAACAACCGAATTCAGGGACTCTTTTCAAATTTATTACCATGTTAATACATGGAAACTTGGCTAACTGTGTCGGTTATGCTGGCGATTTGCTGTGAGTGCCTAAAGTTTTCCGATTTTCTCTTCCCTTAAAAGTTTCCCTGGCGTTAAACAGTGTTTGAGCTTCTCAGGGAGGATTGTTATGAGAACTGGTCAGTATGTCAAAGGTGAGGAGCACACATTCACAATATTTTCTGATGGTTAAGCTAAGTTTTTAATATTAGTAATGGTACTCATTAAAGCTATGTACTTTGATCACATTTACAATAAATGAAAATGTGCCGTAGCTGAAGCACTGCATACAGCCAACCCAGTAACAATACCGTAAAACTGTTACAGTAACTTTGTGGCCAGCTGCCAGTAAGTTGCTGTAATATTTACAGCAACCTTGTTACACTGTGTGTGTCTGTGTGTAGGCACTGAGACACATAATAGAAGCATTGTAGAAAAAAAAGTCAGACAGGCTGGTTTGCTTTCATTGCAAAGCCTTTCTGCTCCATCAAGTATTTATACAACTATTTCTGTTTGGACATGTCTGTTTCTGTGTGTATTTGTGAGTGTGTGTCTGTGTGTGTTTTTGTGCTGCTGCGGCTCTTTGCGCATGTGTTCTTGTGTGTTCTGTGTTTATGTGTGTGTAGTTTTAGAGTGTGTGTGTGTGTGTGTGTGTTGCTTTATCCTGGCAGACCTTGTCATGTCACAGTGACCAGAAAGCAATTATCGGTGTATTGCCGCTTTGAGGAGGACCTCCTACACTCCCCTTTTCCTGCAGAGAGACAGCGAGAGAGGAGTTGGGGGGAGGTGGTGGTGGGTAAGAGAAGCTGAGAAAGAGAGAGAGCGAGAGAGAGAGAGAGAGAGAGAGAGCATAAGAATGAATAAGGAAAACCGAGCTACAGAAAGAGAGGAAAAGGAAGAAATAGATGAAGAAAGGCAGAGAGAAGAAAGACAGTTAAGTGAGGAATGAAAGAGAGAAAAACAAGGAGCGAGAGCAAGGAAAACAAAGACACAGGGGGAGAGAATGTCAGGCTGACATTGCTGGATCAGTCTGAGAGCTCTCCAGAGCCACAGCCACAGTGCCCTGCTGCACCGCTCTGAAGGGCCCTTACAGAAAACTCTCTCAATATACAGCAAGCGCACACATGCACACACACACACACACAAACACAAAAACATTACACATTTCTGACACACTCCACTACCCACACTGCTCGCCATTCGGCCAAGCAAACAACTAGTCAGACACCCACACAGATCCATGCTGAAAGACTGAATGTTGCTCTTTGTTGTTTTTTCATCGCTTTTTCTTTGTAAATATCAAGGTCAGGCTTAATGCATAGTACATATAATCATGGTGATGACAATGGTAGCACTTATAATACCACTGATATTAAATAATACCAGTTGTAACATCTAATACATATGTATCATATAGTATCCAGCAAGCATAACAGGCTCCCACAGCAATGTAGGTGGCTGTGACTTATCTGTATATCTGCGACTGATAAAAATGACTCTAATATTGACACTCTAACTAATATTACTGACTTTAATCGGACATCTTTCAACAGCATTTTTCAGTTGTTTGTCTCACACACATCTGATGTACAGATAGACATGCATTTTAATTAAAACAGCTGTCCAAACCAAGTTACATGTGTAGCTGCAATCCAAAACATATTTTATGTTTCAAGTCTAATTTGTTTCAACTTACGCATGTAACTAATGAGGAGTTCAAACAGAAACTACACATGATGATATTCGGACCTCTAACTTAATACTCATAGTTCCTCCCAGGGAACTTCTTTGAACACTTCTTGTAGTGAATGCACGTGGTGTCAGCCCTCACCGTTGTTTTTTGATATAAAGGATTTGAAGTTATCAAAGAAGATTACTAAGATAAGATAATGAGAAAGTTGGCGATGATATCGGTGAAAATGGTGGTAAAAAATAAGGATGATGATAATATCAGACCACTATGCGTATATTTCTACTTAAGGCACAAAGTGTTTCCAGATAATGTTGTCGCGTCTCGCTATGCAGACTTGGAACTTAAGTGCTTTTCTCTTGCGTGATATCCACTGCCGTCTGGAGCTGCAGTGAGTCCAGTGCTACAGTCTGACAAGTTGTTGGCCTGACACAAGGCCTAAATATTGCAGTTAAGCATTTCTCCTAGGTCTGTTTTTTATAATAAATGCATTCAGCGGCCTGGAAACCTTTTATGTAAATTTGAATGTGCAGAACAAAATGACACTCCCTGCTTTTGCCAGATCACAGCAGGTTTGTATTTAAGCAAGAAGACATTTGTCATATATAGCTTAACACATGCTCACTCAGATTAAATACCGTCTCATTTAAAATGTGTTCTACTCTGCTCTGTTATTTTTATGGCTGTTGTATCCATGAAATGCTTATTTTCATCATGCTCACTAGCTGTTTTATCCCTGTGAAATTTGATTTTTTTTCTCATGGCTGCATATACAGTGTATTTAAAGTTGTCAGGGTGAAAATGGACAAGACAGCGAAGGGAGGAAACGGTAGCAATACAGCAGCTACTTTGTATCCGTCACACAACAACAAAGACTGCCAGACTGGGGTGTACTATTTCATGGTTTCCCCTGAGCACAAATTCCCTCGTACTCCCTTCTGCTCAACACACTCCCCTCCTGCTGCTCTCTGTCTTTCTGCCTCTTTCACTCTCATTTTCAACTGCTTCCTTATGTCTCACTTTTCTGTCTTGGTTTTCTTTTAAACCTTGTTTGAGGTGCTCTCATGTTTCTGTCTGGAACCTCTGTCTTTCTTTTGTGTTCCTCCTCCTCCTCCGCCCCCTGTTTTGTTTCTCCTTCCAATCTTGACACTCTTTTAGATGTTTTCATGGGTTCATAAGGTTTCCTCTTTTGCCCAAGTGTAATAAGTAACAATGTGATAGGAAATTCTGCCTACTGTACCTGTCTGCCTCTTTTCTCTCTTGTCTCTGTCTTTCTGTAAATCATACAGTGTAACAGCCTCTGGTGACAAGCCTGGCTTTGAGCCAGCGTGGGAATTCACCAAATGTGCAGGCGAGCTTTTGTAAGCTTTTACAGCATCTCCATCATGTCAGGTAAACTCTTCTATCTGTGTGTGTGTGTGTGTGTGTGTGTCTCAACAGTGCTGAGAGACGAACTGAAGCATTCCAGTGTGGAGTTTCAGAAAATGAGAGAAGAGAAGGAGCATCTAACTCAGCAGCTGATGTAAGTGTCTTCAGTATGTGGTGACACACACACACACACACACACACACACACACACACACGTGAAAAAACATGCACATGCACAGATGGGGACGCAGGTGGATCGCGGTATGCGTAATATGCCGGGTGAAGAACAGGTCACTGCAGGGCTTGGCTCTATGTATAATTTTCCTCAACCAATCAAAACCATCTGTACTGCCCCTACACTTGCCCCGCCCAAACCAGGAAATGCTCACGCTCCACATACCGGGCCTGCTAAACTGAAACAACAGAGGATTTGACTTTTATACACTCACACAAAGGTCTAGTCAGGGGTTTAAGGCTTCAGAAAAATGCCCCTGTGGCTTTTGAAAATATGCTGATGATGAAGCTCTATCAGTTCAAACATTTTCCAGCTCCTTTGACATTTTTTCCCCTTTTCCTTCCTCCTTAATACCTGGACCTGCAGACACAAATATACACACACAGATGGACAATTACAGACACACACTTACAACACATACTGTACAAATGCAGAAAGACATGCAGACATTACATAAATCAGGGTCAGTGCTAATTAGCAAAGTGGTGAACATTGAAAACAAATTATCTGTGAGATATCAACATGTTAGCATCTTCATTGTTAGCATGATAGCATGCTGATGTTAGCATTTAGTTCAAAGCACTGCTGTGCCTTAGTACAGCCTTGTGGTCTTTTCAGGTAGTGAGCTTCAAATGGATTAAATAGGAATTATATTAACATTTCACATATCAAAAAGATATCAATGTGTCAGTCTTAAAAATGTCTTGTGTCTTCTCCAACCCCAATTTTTGAAAGCTGTGAAGTAAATGATGGCACAGCAGTGGTTAATAGCACTTTGCTGAATCAAAGTCAAATGTTTCAGCTCACGCCTTCATCAGGGGCCAAACAGGAATAATGGTTTGAAAACCACTTTTTATACATTTTCAAACATGTTATTTTTTTCCCCACCTGCATTCCATGAAGACCCGCCCTTCTCTGCCTCTAATGGGCTCAGTCTTCTGCCTGCATTTGTGATGATGTTTCATGTGTGGGTGTGAGAGACAAGACACAATAGTTTCATTGTTTATTGCCCTGACAAAACAAAATTTTATGCTAACCCTAACCATTTCATTCCTCATACCTAAACCGAACCAGCTCTAGCAGTTTACTTCAGGACTGTGCATCTGGCATTGCATGCATAGCATCCAATCACACGACGTCTGGAAGGCAACAAGTACTAGCCAATCAGAGACAGAGTTGAGTGGGTCTTTGCCAAATGCAGGTGGGAAAAAAACAAAAAACAAAAAAAAACGCTTTTCAAACATCATGCAAGGCATCCTATATGATAATTACATCATTCAGCAATCAAGTCATCATCTGTGTCACCTGTATTTGTTACCTGTGATTGCTTTAAACGTTATGGCACCATCTTATAGTTAACACAAAACAATCCAGCCAAAAGAATAAACAAAAAACAGTATAATCAACAAACTATATTGAAGCTAAATAATAACAGTTAAGCTTAGCTTGTAAGGAGACAGCTCAAGTATAGCTCCTCATTCATTCCATGTGGCGATAGCATTTTTAATTTATGTATCCAAAATGCTTCACCTTTCAAAAGCAATAGATCCAGATTACCACCTTGTTTATTGCAATTCACTTCCACAAAGCCTTGAAATTGTTTGGCTGTGTTCTGGAAAATGTTTTACTCCAGGAGAAGTGAGATCCTGTCTCCTAATAGTGCTTTTGTGTTCTAAACTTTGAATTTTCAATTGTCGTTTTATTTTCCCCACATACATCAAGCCACATGGGCATTTCAGCATGTAAACAACCCCACTAGTGGCACAAGTAATGTGTCCCTTTACATTAAAGGTCTGTCTTGAATGGGGATGCCTGAACTATTTAGTGCAGGTTGTGTTATTGCAATGAGGGCAGAATAACAAGGAGAATTCAGGTTATCACAGACTTCTCGGCAGCTTCTCAAATCTGAAGAGACTAGAATGTCTTTAAGATTTTTCAGTGTAAGCTGAAATGTTGGGTTTTGATTCAGCACAATGCTGTTTGAATAAAGAAGAAGTTGATGAAATAAGCAAGTCTGTCAACAAGCAGTCCTCCTCCTTCAAGCAGTTAAAGCCACATGAAACTCAAATCCACAATAATGATAGTAAGAATCCAAAAAGTATTAGAAAATAGTTTCAATCCAAATTCAAAAGTTTATGTAAACTTTCCTAGTATAGGGTTTGAATTAGACGTGGATATGCTCAGACATTTATTATGAAAATTACGCAATAAATTCAGCGAACCAATCATAAATGACATGAAGTGCTGCTGTAAACATATTGTCTCATTTCCGATTGCTGGAGTTTCTCTGTCATTGGTAGCGTTTCTGCATCTCAACCCAATTAATTTTGCTTTATTCTTCATTCCTGTGACTAATTACCTGCTGTACATTTAAATTTATGCTAGTTCTGCTCAAGCACTCTTAGCGCTCTCTTTCTTTTAGCATCTTTCTCGCAAGTCACACAGTTGTTTACACACTTTTCAGATCTGCTAGTTGCTTTAGCTTAGCTGTGAGCGATGGCTTCCCTCTCTCCCTCTCACTCTCCTCCTCTCTATTGCTCAGTGCGTCTTATGTTTAGCTACTCCTCTGCCACCTTTAGTGATAATGGTACATGTAATAAATGTAGTATATTTACCATGTCGGAGGCGATGTAGCCGGTGCGGGTGTTAATCAAAACGTGTTCTGCCATGCCTACACAGGCTTGAGAAATAGTCTAAACAGCAAATGAGCTGTTATTTTTATGAATGCTTACTGAAACATTCAACTTTGATATCAGTTATGCATTTTTTCTATTTCAAGCCAAATTTCCAGAGGCTTTAAGAGTTCCAAGTCTACCAGCAAAAGCATAAATTTGATGGGATCGAGGTGCTTCTTCATTTGATGTAGCACTGGATAATAAAAATGTTTTTAGTTTGGAAACACAGAATCAAAGCCAATGTTCTCTCTCCACGTGTGCAGAATGCAGTACTGCTCTCACAAGAATGCTTGCAGGTCAAGTTTTGCCGTCATTCATTTTTATTTTTATTTTGAACTGCCCAAGAATTTCAAAAGGATAAATTATTCCATATTTGGTCATATCCTAACTCGGGTTTTCACAGCACAGTGGCTGCTTTTCCCAACTGTTTGCACATGTCCCAAATTCCAAGTTATAGTGTTATTTATAAGTGACCAAGAAGGATTATAATCTTGTTTTGATGTTTTGTCATTCATAATATGTGAAACATCAACCATTTTTAAAAGTGCAAACACAGATACACACACACACACACACACACATCTCCCAACAGAGAAGGGGAGTAAATGTTACACATTGCCTTTATCTGATAATCAAAGCATTAAAGGACTACTTGACCTGACAGACTTCAGTTGAAGCACTCATCTGTTCACTAATGTTTCCTCCTTTTCCGCAGTAACCTCCCCATTACTCTCTTTTTCTCTCCATTTTTTGTCATAAACTTTGTTTTTGACCTTTAGAAATGACAGATCCTGATCTGTTTTTTCCCTCATTCTTATCACTTTTAAAGTGCTGTCAGATATGGGGCTTTTTTTCCTATCTTTATTCAGGAGCGTGGTCTTTCAATTTGAGAGCATAATTTATTGATTTCACGTTCAGATTTTGTCATTCTTTCCCTCAAAACCCTGCCCTCACACTTAAATAGCCCCTGCTTGTGTTTAGCTTTTTCTCTGCTTCTGCTCAAACTGTATACTTGCACTCAGATATGTTGTTGTTTGCACAGATTTCCTGCTCCAACTTCAGCCCTTCTCCTCACACTCAGGCTGCTTCTGTGTGCTCATGAACATCTACTCTCAGATTTCTGCTCACGGATATTTTGTGCAACAACCTTGTCAAAATCCCCACCCAGTAGAAGGCCAAGTCTAGTGTTGACCAGTGAATTGATGCCTGCCTCCTTGCGGGCACTTTTGCTTTACTTCCAAGCGGTTACTCTTTAACCCAGGTCATCCATTCCTGCCCTCCAGGGCTTAATAAATTCTTCTTAAATTCTTGTACGACTTTTGGAATAAAAGGACAGTTAATGTATATACCAGCACCTGTACGTTATATAATAGCTACATATAGTAACCGTATAGTACACCAGCTTCTCGTTGGTGTGCTAGAGGAGAAAACAACATCACCTTCATGATTCAGGAGCAAGAGTCTAGCGGATCGCCAAAGTCAAGGACCGATTCAATTTGAAGGAAGTAATAGCACCATTAAAATAGAAAACTTCCTTGAAGTCTTGACTTTGGCTATCCACTAGACTCCTGCTCCTGAATCATGATGTCGTTTCCTACTCTAGCACACCAACAGAAGGCCAGTGTGATATATAGCTACTATTATAGGTAGCTATTATAGTAAAATAAAACATATGTGATGCTCTAAGAAGTAAAGTGAGTAAAGTGAGCAGGGATCATTTCATTGGTCAACAATACACTTGGTCTTTTATTGGTTGGGGGATTTTCACAGGGTTGTTACACAAAAAATCCAAGAGCAGACATTTCAAGAGCGCACAGAAGCAGCCTGAGTGTGAAAAGACCGGCTGAAGCTGGAGTAGGAAATCTGTGCAAACAACAATATATCTGAGTGCAAGTATACAGTTTGAGCAAAGCTAAATGCTAGCAGAGGCTATTTGAGTATGAGGGCAGGGTTTTGAGGGAAATAATGACAAAATCTGAACATGAAATCAAATTAAAAAGACCAGATTTTCCTGGTTATCTACACATAAGCCTTGTTTACAGAGAGATTAAAGATACATTCAGATTAATGTGCAGAAAAATTGAATAAAAATATAACTGTTTTAGTGACACAAACAGTGCACACAGCAAGACACAAAAAGTTGCATCTGTCTGATAATCTGTGACTACTTGACCCAGTAGACATCAGATGAAACACTAATTTATTAATGAATATTATTTAAATAAAATATAGATCATCAACATAATGCTACGAGTCACCAAACTGATTTATTTCCACTTGTTCAAGGGAAAGATTATTTTTACGAGACACTTCTCTGCCAAATCCTTGTGTTACGAGCAGAAAAACCCTCTATTTTGTCACGCTGCCCTCTGACCTGCCACACAAATTGTACATACCAATGTGTGCATGTATCTAACTCAATTCCACTCTGTGTGTGTGTGTGTATGTGTGTGTGGAATGTGCATGTCCATCCAATACAGGGATCAGGGCTGAGACAGAGAGGATGGAGGGGATGCTTGCAGTCGCACGCGACCCACCCAGACATATGGACATATGCTATAGGGAGAATCAGCCTTAAGGCCATGTTGCATGAGGAGGTGTGTGTGGATGAGGAGGAGGAGGAGTGGGTGTGCTCAAGTCTGAGACTTTATTGCATGATGAGGAGTGTGTGTGTGTGGAGAGGATTGTGGAGAGAGAAAACAGGAGCTCATATATATAGGAGCAACTCTGCTGCCCAATCTCTACACAGCAGCTCTGTGTACAATACTTTTAAAATATTCTTACCAGGGAGAGCCCGGGAGAAATTGAGGGTATACATACCCTTTAATTTTGTAATTAAGTAGTTTTCCAAAAAACACACAGTTCACATAAGGAAAAGTCTCAACAAAAAAGAGAAAAAAAAGGGAGAAAAATACCTTGAAAAAATTCCACAGGAAGAGCAACAGACAAGAGATTTCTCTTTCAGGACAAACAGACGTTTGTATCAATGATTCGTAACAATACTGTATTTACAGAGTAAACAGAAACAGTAGTAGTAGAACTGAAATAAAGAGGAACAGAATAACAATTGAAGGTAAATAAATGTTCAAGTTTGATATAAACTACATAAATTATATGATTAAGTAAATATTAAATATAAGTTTGAGGAAAAGTGTAAAATTATAATACTAATATTAATCTTAAAATGTTTTGCAAAAATTTAAGGGTTGAAAATGTTTATTTGCAAATGATACAACGTCCAACCAATGATTTCTCTCTCTGTCTTACGCGTGGCAGACACTCAGGCGAGGTCTAGACTGAGGTCCAGATGGGACGTCTGAGTTTATCGGCTAACTCTGCTTTCACTGTCCAGATGCTGATTGGTCGCCTGTTCAAACACCCTCTTCCTCAGCCGCACTGTGTGTGTGTGTTTGTATGTGTGTGTGTGTGTGTTCTGTATCCTTTCAGCCTCACCATGCATCATATCAGCTCCAGAGGTTTGAAAACCTTTGATTCCTTCTCAAGATCACAGAACAAAAAGTACCAGCATGTTTGTGTGCAAGATGTGTTACCATGACAACTGCCCAACCTTTGACCCCCACCTCCATCAAACATCAGTGTTCCGCACCTGTTGCGTTTCTGTGGCGCCAGCCCATTGCCTTGGAAACACACACATACACACATATTTGAGGGGCGGTCTAAGGACAGCGAGCGGCTGTGGAATCCTTCTGATCCTAGCATGCAATCTGATCAGCATGCCAGAGAGATACTCAAGGGCAGCTTGTTTTGTCGTGACCACTTATACTGTACACGCACTCACATACTCACACACACACATTTGGAACTTTTTCCATGTTGTCAGTCTTGGCCACGCACCTGAATTTTATTAAAATCATAGTATCTTTTTGAGAAATGCAACATTTGAATAGTGCTGAGTGTTTATGCTTCATGTATAACGTGATGATCACCTGATTTAAACTTATACTATCAGCTTCTGAACAACTTCAGGAGTGATGGGCAGTTATGAACTTTGCCCAAAGGCACTTTGACAGCATTTGTTAAAGGATCAGAGAGAGCGTCACAAAACCCTCTTCCTGTACCGTCTGGATGGCATGCATGTAAAAGGTGTTGGGAAGCTTCCTGCAGCACTCTGATTGGCAGGAGACGTTTGAGCTCATCCTTTCATCAGAGGATGAACAAATGGATCATCCAACACAGGCTCAGGCCAGGTTGAAAGGATGGATTAGAGGGAAGAGAGGGATAGATGAAAGACAGGATGGATGCAACGAGCAGGGGAGAGATGAAAGAGTATATGATGGAATGAGTGAAGGTCAAGAGAGAAAGAGCAAAGGATTGACGTGATTGATGTGATACAGCTTGTTTTTATAACGCTGACGCACGCTGGCTGCTTTGTGCGTGTCCAATGTGCGTGTGCACATATGCGTCTGCTGCATCGTGGATGTGTGTGTGTGTGTGTGTGTGTGTGGCTGTTGGCAGTAAAATAACTATTGATCTCACGGTGTATCCAAGCACCTCGTTTCCCACAAGATCTTCTCTGCTGTTTGCCTGACATACAAACAGACACATTATTCTCTCTTTTCTCACTCCTCTGTTTACCTAATATTAGATCAAATCAGTCACAGCCCTTCAGGAAAGAGGAAGTCTTTCTTTCTCAGATTAAAAAAAAAAAAAAATCTCTTGTCTCTCTCTCTCTCTCTCTCTCTCTCTCTCTCTCTCTCTCTCTCACTCTTTCTCTCTGGGCTCTATTATCATGTGAGCACATGCCGCACAAGACATGGTATTTTCCTGAAATGCAGAGACATTTATGTTCGGTATTTTGGTGACTTACCAAACACCGCAGTGGTACAATTCAATTCTGGTGTCAAGAGTCACCATGTTCTGCGCTGTCTGCCAACCGTCTGCTCGGGACAACTGGGACTCTGTACAGTTTTCTTCATTTTAATTTGTGGAGGCACACCCACATGTTTTGCTTGTCTGTTTCACTTTTACGATACATTCTTTGACCAGTTGACACATTTAATTAAACAAAAATGTTTTTTTTTATTCTATTCTTATCATGGCCAAGAAGCCAGAGCAAAGATTAATGTGTGATTCTTATCAGCATCTGTCATCCACAACAGCTGATTAAGTCTCTTTACAGCCCAGCTGAAGTCTGCAGGTATGCGTTCCACCTGCAGTCTGTAATTTGAGTGACGCGCGCTGTCAAGCTATGATTATGCATGCCAGGATCCACTGTGGTTACCTGGATTAAATCTTGCGCAAACCAGCAAACACATCACGTCGGTTGGTTATGATTCATTTTTCCACACAACAGATTTTTAGTTTATGCAGTACAAGTCATCATGAGTGCTGGAAACAGTTATGTCCTGAGGTCACATCGAACACACTCGGTTAATTCAATTCCATGGATAATCACAAGATATTACTGAAACCCCTAATGAACTCTTGTGCCATGATTGTTACCCTTAACACACCCACTGATAATATATGATAATAGATTCTTCCTCATCTCACCTTGTTTCCATGTGCACACCGGGTACACCACATGCCTGCAGCCACAAAAATACCAAAAGTGCTCCTTCAGTGCACTTGGCTGCACTTTGAACACTGCATTTTAATTCACAAAAATACCACCTTCTGTCTTTACTCTCTGACTTTGCTGTCTGTCAGCCCCCTTTTCACCTCTGGAAGAAAAAAAAAATGCGGGAACAGGCAACCAGAGGATAAAGAATAGTGGAAACAGCAGTTGGGAGTCAGATATAATGTCATCTCTGACCTTGAAGACAGAAAGAGGAGAGAGAAAAAGAGAAAAGAGGGGCAGGCACAGCAGACTCTGTGGCTAAATAGGCAGAATGTACGAGCGCTCAGGGTCCTGCTCTAAATCACCAGTAGCTGTGACAGCACTAGAGGAAAAGAGGGTTAAAAGAGGAACAAAGCGAGGGAGGATGATAACTGGTGCCAGACAGCTGTGAGCGTGATTGTGTGTGTGTGTGTGTGTGTATTTGTGCTTCTTTGTCTGTGGCTTTCACATATTGTCACTGTTAAATGATAAAAAGAAAAAATATTGCTCTTGATATTAGAAAAATGCTTCCAAACATCATTAAATGATTCACTGGTAGTACAATTGCACTTGATGTTGTACTATTGCACTTACCAACCAGTTTATTACAAGCAACGCAGATATTATAATAATTTCTGGTATAGAATGATGCATGTTTTACTGAATCCAGTTGAGTAAAATGTACAGATAATTCCACACAGTTGTCAGAAAAAAAAATCTGTTGAAGATCAGCAGTGAAAACAGCCTGTTTGTCTGTGAGCTCAGACGTGCGAGCCCTCTCACTCTGTATCCTCATTGCGTGTGGCTGCAAGGTCACAGGGCTAGACAGCCAGCTACATACACACACACACACACACACACACATACACACACACACACACAAACACATTAACTGATCATGCCGCCAGAGAGGGGATTAGGCTGAGAAGCCGACAGGGTTAGGAGGGTTAGGGTAAAGTCTGTGTGTGTGTGTGTGTGTGTGTGTGTGTTTGGTTGTGGCTGTATGTGTGCGCAGAAGGCGGGAATACCACATACAGTCATGGCACGCAGAATTAGAATTAAAACTGATTTCCAATTTACTTTCTTTAAGAGCAAGGCAGAGCAGAGCACATGGAAGATGAGGTGATCTCAAACACACAAGCCGCACACATGCACGCGGCCTATTCGCCTTAACATTTATACAACTAAGATCTTAAATACAGTCGCACTCAAGCAAACCTATGCTAGGTTGTAGAATGACAGCTAGTAGCATTTTGCTAGTCAAAAGAGTTGTGATATACAGGAAGCTTTCTTGAACTTTTGCTGATCCCACTGGGAGAATTCATTGTTAAGCTTGGCTTCTTCCACATGGAGATTCAAGCGTAGGAGTATACACTTTGGTATCCTGCCCAAGTACTTTTCAATGACAATTGTAAAAACATACTCTGCTTCCCAATCAGAACCTGTAGTAAACACTACACTTCCTTTAGCTTTTAGTCTGTATTATTAATGTTGGTTACAAGTTAGGGAAACAAAGTATTACCGAATTTCAAGGTTTTTCACCCAACCTTGGCCTTGAATTTACTTACCCAGCAAATGGATTTGGTGAAAACTGAGTGGATAAAGCTGACCAATGTTGTGCACTTTGTGTCTGCAGGGAGGAGAGGAGATGGAGAGAGGTGCAGCTGTGCCAACAAGAAGACTCAGAGAGGGAGCATAGAGAAAAACTACTCAGGTAAACTCTTTTCGATTCTGTCTAGGCATGTCAAATGTCTTCTTCCTCCCTGCATTATTGTTATGTCTCGTGATAAATTCTCCATCCCTTTCCTTCTCCAACTTTCCCACAATCCCTGTACTCATCCCTCTCATTCTCCTCCAAATCATCCTCTTCCTCTGCTTCATCACTCTTCTCCATCTCCTTCCTCCCAGAGAAAGGAAGGGATATTAGTGTCAGCTGAGATCTGCTCTTGGATCAGTTGAGGAGATCTCAGGCTCCATAAAGTGCCAGTGACACAGCAGAGAGTCTCGTGTGAGGCTGGCGCAACAGATGGAAGCACTTCTTAGTTGGCGAAGAGTCATGTTTCTCACACACACACACACACACACATACACTCATCTGTGCACAGAGGCACGCACATAGATATGCAGAGGCGTAGTGGCACGTCTATTGGAGTAAATCACACTAATACGCAGGCACACACATGTGCGCACACACCCAACCCACATGCGTACACCCACAGACGTACACACGGAGCCTCTCATCTTTCTCCGCAGGCGTTAGATGTATGTGGGGTGTGTATTTTTTCACATGGTATCTGCTGCTATTCTTTTTCTAAGCCACTGGCAGCCTGGTGTGTTCAATTACACTGTTGATTTATTTCCCTTCCCACACAACAGTCTCTGATCTCACCCTCTGGCTCCTATACAGCTCAACATATGATAGCACTCCACTGGGGAGGTGGAGGCTATTTCAGAAGAAGGAGCAACCCCCACCCCCGCCCCCCCCTCTCCTCCCTCTCCATCCTCCATCCACCCACCCTCCATCAAAGTTGAGAGAAGATGTAATGGGAGACAACAATTCACCAAATTGTTCAAGATTGGAGACCATAGGTGCCCAGATGTTTATTTGATCAAAAAGCTTTGCTTTCTGCTGTGAGCTTCTGCAGAATCAATAAGCAGCTGTTATCTAGTAGTTGTTGGATTTAAGTTTAATGGTTTGTGAATCTGTCCACTTCTGCTCACTTTGTTCAAGCAGCTTTCAACAGATTTTTGTGGATGTCTGTAGTTTCTCATCATTTGTCAACCACAGACTTAGGACTGCAAGACTGCCAACAAACCGACATGTTACTGTATTTGTTCAAACTGATCATTTTCATTGCCAACCATGTTAAGAGGAGAAGTGAGATGAGAAGGCATCTTTTTCTGTAGACATCACTTACCACTTACCTGCTGTTTTTCAGTCCACCTCTCTCTTTACATTGACTCTCATTCTAAAAATATTTAAGCCCACTTATTTGTCTCCTGATATATGGAAGAATTTACTAAATGGAGCATTAATGCTGGTAGATAAACGCACATACAGGCACCTAAAGGTGTTCATTATTGTCTCCTTTGTGTTATAACACAGGGCGGATGAAGAGAAAAGTAGTAATTTTCCTGTATATGCGTGCAAACTCTCAGTTCACTATCAGGACAACACCACAATGACTTGGTACTTGACCTGTGTGGCAAACCCTGCCTGTTTGTTTCAGTAGAGGGGAAAAAACAAAAATGAGTGTTTGAAAGTAGTGTTTGGCCTAGTTTGTGTGTGTGTGTGTGTGTGTGTGTGTGTGTGTCAACCACTTCACTGTAAGCGTAAAAGAGTCTGATAGGGTTGGAAAGTAAACAGCTTCTCTCTTATGTAATAGACTCACTCTGACGATTACGCTCAACTGTTGACCTGTGTGTGTGTGTGTGTGTGTGTGTGTGTGTGTGTGTGTGTGTGTGTGTGTGTGTGTGCGTGTGTGTGTGTGTGTGTGTGTATGTGTTTGTGCGGTGCATTACTCTCCTCTCAGAGCTCGGGACCATGCTTTTACATGCCTCATATACATGCAGATGAAAAAAAAAATCCACTTGAGAATAGTTCTCGTCTCTGCATCTCTCTGACAGGTTAAAAGGGGAGTTGGAGGAGAAACATGAGAGGTGGTTGTCATGCCAACGAAGGTGTGCCACTGTGCAGGAGCAGCTGTCGTCATGGCAACACAGAGAGGAACAAATGAACCGGAAGTACTGCACAGCTGAAGAGGAAGTGACAAGACTGAGGGAAGATTTGGAGAAGGCCCGGCAGGAAACGAAAGAGCTGAGGAGAGAAAGGTTGTGATTATAATATCTGTCCTGCTCTGATCACTTTCCTCCTCCATCAGTCCTCCTCACTAACTTGCACTACTTCATTTTATTCTATTCTATCTACAAATATTTTATGAAGCTAATCTAAATCTTTGCTTATAACCTGACAAAAGGAGAAGTGGATTTATATTCATATTACGGCAAATGCGGTTGACTTTGGCGCACTGATCCTTATCAAATCCGTCTCCCGTATGGAAGATATTTTCAGATACTGTATTGTAGATTTTATTTGACAGTGTCATAGAGGCTTATGCTCCAGTACTGACCAATTAAGCTTACTGGGAGCTGGGTACAGTGCATGACCAAACTTTGCTTTTCTTAACAGGGAAACCACAACCACAGACTGGTGGCTGTCTAAATCCCTGGTTGGGAAATAGACTGTTTTGTTCTGATGTTAAACATTTACAACCCCTTTGTGTCTGAGAAGACATGGGGTGATTTCAGTCAGCAATCCTGTGTACGTGTGTGTGCGTGTGTGTGTGTGTGTGTGTCTATCCAAAAACCAAAGGCCTAACATCCTCTCTCCGAGTGAGAAAATCTAATAGAGTGTTGGGAGCTGTGCCCGGTCTCTTATGTAAGGTCTTCTCTCTCCCTGTGTGGCTGGCTCACACTCCCAGCACACTGCTTAATAACCTTGCCTTTACGGGTGTTTATCCATGTCAGTGCTTCAGCTACATTATATTAATCCATCATCGGAGGCTTTAAGTCAAAATGAAAAGTTTAAATGAGTATTTTCTAATTTAGGATGCTCGGGTTATATATGCCGAAAATACAATTTTCAGGTCGTCAAAAGGACTTCATGCGATTTTTCTTAACCCATAGACATAGTCATTCTTTTATGTGAAACAGGCACTGAGACTGATCCCGCCCATCCCATGTGACCTGTTGGTGTATTATGAGAACTGTGAGTGAACCGTGAGTGAACCAGTGCCAGAAAATTCTCTTCCTGGTTTGCTTTCATGTTGTGTGATCCATTGCACATGTGCATTAGTGTCTCAGCACCTCTGGCCCCCACCCAGCTCATCTAATCGTCTATACATTTGGATGACTTAACACTGGGAACATTTTATAATTATTAAACTTTTGTGGTATAAAAATGATGATAAAGAATAATAATTTGCCTTATTTTCAGATGGCGGTGTCCTGTCAGCAGTTTTTTACATGTGTTTTTAGTGGTCCAATGAGAATGTCTGAGTTGCAGTACTGCAGCTGGCCACTGAAACAAACTGGCAGCAAAGCTGACTTGCTGCACTGTATCAGTTCACTGAATTGAAATAAAATATATAAATAAAGGAATGGGAAAAATGAATATGAAAAACAAATCAAACAGAAACATATAGAATGAGTATAGAACACATTTTTTAAAAAATTGCATTCATTTTTATTTTTTAAGTAATAAAACTAAATGAAAACACACACACATTCAGATGGGAGAGACATCCTTCCAGGATTAAAACTTGTTTGAGATCCTGTCAAAAGACAACAAAACCCTCTTTAGCAAGAAGGTAGAATCAATATTTCCTGTGTGTGTTTGTCCATGTAGGAACTGTGCTGATGGTTGTAGGTCATGTTACAATCCCATAAACCTTTATGATATACAGTCCAAATGTACAAATCTGTCAAGCTCTCCTGCATTCTGTACATATTTACAGTGCCAGTTGCCTGACTCTGTTCCTGTTTGTTGGATGAACAACCACTAAAGACAAGAAAAAAAGGGGTTTTATGACAGTTCTATGTTTTCTGCCTGTTTATTCTATGGTTCATCTCTTATATTTATAAGGGCATAGTTTTTAATATAATGTATTATGGGATTTTCTGCACAGGGTTATAAACTTGTTTGAGATCCTGTAAAAACAAACAACAAACCCTCTTGTGCAAGAAGTTGGAATGAGTATTCTGTGTGTGTGTCTTCCATGCAGGACCTAAGAGGTCAATACAGTGCTGAAGGTTATGGGTTACAGTAATGTCCCATAAACACAAATACACACACATGCATATATGTATATATCTTTTGGCATCTATCTCCAAGCAGGACTTAGGAGGGGTAGAAGTAGGCCTCAGTGTGAAGAGCACACCCATCACATATCAAACTGCTGCTAATGACTTCACCATAGCTCCAACCAGAATCCCACAAAGAAAAATACATTGTCCCTTGACCTCTGACACCAGACAATAAAACGACTCTCCTCTCTAACACAAGAATCCTGCAACAAATCCCTTGTTCCCAACAGGATCTCTTGTTTGTCAAATGTAATCACCAATGGACCAATCAGCATCAGAAGTCTGTTCATCAGGACTGGATGTTCAGTTCGGCCTCTCAGACCAAGAGTCTCCACTAGTGATAGAATTACAGCTTCTGAGATGCAAGACAGGGACAATGGGACCAGCTAATTACCTCCAGATCGTGCCAGCAAGCAAAGTGACCAGACTGTGACCTCAGGACACTCCAGTCAATCTGAACCTTTCCAGAGATTTCTGTTAAAACAGACAATTCATCAATTTCCTCTGCACCAAACTCTATTGTCCAAGTAAATATTAACACCAGAAGGTCTTTAAAGACATCTGAGATAAAGCTGCACTGAGTGTGTATTCACATACATACACACACCAGTCTCCAGTGCAGCAGCAGGACTTTCTCCCTCAGCTCAACAGACTCTCTGCAGTAATCAATGAATATGACTCTGACTGGCCCATACTGAAATATAGTATATTATTTCATAATATCTGCAGGCCAGTAGAGAACACTACACAGACCACTACTGAGCCCAGTTGTTGACAATCACTGATTTAATCTGACATCATATCCACATATAATTGCATATAGGTGCGCAGAAGAATAGGAAAGCAGCACACAGCAATAACGTAATGCATGAAAACGTTCTGCCACATAGATCAATCATGTTATATAATTAATCAATCATGATATATGATTGCTTCATAGGCTACAGCGTGAAATAAGCATGAAATAAAATCAAACCATATAAACCAGTCATTTTCACTTTTTTTTAGCTAGTGTAGGCTACAGTATTATGTCTTCAGGTATTGACTGGATCATTTTCTTGTTTCAGCAACACATGGAAGTTTCTTGTTATCACAACCTACCAATTTATGTTATAATGAGAAAGGTTTGTTTTAATGAGATACATTCATTTGGTGAAATAACAAGAAAGTTTTATGTTATAGTAAGAAAATGTTATATGTTGTTATAATAAGTGTTTCTCGTTAAATCAGAATCATTATGTATCCAGTAATAATGAGAAAAGTGGGTCATTATAACGTGAAACTATTTTGTTATAATGAGAGAGTTTCTTGTCATAATGAAACAATTTTTTTGTCACAGTGGCAGCAATATGCTGTTGTAGTAAGGTTCATAATTTATAATATAAACTGTGGGATTTTCTGTGATCCTGTAAAAATAAACAACAAGCCCTCTTATGCAAGATGTTGGAATAAATATTCCCTCCTCATGTTTTTCTGTGCAGTACCTCAGAGGTCAACACAATGCTGAAGGTTACAATAATGTCCCATAAACACATGCATATATTGCATATGTATAGATTGGAAGGAGTATTCCTTATGTGTGTCTTTTAAGCATAATTATCTCCAAGCAGGACTTAGGAGGGGTAGAAGTAGGCCTCAGTGTGAAGAGCACATTCATCACATATCAAACTGCTGCTAATGACTTCACTGTAGCTCCAAACAGAATCCCACAAAGAAAAACACATTGTTCTTCAAACTCTGACATCATACAATAAAATAACTCTCCTCTCCTGCAACAAATCCCTTATTCCCAACAGGATCCCTTGTTTGTCAAATGTAATCACCAATGGACCAATCAGCATCAGAGGTCTCTCAGACCAGGAGCCTGCACTGATGATAGAATTACAATGTTTAAAGCTTCTGAGATGCAAGAAAAGGACGATGGGACCAGCTAATTACCTCCAGATCATGCCAGCAAGCAAAGTGACCAGACTGTGACCTCAGGACACTCCAGTCAATCTGAACCTTTCCAGAGATTTCTGTTAAAACAGACAATTCATCAATTTCCTCTGCACCAAACTCTATTGTCCAAGTAAATATTAACACCAGAAGGTCTTTAAAGACATCTGAGATAAAGCTGCACTGAGTGTGTATTCACATACATACACACACCAGTCTCCAGTGCAGCGGCAGGACTTTCTCCCTCAGCTCAACAGACTCTCTGCAGTAATCAATGAATATGAATCTCACTGGCCCATACTGAAATATAGTATATTATTTTATTATATTATGCTTCATAATCAGGCTCAAAGTCTGGCTTGATGGCAGATTGAAGTTCAAAGTCTGTAGCACTAAGTCTTAACTATTGTGAGTAATGTTCTTTCTTCTATATGAATCCCTGTAGAAAACCTTGGTGGGCTTTGTTGTCTTTAGCGACTCACTTTCTCACAGGCAACACAACTCACTGTCATTCTGCTGTGAGATAAATGTCTTGGGCTTAGTGGAGATGGTCTGATTGATAAAAACATATATATATATATATATATATATATATATATATATATATTACTTACTGTAGTGCAGGAGAGCAAATGAAAAATGTACATTTATACACACAAAAAGAGGAGGAGAATGACAGAAATATTCTTAATAACATGGCATAAGAATGATTTCATTATATTTTCTTGATAAGACATTTTTATGCCTAACACCTACTCACCAGGGAATCCCATTTTCTAGATTTTTGAGAGGAGATGGTCTGAAAAAACTCATAATGCAATAAGATAAAAACTATAGCCATTTCAATAATAACAATTAACCAAATCATGTACACATATTTTCACTCAATAGCTTTCTCTCCAAGTAGGGTGATAAATTGAAGTGCATGGTACTAAAAAATGATTGACTATAGTGCAGGAGATATTTGTGTGTGTGTGTGTGTGTGTGTGTGTGTGTGTGTGTGTGTGTGTGTGTGTGTGTGTATATATATAAAATCATATAGCTTTATGGGAAAGTGATGTAACCTATGACCTTCAGCATGGAGTTTTCTTATGTCCTCACTAGAAAGACATTAGACACATAGAAAATATTTCTTCTGTCTGTCTGGCTTTGTTGTGTTGTTGTTGTTTTTATGGGCTTTTGAACATGTTTACAATCCCGTGCAGATGTCTCTCAGTGTACATCTTAATGTGTGTGTTTTTTCATAATTTTTTTTTAATGTTTTAATTTTAACATTTATTTTTTAACTTTCATTTGTATTCATTCCTTTATTTATATTTGTTTTTATGACTTACATATACACACACTTGGGTCACTATTGACTGTGGCTGTTGGTGTGTTTTTGATATACTGTATGCAGTTATTTTAAAAAGTTTACAACTTTCTTTAAACAATTTTTTCCTCACAGTTAAGAGGATTACCAATGGATATTTATTCCTGTGATTACACACTAGTTTTCCGTGTGAGTGTTTTATATATGAAGAAGATAATTAACATCACACAGTAGCACTGCTAATTATGTGTCCTCTCTCGTCTGTTGGCAGACGTTAGTGAGCATTGCATAATGAAAATCAAAGTCTTATGATGAGAAGGAGATTGCAGGTGATTTGGGAAAATTGTCCTTGATTTAATCATTATATGGTACAAATCCTTTCAATGAGTGTAAAAAGAATCTTATTATAACCATCTAATTAAGCATTTTGTTTTCTGAATTTGAATAATAAGGTTTCTAGTGAGAGTATTTCCCAAATGTTGCAGTGCTACAACTCAATAGCAGCTCTGAAAGCATAATAATGCAAGCAGGCCCTCAAGGCTGAAATAGTTAATTTTTTCCAGTTGATCTCATTATTGAATAAATATCATTGGCTTGGTGTAACTGCGGAATTGTTAATGCTTCCTTCACCAGCCTCGGTTTCTAGCCTCAGAAAAAAACACACCCAAGAGTGTTTCTTTGCGGCATCCTCAGCTGAACTGGGTTCAGTTGTTGGAGGCTTAATGGTCAATGTGTGTATGCATGTGTGTCAGATATTCAGAGACTCAGAGAGGAAACGGCAGGATTACTGACTTGAGTGTACTCACTTTATGTCCCCACCGCAAGCATTCGCACACATACACACATTCCAAGACGCCTTTTGTTTTTTCATCCAAGTCTTTGTTTTAAAGTTGAGAGATTTGACCACTTCCACTGACCTCCAGCGACCCATGAAAGGACACACTGTTCCTTTTTTACACGCACATATACAACACTTCTATATGCCCTGACATTCATCCTCTGTTTATCTCATGTGATTCCATTTTTGTCCCCTCCTAACCGTGGCTATAATGTTCACACACTTCACTCTCTGTGCCATCCTGTCACTGCACATAGCCCTGCGCTAACCTCTCTGTTGCACAATCTCACCAGAAACAAGCGCCATCTTTGTGCCCTTAAGGATGCGTTTATGCAATATCATTGTGTGTACCATTAAAAACAGAGTTAAAAGGTTTTTTTCATAGTGAAGATCTGAAACTCTCCACTGTAGAAAAAGACAACATACTGTAGCTTTAGTCCTTCTATGCACATGCATTGATAACTTGCTAACATTATATCATTTAGAGTATGTAGATGTCATTCGACCAATATGCAGATGTTGATAATGATAATTCACACATAAAGGGATTAAAACAGTATGTGGAGTCACATGGATTGGTTATTAAGGGAAAATAATTCATACTTTTTTAATTAAAAAAGAACCATTGCAAAATAAAATGTGTTAGTAAAGAATAAATCAACATAATTATTTAGTCAGCGCTGTAAATGGCGAATTATGAGCAAAAATTGTCCTCTTAAACAGATGTTTTTAAAATGTGGAACAGTTAATACGTCAAAACATGTAGTTAAAGCTTAATTAGTGACAAAGGTCAATTAGAACAGAATAACAAGGATCATTTGTGAGTTTCCCCTTTGTCTATTGGTTGATTTGGACCTGCAGTCACGAATCTTTGTAGAAATACAGATGTTGATGAAAACCAGTTAAGTGACAGTGAAAAGGCCATTTTTCAGCAGACAATAGTTTCCCTAGGCCAGGGCGGGATTGAGGGATTGTAGGAGAAGAAAAAGAGGGAATAGAGGGATGCAGGGAGAAAGGAAGAAGTGATGGACAGAAAATAGGAAAGAGAAAAGCAGGAAAGGGAGGAGTGAGGGAGGAGAGAGAGAGGGAGAGAAGGTGGGAGGCAGGGTTTGTCGAAGGAGGGAGGGAGGGCGGGTTAGAGACCGTGACTGTGGTTGCAGTGGTTACTTCACACACTGTCTGGCTCTCGCATGCACACAGCCTGGGTCACAGAGGCTGCACACGATCTACACACACTCATACACACACGCACGAAACATGACAGCTCGCCTTGATTCAGTATAACTGACACACAGTTAAAAACAGAGAGACAGAGCGAGAGAGGAGAAGAGGAGGGAGAAAGCAGGGGGGAGAGAGAGAGAGGGGGGGGGAGCAAAAGTGGCAGAAAGTGGAGAGAGTAAAAGATTTAAATGTCAAGAGAGGTCAGGAGTATCTGTGTGGTTCCTCATCCATCTGTTAAATGTGAGAGGACTTGTTTCAAGTGGTTTCAAGCAGCAGAGGAATGTTTTCGTGACAGAAATGATGATCCCAAAAACTCTCTCCCTTCTTGTCCGTCCCTATACTGAAAAGAGCCTGAGGCTTCTCTCAATTGGGCAAATGAAAAGATTAATGTCAACAACACATCTATAGATAAGTTTCCTCTTCTCTTAAAGCTCCTTTTCACTCTTCTATTTCTGTATTTTCTCCCTGTTTTCCAGAGTGGAAAGTATTATATCATTCTTGTCTGGGTCTTTACTTTTATTGTGGCTTTCAGTCCTTTTTTTATTCACTTGTCATAAATTGCTATTGCTGTAAATTCATATGTCAATTTTTTACAAGGCAGTTCGTTCCTGCTTTGAATGGCGCGGGTGAGTGTGAGAAGACTCTTGACTTTGAAATCTTAATCATCTTTCCAGGTGGAGAGTTGCGTCCCTGAAAAAATAAGTGGAGGATGTCTGAGATGATGTCAGCGGAGATTCCTGTTAACTGTTGATCTACATTGTTGATTCATACACAATTAAAACGATTGAAAATCGCCCTTGAGCTTCACTGTAAATATCGGACAACGTTTGGAGTTGAGACGGCCCTCTTTGTCTGTGTTTGCACACAAAGATTGTATCAGCATGAAGCGGAAAAATGGAATGTGCCTTTTGATGAGGTAGCAGCCGCTCACACTGCTACACACACACACACACACACACACAGACACCACTCACTGCACACACATACGCTCGCCTATCCTTAAAAGCAGCCTGGCGTGTGAGCGAATGAGAGAGTGCTCCCAGATTTTCCCATCATTCCTTCTTGTAATCCCCCCAGACCTCCTTCTGAGGGCTGAATTTGCACGCTCACGCTCCCCAGGGGGTCACACACATGCACACAGACACACATGTCAACACACGCACGTGCACACGCAGGCTCAAAGTTGATTTTTTTTAGAACTTCTTGTGTACTACCTTTCCAAGGGGTCTGCTTTTTTGATAATCACAAAACCAGAATTACATCTGACAGAGGGACACAAGCACTCAAGCAAACTCGCACGGAGATACACGCACACAGTTTGCATCAGCAGCTTGCTTCTTTAAAAAAAAAAAAAAAAATGGCTTCAGCTTCATAAAACTGTTAAATCTTCACTTCCAGGGGGTTTTAACCAGCTAAGACTTAACTGTAGAACCCCTGAAGAGTCTCATCTTTGGACACACACAGAGAGAAAAGTGTTTATATATCAGTCACGTCATGTAGCAGTGGACATGCAACATGATGATAACCTTCCCATCGTGTCTATGAGAAGTGTATTTACTCTGGTAGGTAGTTTTATAAGACTTGTTTAACAGCTACTGCTCTTTTTTAGCTCATATTTACTCTCTCAATCCCATCCCTTAACAAGTCTGGAATACATTTAAATGAGCTTTAGGACTAAGATCTTGGCATCAAACTTGCAACTCTTGGGGAGCGTTCATGCATGACTGTCTGTCTGCATCTATTTTTGTGTTTCTCTCTTTTTGTGTGTGTGTGTGTGTGTGTGTGTGTGTTTGTGTGTGTGTGTGTTTGTGTGTGTGTGTGTGTGTGTGTGTGTGGTGAGTAGACTGATGTTATTAGCCAGAGCCAGTGGAGTGAATAATATTGTGTCTGCCCCGACTAGGAAGAGATGGAATGTAGTTGCTGCTCTTTATTATACTTTAGATCATCTAGTCCACTATCAGACGCTTGCAGAGTCCAGCATAAGCGTGCACATGTCATACACACACACACACACACACACACACACGTCAGCTCACCCACAGATGAGCCTACGTACACACACGGCATGCTTTAAATGCAACATGTGAGGCTGTTTCAGAGTATTTGATGTATGATTTGACACGTTCTGTACTGTACATGTGTGTCTGTGTGTGTGTGTGTGTGTGTGTGTGTGTGTGTGTATGCTGAAGCAGTGTGCAAACTGTTTGATTCGTCAGCTAACTACCAGCTTACTTGTAATATATCCAGTTATACCAGGGGTGAACCTTTATAACCAGCCTTTATAACCCTGACAGTTATTATTATTACTCTGCAACTAACGATTTTGCTTCGATTAATGGCAGAAAATAGTGAAACATGACTGTTAGAAGTTCCCAGAATCAAAGTTGACATCTTCAAATGTCTTGTTTTTGTCTGACCAACAATCAAAAACCCAAAGATATTGAGTTTACTGTTACTTATGACAGTGAAAAGCATGAAATCATCAGATTTGAGAAGTTGAAAACAGCAATTGTTTATATAGCTTTGTTGCCTATATATTACACTTCATGTGTGTGTTTTAGGGGAATTAGTTCTCTCTGCCAAATTTTATTGTATAAATATTTACAAGAAAGGGTCAGTTACTCAACATTTCTCTGGCTGGAGTAAGATTTACGGTGCTTCACATCTTATCAGCCAGACCAGCTGCTGAAATGACATATTATATTTGGACAAAAGATCAACAAATCGATCAAATTTACCCTTTATAATTATCTCAACTCCATCTCTCTCATGCTCTCATTTTCCTTCTTTCTTTCTTTCCTTTTTTCTTTTTTTCCTCAGCTGTTTGTTTTCTTCGCCCACTTTTCCTCCAGAGACTGTTGGGAGTGCTCTTGTTAAATATTCTTTATGCAACCTGACATACTGAGAAGATCATCAAAAAACAAGCATGTGTAAATATTATCAGAGCCTTTTGGATCTTGACAGATATGGATGTGATGTCGGCTTACTTACTTATCTATTCAACTGCAGAAAGTGCTGCACTGTAAAAATGGTTAATGCAATCTCGCATGTGTGAATCTGCACATGTGTGCGAGCATTTTACACTCACTTCACTTGCTGTTAAAACTGGTATGTCATGTCTGCCTGTGTCACTGCATATTATTTTTATAACCTGTGTGCAAGTGGTTTCTCTGATTGTGGATTTTTTCTTTTACATCAGGGACACAGAGTGTCTTTGTGAACCTCCAGAGGCCAATGCAGCGAATGATATGTAAACATGTTATTTGGTCTCATATGGGAATCTTAAAGGCATTTGCAGCAGAGCAGTAATGGTTTTAGAAACAGATGGAACTCTGTGCTGTATCAAGGAAGTGAATTAGTTATTTAGTCCTAGGGCGGATGCTATCTTAACATGGTTTCACATCTTGCTGTTGACCTGATGCTACATTTATCCTCCTATTACACAGCGCATGTTTGTGGTTTTCTGATTCATTTAAAAGATCTTAAGTTTGAAAGGTGCAATGATTTATAGAAAATCCGAGTTACAAATGAGATATCTGAATGAATGAATGCTTCAGTTTTTATTGTGTATTATATATATTCATATTTTGTTCTGCTCTCCTTGTGTGTGTGTGTGTGTGTGTGTGTGTGTGTGTGTGTGTGTTTGTGTGTTTATAGGGAGCTACTGATAGAGTCTCATAGCAGAGCCTTGAGCAAGGTGGAGGAGGACTACAGACAGCAACTGGCCTCAAAGGTTACTCTTTACTGATACTAACAATAACCCTTTTACTACTAATTTGACCATAATCAGAGTTCCCACAGGGGCAGTTTTAATGTGGTATTTTCAAGGTTTGAAAAGTGTTTGGATTTGGAAATTGTATTTGGATTACCGTCATAGTAAATGACTGGGTCTGTGACACATTTTGAAACTTGAAACTTTGTTGTGTTTTCTTTTTAATTTGTCACAGAATATTCTCACTAAACATAATTTTAGTAGTTTATATAACATGATTTAATGTGATGAAGAAGTTAAATATTATATATATATATATATGTGTGTGTGTACACCAGGATGCTGATAAAGCTTGAAAATGCATCTTGAAAATATTTGAAAAGTGCTTACATTTGATGTAAATAAAGGTGAAGGAACCCTGAATAACACTTACAGTAACAAACAAACTCAGTAGGGATGCCTCAAGCCAATTTATAGGATCAGGATCAGGTCTGATCCAGGAGTATCAGCTGTGTAAAGACTGATCTCTGTTAGTCCTGTGTGTTTGTTTTCTTCAGCTATGAGAAAATACCAAATCATGAGCAGGCCATCTCTATATTGAACTAACAGTTGAGTAACACTTTATTAAGGTCCCTTAATTTTATAGTAATATATTTAAATCCTTAATTTACAGGTATTTAATGATTAATTAACATTTACAGAAAAGAGTTTATTCAGTCAAGTATTTAATATTTTTGGGTTCATTTTCATTTTTTTAATAAATTAGATTCTTAACAGTTTTTAACAGACAAAGAATATGTAGTTTTCATTGTGTAGTTTTGTGTGTCAAATGATATCGTAGTATATTATGGTCTTTCTTATAATAGGTGGGCGTCTTCTTCATTTCAGCAACACTTTGTTTTATAGATCCCTTACTTTCAGTCATTTCAGGGAAATGTTTTAAATAATTTCATAACTGTAGCTATTATGTAACTGTTAATTCTGAGGACATTTCTTTGAAAGAGTTGTGTAATTTGATAATGTAGCGGGAAGTGTGCACATAACAGTTTTTTAGAAAGAATCTAATGTGCTAATATGTAGTTTGACACACAAAACAACACACTGAAAAGTATTTTCCTTCAGTTATACAATTGAGAGAGTCTAATTCATTAAGATTTTTGAAAACTAACAACAGATTACACTATGAATCTAAATATAATGAGTACTAACTAAACCAACTTAACACTTTGTCCCATTTTCTCATAATCTCCCCCAAATTGCATCACAGTTTCTGTGAAATGTCCTGGAAATTTGTATAAAATTCAAGTACCCATGACATAAATCTACCAAAAGTTGAGCTATAGTATTTGCCTGGTGTAACAGGATGTTTGTTAAACAATCTATAGATGCAATGTTTTAATTATCTATGATGATCTAGAACAAATCGCATCATCAATCTCAACATTACTCATAGGCTTTGTGACTGCGGCTATATCAGTTCACAACTGGCAGACATTTAGTTCCAGTCTGTTGAAGTAAATAGACGTGTAGGACAGCATCCAAGCCATTGTCACAGTTCAGAGGAGTTTAATAGGGAGGATCCTGACAAACACACAATATGGAGAAGATTATGAGACCACCAGTCTGTTTGACACCAGATAAACTAAATACTCACTCTCTCTGTGTTTCCCTCACACACACACACACACACATACACAAAATGCGATCTGTCTTTTATTAGTCAAACAGTGTTGCATTCTCTCATGCACTGTCTGACTGTCTGGCAGCAAGAGCCACTGAGGTTTTGTTTCACGTCACTACAAAGAGGAAATTTCAACCCCCAAAAATAAAAAAAAAATAGCATAGTGTAGAATAAAATACAGTCCTTTTATGTTGCAATCAGAGCACAAATTCAACCAATTTGCTATAATTTGTAAGCAAAATTATCATCATATTTCTGCATGAAAAGGCAAAATGTTTGTAATTCTCTTTAATATCAGTAAAAAATAGAAAACAAAATTGTATACAGTGAACCAGAACAACAAGATGTGTGGAAATACTGCATATATTAAAGTGTGTTGATGGTTGGGTTTTTTTCTATGCTGATACCAGTGGACCTACACTATCACTACAGTTCAGTTCTCTTATGGCACAATGTCTCACTTGACTTCTGCTTGATCTTAACCACTACTCCAATTCTGCTGCAAAAACACATTTAACCCCACAAATTACATCACAGAAAACCCACTCTGTCATCAAGCATTTTTGGTTACAGTGATCAAACGGAAACTCTGAACAAAACTTGTCCAAACAAATTTAAAGCATTAGCTTAAACCTATTCTATTCTATTTTATTCTATTCTATTCACATATTTCAAGTATGTGCATTTTTAACATATGGCACTACTGAGCCTTGAGATCTAAAAAAAAACTGCCATATATGAAACATATATGACAGTATATGTGACATATGACATATATGAAGATGCCACACACACACTGACACATAAACCAGTAAAGGCTGACAGATATACTGTATGCATTACGATGGTTCCCACACACACATGTCCATACAGGTTATTGTTCATTCTGGACTTCCTCTCCTCACATGGGCTTATACCCATGGAAAGGAAGTGGTCACTTTTTAAACACAAACAGCAGCTGTGTACATACACACACACGAGAGGATATACACACACAAACCACCCATGCTCCTCACACGTACATTCACCCTGCAAAGAGGAAGTGGTGTTTTCTCATTTGATCCAACACACGCAATCTTAGTCTTTCATACAGTCTTACAAACCACTAGTATAATACACATGCACACACAGGCTAAAATATACACATTTTCACACGCCAATCTGTCTTTTTTTTTTTTACTCCCCCTTTAACACCCACAGCCACTATTTAGCTTTTTTCACACTTGCACGCATAAATCCACAACTGCACAGATAAACACACACTCACAACCACAGTGATCCCTGCCCATGGCACTGACATTCAGTTTATCTGATCTGTAGTCGCTGGTGGAAAGAAAACAAGGTGGCCTTGACCAAGCCTGACTAAAAATATGTCACATGCAACTTCGGCCCCACACTTATAAGAGCCAAAGCCAGCAGTTTGTGTCCACAACAATTCAGTTTTTGGCTGTCAGAGCATGATGACAAGGCCAGTCACGCTGCTATCATTGTTATATTCTGTGACAAAGCTTTGCCTAGCCAAAATCCCCCTCATATATTATGAAAAGAGTTAACAAATTGTTTCTATTTAGAGCGTGCACTGCCAATGATATGTAACACAACATAGAACAATAACTCATTTATCAAAAGTGTCATTTAGAGGTTAGAGACTGTGGGTGAGACTTTTTCTTCTGAGAAATACTTCTCTCTAACATGCTTTAAAGGTTTAGAGAGCAATGCCAACTTTATTTTGAATGTTTCCTGGCAGCTATAATTTGAAAACATTTTCATTAGATCCATTTTCAAGTTATGTGAGTGCAATTTGATACAGCACTGCTGTCTCCCTATGTCTGTGTCAACGCTTCTCATTAACCTTTGTGACAAAGCTCCGTGTGACCTTCCTCCTTCCTGTTTATGTCAGGAAGAAATCAATACTTTATTGGCTCTTTTAGGACTGAATTAGAGACCGGCCTTAGGATGTGGAGTAGACTGACTTTCTGCTCTGGGATTCCATCATATACTAACATATAGACTAGTGTTTGTGATGTGGAAAAAGTATATTTCTTACAGTCACAAGTATCAAAGCACAAAGTCAAACGGCAAATCTACATGTGCAATAGTCCTATAGATTCTCTGTCTTTGTTGGTTTTGTAGCTGGCTGCTGCCCTGGAGACGGAGCGAACCCAGAATGCATTGCACCTGAGGGAGCGGTTGGAAGAACTTCGCAGGGAGGTGGAGCTAGAGCTGACGATTGACAGGGAGAAGAGCCAGTTGTTGCTTCTGCAGTACCAGCGAGACAGCACACAACTCCAGCAGAAGGTGTTTGCCAGACCAATGAACACAGCACGATATCACCTATCACATGACAGTGATATGAACCTTTTTTAAAATGTCATCTTTTGGTCGTTCTTCCATTAATGCCTTCCTGTCCCGTCCTTCTTCCTCCCTCTGAGTGGACGACATAGAATGCTGTTAGAGAATAAGAGCATGCACTTCCCTGATAATATCCGTGTATCTAATTTTCTTTTATGTAACTTTTTATTTCTTGGTGTCTTATGTTTTTTCCATTGGCTGCTTGATCTCTCTGTATGTCCATGTGTCGATACTTCCATCCTCTTTATGTGACTTCCACGAATTTCAGACCAGGAGTTCCCACTTTATCAGTTTCAGTATATGATGTGTATTTGCTAGCATGTGTATGTGTGTGATTACTCACATTACTACCTTGTCTTAAGCATTATTGGAATCACCATCATGAACACACACTCTACTACTGACACACATACACTCACACATATTCAGTGTGTGATGACACTGCGGTTAATAGTCTTTTGTGTAAACTGAGAGGAGTGTAAAGAGGAAGAAAGACTGCCAGACTTCAGATCCAGACAGTGGGGGTGAAGCTACAGAAAACAGTGACACATTAGGTGAACAGGAATATTGCCACACACCCTAAAATACAGATCCACCCACACTACACTGGCTTACAGAATGAGTAACAAACAACACTGTGGGAGTTTTAATAAATTGACAGGTAGTGACAGTTAATGGTTTTCCATGATGTAGTAAAATAGAGAGTAGTTCAACCCTTATGACACCTCCCACCCACCTCCTGTACAACATGAGGTTACACACATGTTATCTTGATTTCTGTGTAATCTTTGCAACCAATGTGAGTCACTGTAAAAACTGAAGGTTGAAAAGCATTTGAATGAGTAATGAACAAAACTACAAAGAGTAAATCCAAAACAGCCCAATGCCTTTGTTGTTTCTATCTGTTGTATAGTTTTTGACATAAGCCCTACTTTAATAGTCAGAATGAAATGTTTTTTTTTTTTCTGTCCAGCTTGAGGAGAGAGAGCGGGAGGTACGAGCACTGCAAGAGGAACAGCTGGAGGAGAGGAGGTGCAGGGAGGAAGAGAGGACGACACTAGACAAGGAGAGGAGGAGGAGAGAGGAGGAGATACACCAGGACCTGCTGCGCTCCCAACAGCAGGAGGCACTACAGCTGAGCCAAGCTAAAGCTGAACTACAGCAGATGACTGAGAGGAATGCTAAACTAGAAGAAGAGGTGTGTGTGTGTGCGTGTGCGTGTGTGTGTTCAAATGTCCTCACAACGATAAGAAATACAGAAAAGGTGACACTGTGCATGTGAGCACAAAGAGAGATTTGCATTCGCTTTATAACGTATGTTCTTGTGTGTTTCTGTGCCAACGCTATTCAAACAGAACTGGATTAAATTTAGCAAGTGTGTGTTTGTGTGAGTGCGGTCACAGCATGGGAAGAGAGTGATAGAGTTTAAGATGGAGAGAGAGAGAGACGGAGACAGACAGAGTTCATATTTGCTTTGGCAGCAGAGTGTGCAGTGATGGATTTCTGTCTCAGCACCATCCGAATGGAGCTGAATTAAATTGTGAAATAATAAGTGAAAAAAAAAGAGGGAAGCAGGATGGGGCGTACAGATGAAGGGCCTGAAGGAAGGAGGGAATGAAGGCAGCAGTGTGTGTGCGTGTAAGAGAGATCGAGACGGGGAGTGAATGTAGGAAAAAGTGAGGAAACACATTTTATGAATAAGAACAAGGGAAAAGCGTTCCTAAAGTGACGAGGAAGAGCGACGGTTCTAAACATTCTGTGTGTATCTCTTTTGTCTGTTTGTGTTTGTGTGTGTGTTAACACATGGGCGCCTGTGTCAAGGGGAGCAGTCTGAGGCTTCAGTCACGACATATGTCAGCGGTCTGACCGAGCTACGGCAGTAACACCTCATTTTCAGGATACGTTTCCCTTTCTGCCCTCGAGCTCAACTTTTGTATGTTTTTAATTCTCAGTTCTCTTAGATTGCTTTTTTACCCATTACCTGTTTTAACTACGCCAGCTGCATGGCACCAGGAAAGGTCGATCGGCTCGCCACTAAAATAAGCTATTGGATGGATGGGCACCAAATTTTTTTCATTCATGTTGCCCAGACGAAGTATCCCTATGACTTTGGTTAACTCACCTTGAGCATGACATTTATGGCTCTAAAAGAAATGTCTGTTGGATGGGCTGCCATAAAGTTGGTACAGACATTAATTTTCCCCTCAAGGTGAATTGTAATTACTTTGATGATCTCTTGACTTTTCTTCCAGCATCATCATGAAGTCAAAATTGTAATATGTCCAATACTTTGGTTTAAATCCAAATACCAGAAGAACTAACATTCCTCTCAGCTTCAGCTGTACTCTGTGTTAAGTGATAATCAGAAAATGTTAGCATGCTAACACTCTGAAGATGGCTAACATTGTGAACACTTCATACTAAAATCAGGGTGTTGGCATCGTTAGTGTGACTATGTTAGCATGCTGGCATTTATCTCAAAGCACCAGTGTGCCTCACAGAGTTGTTTTATCTCTTTCTTTTGCTTGCATGTACTTCATTTTTCATAATGAGGAAACATAGAATTTATTTGGCAAGCAGCTTTTAAAATATGTAATTACATACATTGGCAAAAACATAAAACAAAAAAAAAGGGGGGGGGGGGGGAGTCATGTGCTACATCCAGTAATAAAGCATAAATTAGACTATATTGTCCACTTTGGGCCAACTGCTTTTTTGCAGGCTGATCAGGGTTTCTTTGTAGTAATTTCTGTTAAAAAACAAACATAGTTCAGTTTGAAGTTTCAAGTTGAAGCCTTTGGATTGTTCATATATAAACAAGTAAACTGACATCACAGAAAACTCACCAATCAAACTGGAAGATTGGCTTATTGGATGAGGCCTTGTACAGTAATGTGGAAAAAGTATGATATTATATTATGATTAAAACAGCTTTGTTCTATGGACCCTCCATGAGTCGTGTCCTTAATGAAATCTGAATTGAATTTTGTTTCCTTCTTCCCTCCTATATCAACAATCTTCATCCATCCCAAGTCTAGAGAAAAGTGGTGACAGAGATAGTCAAGTCAGTGCTACCACTCCCTTATCCTCCTCTCATCATACATTCATCAACCCCCGTCCCATTTGCTCCTCTTCCTCTCTCATCCAGCATTGTACTGCTGCAGTCCGACAGCCCTCTGACAGCCCCCCCCCCTTTTTGTCCGTCCACTGTCTCTTTAACCGCCTCCCTCTCAGAGTGCTTGTCCAGATAAGTTCAGCCAGTTCAAGGTGCCCTGATGCCAATTTCACAGCTGACATGCTCTTTTATGTCATTCATGGATCTTCAGCACAGCAGCTCCTTCCCCCTCCACCCCTTCCTTTCTGCTCTTTCTCATCTATTTTAAAGGGGCCAAATGTTTTTTTTTTCTTCTTTTTGCTGTGCTCTGTCCGTGGTTTTAAAACAGTCTAATCTTTTTAGATGACCTTTGTTCTTTCTTTCTTTCTTTCTTTATCTGTATTCCTGGCCTTCTGACTCTGTTCTTCAGTTCTGTCTCTAACGATCTCTCTCAGTTCTTATCTAATTCAAACCCAAGCTTTTATCATCCTTTTTTTTAAAGAACTTTTAGTGTGTGTGTGTGTGTGTGTGTGTGTGTACACTTGCCGTGTGTGTGTGCATGTGCGTGTGTGCTGGTGAGAGATAATCAGGTTTTGATCATGACCTTGTGATATCGCTCTTGTTGCCAAGATACTGTTGTAACCTTCAGCCATTTTCATCATAAAGTGCTGAAGCATAACAGTGACCCTTAAGCCAGTCTGTTTTCAAGACAACAAAATAATAATCAGTCTCTTGTGATAAAAGAGTCATTACAAGACTGAATAAGAAAAATCTAATAATGCAAATTTAAACAATGTTCTTACTTTGTACTGATATTAGCAGGTCAACATGACAACAAAAACAGGATTATACTAATATACTATTTCTTAATATCTTTAAGAAATAGACAGAGGAATAGTAATGCGGTTATTTTGTTTCTCTCGGTCTGTATCTCTTAAGCAACAGCATTACCTCCCCCCAAAAAGTTTTTTCCTACCCGAGCATGTCATTATATACTTACGCACTACAGAGACGGAGTTGGAAATTAGTACAGCATTACTCGAATGTATAATCATGTACATTGACACACACCCAAACACACTCTGATTTTGCCCCACCACCACCCCTCTCAGTCTGAATCTCTCTCCCCTCTCACTGCTTTTCTTTGTTGTTTTTTTTTCCAGTCTGCCCCACCCAAACTCTTTCTCTCTGTGTCTCTTTCTTTGTGTTGTCTCTGTCTCCCCCCTCCTCCCCATCTCCTCTTGTCTCACTCTGTCTCCCTCCTCCCTTCCCTCCCTCTCTGGCTTTTGCTTACAGATGGGCCAGGACAAGAGGAAAAGGTCACTCCGTCTGGGGGAAAAGACACCTGACCTTTAACCTCCCACTGACAGCACTGAGGTCACACAACACACTGAACACACACAACACGCTCAAGGTCAAACACGGTATATCTGTATGTTGTATGGTTTGTGTGCATGTGTGAGGATTTGAGTGCACAAGTCCCTCTTAATACAAGCCCATAAGCATCTCTACCTTATAGTATGTGCTGATTTCAGGCATTTGACTGGGTTTTTTGCACATGTGTGTGTGTATGTGTGTGTGTGTGTGTGTGTGTCACAAGTGGAATGTGGTTTACAGTGTTAGATTAAAAGCAGGGGCTCTGTGGGTCTGCGTGTGACTTCCATCTAATAGCCCTGTAATCCTGCTCTCACTAGGAGCCCCACACGCACACACACACACACACACACACACACACACATACACACAAGCAGGATCTAACACATGCCTGCATAAACAGGCAGGAAGGAGACTCACACTCCAAGTCTTACATATACACACACATAAAGGACATGTGTGCAAACTGTCACACACACTCTCATAATAATTACATACAATGGCACAAGGCGTGACTCACTGCACATGGAACATAGATCTTGTGGCTTATAAGCACCCATTAACACATGCACATATGTTGACAATTACAGACACATATAAAGTAAACCATACGCAAAAAGCACAGAGTACACAAACATGGACTGTATGTTCTCCATCGCTGGGGATTTCTCTAATAGTGAAGGACTAGATGTTGACGTGCAGAGAACCCCATGAGATATATGTACACACACACGCACACACTGACAGACAGACGGACAGATATCGCAGTGTACAGTGTTGTAGCACCTGGCAGTAGAGAGACATATTTCACCCTCACAAACACACACAGAACTCCCTCGCTAGAAACACACTGTATGTTTTGGCTCATCCCTTATCCTGTAATCATTCTGCATGCCAGCATGGAGGAGCTGTTCACACAGTGTCAGATATCAGACCAGGACCAAATTACTGGTGAAAATGACTGACTGTATAGTCACATTATTAAAAGCTCAAGATCGTGTCCCATCCTTTGATTAATCAGCTGAGTCAGGAGAACACACTTTTTTTTTTAACCGCTTTTGACTTTTGTTTCACCTATCTGGTCCTCTCAGCTGACTAAAGCAAAAGGATTTGATGTAATATTTGACACAGTTCTGAAAGTGTGATTTATAACATGATGAACAATACAGACCAATGTGTATCACATTGCTGTCAGTCCTGACAAGCATGTAATGGAAACTTAACATTTTCCACTCAAACTGAAAATGGTTACAATTTCACTTGATGACTCGCTTGTTTTCAGTGAAAACGAACACAGTGTTTCTTTTGAAGCATCTTGTTTCTAAACATGATGCATGTAAAATATGATCCAATTTATTATGAAAGCTGCTGTGAAATATGTACATCCCACCATTGCCACATTTTTTTATTTTTTTTTTTGCTTTGAAGGAACACATGAGCCAAATATGAGAGTTAGTGTCTTACACAAATGATAAATGGATGCATTTATGTAGCAGTTTTATCCGAAGCACTTCACAATTTTTCTGCTGCTCGCTCACCCATTCGCACTCTCACGCATCGATGGCAGCAAGCTACCGCGCAAGGTGCCGGTGCGACCACTGGGAGCAATTTGGGGTTCAGTATCTTGCCCATTAGTAGATGACCCGCTCTACTTCCTGAGCCACAGCAGCCCTCTAACAATTTATGTGGTGTAAAATGTCATTAAGAGTCCATACAGACTGAATCTTCATTGAAGTATTTGTTAAATTCAAGTCCAGAAGTTTGTCACCAGACCGTGTCAGGATGTGTCGTGTTATCATACAGCAGATAGTCAGAATAATGGAAACCATTTGGCACGTGTTTGTGATTAAATGAGCCAGAGAACAGTATTTAAATGAAAGTAAAGTCATGAGAAAGCTATGGAGGACCTTGCAAGAGCTGTTTTTTTTTTTTCCTCAAACTTTTGCTCGGGATGTAAAGTGAGCAGTTTTTCTATTTCTGTCAGGCTGTCACGTAACGAGAGCTGTAGTTTGCGTTAATCAGACTTGATTCAGTGAGAGAGGCTTTATCTCTCTGTAGACAATTTAATGTATCACATGTTGACCTCCCAGCACCAACTGTTCACCCACGCTCCGTTACAGTCTGTTTTATGATTATGGAAGAAAAAAAGCACTCATTTTGTATTTGTGTATTTCTCATCTGTATGTACAGTTTATGTGTCCTTTTGTCTCTTTAGTGTGTCTGTATGATACATCTCTGTGCAGTTGTTTATACTGCACACTCATTCTGTTTTATCCGTGTAGTTTTTGGTGTTCTTTTAGTGCATAATACTGTGCTCTAGGGGCTATTTATATGAGATCACTGTGACTGTGTTAGGGTAGCTTGCCTGTGTGGGGCTCGCTGACCGAATTCTCTTTGACTGTGCTGCTTTCTCAGTGTTATCAAGTGGTTCAGAATGACCACATTTTTCTTCTGCATCCTGACCGCACTGCTCTGCTGAAACTGCTGAAGCAACACTTCTTTTTTGCATTTCTCTGTTTTGTTTTTGCATGTCATTCACCTCATTGTCTTTCACCCTTTTCATCAACTTTCTTCGACTAGACTCTGTCTCTGTCTCCCTCAGTGTTGCACTGTCTCCTTCACTGCAATGAAAGTCTCTCTTGAAGGAGCTCTGTGGAGTTTTTGACTACTGGTAGAGCTGTGAAGCTATGTTTCTACAAGTGCTGGTTAGCAAACATGAATGTAAACAATGCAGATTTGAAAATGTTTAAAGAGAAATCAGCTATGCAAGATGTTTTATGAGGAAGAAACATTTGTTAGTCCTCAAAGATACACACAATGCATTTTGGTCAAAAATGCCACATGTAAGAGAAACTATTGCTTTATGAGAAAACTCTGCAGGGTCCCTTTAAATAATTGTATCATGTAAATAAGGCAGATTTAGAGGTGCTGAAAAGCCATTTCACTGCTAAACTAAACAGGTCCATACTTCATATTTCTTTTCACTCTCTGAAAAGAAAGTGAATTGGCTTATTTCCCAAAATGTTGAACTATTTCTAGGGGAAATAACATTTTCCTTTTTCTCTCCTACTGCCCTCCAGGTGGCGTTACTCCAAGAGACAGTAAGAAGAGAGTGTGAGGAGAGGGAGGAGCTGACTGCCGCTCTGTCTCAAGCTCAGCAGGAGCTCCACGGGCTACGATCCCCAGCGTCTCATCAAGGCTCCTCTAAATCCCCCGCGCAGCCCCCAGAGAGACACACACCCCCGGGGAACAAGCATTTCCATCTGCATAGTAGTCAAGCCCGGGTACCCCTCGCTCGCTCCTCAACCTCCCCGAACACACTCCGACCTTCCCCTGCCTCCACAGATAGAGACAGAGGCCGGGGCAGGGATGGAGGAGGAGCAGGGAGGAGTCTGGAGTCCTGGAATGGCAGTGGGGTGTTTGTAGGTGAGAAAAGGCGAGAGGGGACGCTGCCTAGACTGAAAGCAAGGAGCACAGTGAATGAAGTCAAACAGAAGGTCAGTTTAGTGATGGGGAGGAAGGAGACACTTTAAAAAAGCAGTCTGAATGAAGGACGGTAGTTTTATGAAACAGTTATTACACTTTCCACAATAAAACATGTTTTAATGCTGTTTTGGAATAATATTTTTTATATCAATACTATCATTTTAATAGTATTTTTAATATTCCCCTAAAGTCTAATAATACACACCTTTTACTTTGCCTCACACACCTGTTTCCTGACTCTAAAAGACACACACACACAGACATATGTACACACTAGCAACACACCTAATGCGCAAAACACCACTGCTGAGTCCTGTTCGTACACCAGCAAACTCCCAGGACACACACTCTCCGACAGACATGCACTTGTTTTCTCACAACCCGGCTCACGAAGTCTCACTGGCACGCACAGGATTTCACAGACAAACACCCACGCACGCACATAGTATCTACACACACACGCACACACACACACACACAGATACATGCAAACACACAGTGTGTCACAAGGGCAGGGCTGAAGGAGCATGACAGCATGTCCCTTGCCACCCGTGGACACAAACAAAAGGCAGGCAAACACAAAAGAAACTGTAAGGCAAGCACCCCCAGACACACACACACACACACACACACACACAATTACCCAACCCTCTCCCCTCAGGCTTTGTGTGTTATTGACATCATTCACTCCGTGCAAGGTCTTTCCATCCCTCCCTCCCTCTCTCTCCCTTCCTCTCCCTCTACATTTGGGATGAATTGGCATAATGGGAGAAATGCGTGAAGTGTGTGTGCGCGCGTGTATGTGTGTGTGTGTGAGTGTGTGTGTGGCACGGAACTAATTTCCCTGCTTACTGGCACACATGGAAAGCTTTTCAGTGTGACTTCCCCGTGCCCCGCTCTCCCGGTCCATCTGTGAGACGCTGTGCACGTGCATGTCGTTCACTCAGAAAGGTGGCATGATAATGATTTTGTCCTGCCAGTGTTTCCTCTGTTTGCCAGAACACACACACACACACACACATATGGTTTATCTGCTCAGTCCGTGCGGAGAGGACGTTCTGAAATAGTGAACAATGAACATCATGTGCCATTAAAACTTCATTTTCTACCTCCTCTGTTTTTGTCAGAGGATTAAATGGAACATTTCCTTACTGCACACAGCAAACTGCTTCATTTTTTTCCCCTCAACTTGATGATCACAGATTCCCAATAAAGAAATTAAAATTTTTAATATGATTTCCTAGTAAATTTTAATTACTCTAGAGTACTTTTTCAGCTGCTATGCGCCACAGTTATTTAAAAAATGTATTATTTTTGACTGAGGTGACTTCACTCTGAGTTTTTTTTTGTTTTAAGTGTCCCTTTATAACAAACAATACGTGCTCCCTTGATGTGAATAATGTGGTGAATTTGTTTTGTACTCTGCAGCTGACTTCTTGTTGCCTTCCTGTGTTTGAGTGTGTGATTGTATGTATGGCCTTGTGTGTGTTTACTCATTGCATGAGACGTTTGCCACGCGTACGTGTCTCTGTTGAGTGATTGTTTCTGTCCCGACGCCGACGTTGCTCACTTTTTGTCATCACGTAACGCCGCTGAAGGACATCGATTGTATTGTTATCATCTCGATGTGTGTGTGTGGCAGATTAAGATATTACATGCCTGTGAGAATGTGCTTTGTATGTCTGTCTTTCAGTGTAGGGCGGTGTATTGTTTGATTATTTTCAGTACTTTTAATATAGTGTGAGTTGACTTGATCTTGGAAACAGCAGTTAATAAAACGATGTCAAACTCAAGGTCTACTAACTCACTGGTTCCTGAGCTTTTGACTGCATCACATAATCTTCATTTACAGATGGAGTTTGTTTTTTTTTTTCTTGTCCTTGTTGGCTTAAAAGTTGAGCTTGGCGGCTGATTTTTAATCATGGAAACAGCAAAAAAAAAAAAAAGAATAAGTGGACCTTGAGTGCAGATTAAATTGTCAACTGGCCAAATTTTGATTTGAACTATCTGCTGAAAGAAGTAAATAAGATCAGACATTTAATGCAAACTAAGATACTCGGTACAACACACACATTTCTGTTGCTACTAAAAAAAAAAGAAGCTATTTAGATCTGATACTCTGCTTTATTCCAGGCACATGTTGACCTTTTGACAACTGCTCACATTCTCCCTGCATATTCACTTCTGACTTTTGACCTTTCCTTTTATCCACATTATACTTTCCTCTGACCGTGACGTGCATGTGTGCTGCGTATTCAAAGAGAACACCTCTCTCTATGTCCGTCAGAGAGGCATTAACACACACATCCCTGTTCCTTCTTTCTGCCACAACACACACACACACACACACACACACACACACACACACACATTCTCAGTCTTCAACACACTGACTGCAAAAACACTTTCTGCCTCCCTCGAAACACAAACACGTGCTCTCTCTTTATCTTTGGCGCAAAGACTTAAATCTGTCTCTGTGTCAATATTCTTTTAATCTCTTTGGCCTTCTTTTGGTATTCAACCCCTTTCGTCCTGTTGCTAAAAAGCAATTCCCCCCTCAGCTTCTCCTTCACTATCTGTGCCTTCACTTTATTTTTGATCCAGTCATTTCTCTTTTCTACTGCCCTCTGCTCTTTTACTGGGGCTTCTTTCCTTTGCTCGTGCCCTTGCTTTTTAGCCCTTGACCTGGTGTTCTTCCTGGTTCGTGTGTGTGTATGTGTGTTTGAGAAAGAGCCCCGGGGCGTGTGTGTGTGTGTGTGAGAAAGATCTTGCCTGAATGGATACAACTCCTTGAAACCCGTCCTACATCTTGATATGTGCGTAAGAGGGCATGCAGCATAAAGCCCTATTACGTTGATATGAATGACGTTTTGATCCCTCTTTAACATTCAAATTTAATCGCCCCTTAACAAACACTCACATGCACACATGCCATGCACACGCACTCAGAGTGTGATCTCTTCCTCGTAGTAATTATCATAGCAGGGCAGGCATGCACACGTGTCCCTGGGGAATCTGTGCAAGTTGCTCATAAACACACACACACACACACACTGCAGGGAGTGTATAACTAAGCCCTTGTTCGTCACTGGGCGTCCCTGAACGCCTCTCTCCTGCGTCGTTATGGTCGTTCCGGTATTCTGCCGTCCCGTGAGCCCTCCCACACCCTATAATTAGTGTCACCCGGGCAACCAGAGAAAGAATGCTCAGTATTCTTGTCGTCGTGGTAACTGCGTAAGTGCGGGGGCGGAGGTGCTGGTTGTAGGTGTTGGTTAATGACAGGGACAATGAGACCTCAGTCTGCCACCTCATGTGGTGGATCAGTAAAACTGAGGTAGGTAAACGTGTGTGTTCGTGCAGATTTTCATCTGTCCTTTCCGTACCACACATATAGCTTCAAACAGGTTATGAAAGTACACCCTTATGCTATGTTTGGGATTGTGGTTGTAGCTCACAATGGCTTCAGACGTTGCGTGCGTTCCATGTCACCTGCAGGTTCCCATCAAGTACACAGCTGACTACAACGTCACTATTTTTGCGTGCAAACCCAGAAAAGAACTTGAACTTTTGAGCTGGTAAATTACCTGGCACTGTTTCCTGTGTGTCATTTAATTTGTGGTAATTTGATTACTGTTATTTAGGAATATGCACCATGTGAGTGCAAAATTAAAACAGTGGTTGGGGATCTCTCCACTTGGTCACAAGATGTATTTTAGGGGTCATAAGATGATTAAAGGGATAGGCTACAAAAGAGTAAAAAAAAAAGAAAGGTTTTTTTGTGAAATCTTGGATTGTTTAACCTTTAACAATTATTCAAATAAAACAATCTGAGATGACATGCTATGACGTTTAAAAACTGATTCATTTTACTCATTTTGGGAACCACCAAGGCCTTAAAACATTCAACACAGGCCCCATCTTTTACAAGGCAGGTAGGTAATAATTCAAGTTCCACCTTGGTCAATATTCTGTTTTCCTGCTACAAATACCCCAATAAAAGTAAAATTACTCAAATGACTGAAAACAAACTGGCGTGCAGGACAGTTACCAGCTTTGCGCAGCTGGTAAGTGTTGAAACCAACAAAGACAGTAATCCAGCAACAACAAAAAAATGTGTGTGTATAAAGACACACCATTCACAAAAACAAACACACACACACACACTACAGCAGCTTAGGCCCATAAATCAGCTGTTGACAGTAAAACTGTAGCCAAACAAGGTCCAAGGTCAGTGTTATGAGTCCTCACAACACTAGCTCTCTTTATCCCCAGGGAGCTTGTCTTTGTAGAAACATCTGGTGGGTCTCTAGTTCTCTCTGCCGTCCATTTGGCGTTACTGCAAGGCCTCTGGCTATAAAAATCCTGAGGGCAGTGAGTGAGCACAATGTTTGCACTAATTAATCACGTGGAGCTGCACCTTCTTTGACGACCTGTACTTGGCACAGTCTTAAAATACAGTTCGTACTGTATCCTAGAACACTTAAAACGCCCTTCCTTAACACAATAGTTGTGTATGACGTATTTTACGAAACGTGTATTGTGTGTAAATTAGGCGTATAAACACCTATTTTTTTAAAATAACATCTGATAGTTTCTGCAATCATTCCTACTTTTCTTCCTTTTTTGTGAGGGGCGGATGGATATGTTCAAGAGGTAACGGCGAGAAGTCCGGACTTTCCAGTAACCTACGTCACTGAAACCGTTGGTGGTGACTCGTTTCATGTTGCCTTCAGGTGATGTCGGAAGTTTTAATATCTCGATTCCGAGACCGTTTATTGTGAGACTTGTAGCCTATTTCCGAGGGGAAGTTATGTGAACTTCAATCAACAAAGAGGAACAGCAAAAATGTTATAACCTATGATAAAACAGTACTACCATGTAATAACATCTACTAGTGTCAGGAGACTAAACTACATGAGACATGAGTAGTCACTGTAGTCATATAGGCTACATTTTCTGCTGTTTGCCGTGTTGATGCAACGACACATACTTAGGGTTTTATTATGATACTGGAAACAAATTGGGCTATCTGAAGTTTTTGTTAGTAGGTCGGTTAGTTATCATTCGTGATCCAAAAAGATTGATTTGGGAAAAACATAGCTCACGTGGAGTTCATGAAGGTAGCATCCGGTCATATTTACACTAATGAACGTAAACAGTGGAAAGACTATTACATTGTATATTAGATCAATTGTTTCGTTGAGTATCTGTACGATTGTTTAAGGCTCAAATAACTAGTTCATAGTGAGTTGTAATGTAGACATGAAATATGTGAACACAATAAAGAGAATGTGAATAGTGATTGACTGACGTAAGAGTGTCCGTTTTAATACATGTGACATTATGAATACAGTTTGTTGACGCTTTTTAGGAAATGTATGTATATATGTTTTTGCACAATGAAATTGCTGGACTATTTTAGCAGCGCGGATGTGCACTAACGTCTGAGCGTCAATAGGGCAGTGACGTCACGCGCCGTGTCAGTTCATCCTGCTCCGCCGTCGCTCTGTCGAGGCTGAGCTGAGAAATTGCTGTTGTTCGGGTGAAGATGGCCGCGGGTCCCTTGTCTGTATCTTCCAACGCGTCCACAAACAACGATGGCATTCTCATTGGTGACAAAGTTTACTCGGAGGTGTACCTCACGATCGATAACTCACTCATACCTGAGGAAAGGCTCTCTCCGACGCCGTCGATGCTGGACGGCCTCGACCTGAGCACGGAGACCGACCTTCGCATCCTTGGGTGTGAATTGATTCAGTCGGCGGGTATTCTTCTCCGGCTACCGCAGGTAAATCTTCTTGAATACTCAAATGCTATACATATTCGTGTAATGAGTGAACAACTAGCCACACGCTGGTATGTATTTGTAGTCCTCAACACATTGCGGCCTGCTTGTTAGCAGTGCTCATGTTGGCGTGGTGGAGCTAAAATGGCGGCGGCCCATTGTGTAAGGACAGGCCAGCTTATACAAGAATGCAAACATTGTGTCTTGTTTTTTTTTTCTTTTGACAGGTGGCAATGGCAACGGGGCAGGTTCTTTTCCATCGGTTTTTCTACTCCAAGTCATTTGTGAAGCATAGCTTTGAGGTAAGTCCATTGAAGTTAACGTGTTGCTAGCTAGCTGAACGTCATGGTTACGTTCGCGGCAGCCATGTTGTCGATACGTTGTCTTTTTGAACTGCTCTCAGACAATGAAGGGACAATGTGAAGATCAGTGCGAAACAATACGAAACTCAGAAGTTCAGACATGACGCTGGATCGACTTATTTATCTTTCTCTAGTTGTATACTTACTTTCCAACCAGTCTTGAAACTTTCTGGCACATATAAGATATTTTAGATATATACTTTATGAAATCTTAAGGGAAGTTTAAAATGTTAGAGCAGCCAACAATGAGACTAAAGTACAATAACTTAACTAACTCATAGTAAAAAAGAACGTTTGGCTTGGGTTTATGGCTACTTGGTCAGTGTGATTTTTAAATAAGACAAATATATTAGTAGTTTCTTTTAAACACAAGTAATCTTAGTACTGCAACCAGTATTTCTGAGTCAAATTTGTTAATCTGATATAAGTGACAATTGTGAATGAAATCCTTAACTATGGTACATGCAACTTTGTATAGTGTATATCAACACTTACAAGAAAATTGTGAGTTCAATGTGAATATGAAACCGTTATATTAATGTATTTATAGTTCTCCCCACAATGTGACTAATTCTCTTCCAACTGATAGTTACCACATTATAATTAGGCAAACTATTGCAAAATCTGCTGACAGTTCACAGATTGATCTCTCGCTGTACATTTCGTCACATCGTCTAACTTTGCAGTTACATCACCTCTGGTTGCATGTGTTAGGCATGGAACTCTTCCTTCCAACTTTTTGCTTTGATTTCCTTCTTTTCAGATTGTTGCTATGGCTTGTATCAACTTGGCATCCAAGATTGAAGAAGCACCGCGACGAATACGAGACGTCATCAATGTGTTCCACCACCTGAGACAGATCAGAGGCAAAAAGTAAGCATCGACATTGAATCCAGTCTTCTCTCTATGGAAATAATGTTTGGTTGTTTTTTTTTTTTGTTACGTGGAACATGTTGCATTGCATTTGTTTCTTTATCCAATGTTGTATGATGTTGATCTGTTTTTGCTGTGAAAGTGCTCTTCTGTTTATCCATGTACTCTAAACCATTTTAAAACTTTTCAGTTTCCTCTACACTGGTAGTTTCAGAAGTGTCAATGTCTACATATAACATCTAAGTTTGACATTACACTGAAATTGAATTCTCAACAAACGCACTTTAAACACTGGAGTGCATAGAAAGACAAGGCACAACTGCGTTGTTTGCGTGTGCCTTTGTCTTCATAGAAATCTGTTCATGTCAGTACTATAGACCTTGGCATTAACTTGGCTTCTTTTTTCCCTTGCAACCAACTAACAGCGACCAGCTACATTTACCAAAGCCTGGGTGATGTGGAATGGTACGTAAGATGAAGCAGTCGGCATGACAACCATGATGCGAGGGGGTCTCTCTCCTCCCCCCAGGCCCACCCCACCCCCTTCCTGTGGGAGACGCCCGTGGTCTGAGCCACCGCGGGGCACTGGGATCGGGGATGACAGGTTGGCCGAAGGTCCTTGGCCCCTGGGGCACCTTGAGGACTCCTGTGGTTCAATCTTAAGCTTTGGGTATCTGTCCGTCAATCTGCGGACCATTGGGTAATGTAGTTTTCTTCTCTGACTGCTCCTCACCATGTATTTTGTTTGTGCTTCAAGAGCAAAACTCCATTCACCAACTGCTATTCATGGCTTTTATAGAAATATCACCTTGTTCGTTGGAGGTAGAAGGATTCTTGTAGGTTAAGCAGTTATGTTGTATGTCTTCTTTTAGGTCAGTGCATGCATCATAGACTCAATAGTTTGGCATTTATATGTCGTCTGTTTGACTCGGCTTTAAAGTAAGCGTATCAACAACCGTCATGCACCTGCAGTAAGTCGGTAATTTAGATGAGGATTATGTTGATCCTGGAAGTTTCTTCTGTGCATGTGGTTTGTAGCATGACAGTATTCACCTTTTTAATTAATTCAATTTGAAACATCAAAATTATTAGATTTGAATCTTTAATTTGATTTGATTCTTAAATGGTTAAATGCTGTTAACTAAAGTGTTGGATGGATGTCCGTCATCAAATTCATGTTGTTGTGATGTAGGAAGTAAATCACTGAAAATGTATAGTAGTAGCGGAGGCTGACAAAGCCTTTGAATCAATTTATCAAACCTAAATTTAATTATGATCTCGCTCTGATGGGTTTTGGATATTTGTTACACAAATACAATTTCTAGATCTGTTTATAATGGTAGCAAGTGAAATAATCTCCCACTTTAAAACACAATGTTTTGTGGGTTTGCAGTCGAGGTAGACGTAGTTGTCATTCGGCTTGTATTTGTTTCCTTAGTGTGAACGTATCCGCTGTGGTCTTTAACACACAACTAGTGTGTTTTTGTATTCCGACCTTGACATTGGAATAAGTCAGAATGATCTTAGATGGCTTGTTGTAAAAGCTTGGCATGCTGTTTGTAGTTCAGGTTTGATTGAAGGCTGTAGAAAAGTGTCTGCATGTTGAAGCAGTGATGTGGTCAACGAACGAGTTTATTTCTGTGAAAGCTGTGATGCAGGGTGATTGAGGTTGAGGGCTGTCTGCAGATCCCATAAGCTTCCACTGGAACCACAGGAGTCCACAAACCCCAGCAGACTGTCAGGCATGTTAACAGTTAAACCTGTTGCTTTGAGTTGGTTGAAACGGGAAAAAAGAGAGTACAAGATATCAGAAGGGCACTTTGTTTTTGGTTTTGTTTTTTTTTGTTTTTAACTTTCATTTCGCAAGGGGGGAAACATTATTTTATTTTGATTCCTTTATAAAATAGGACTCCAAGTTCATTGATACTTGATCAGAACTACATTAACACCAAAAACCAAGTCATCAAAGCGGAACGGCGGGTCCTGAAGGAGCTGGGCTTCTGTGTGCATGTCAAGCATCCCCACAAGGTGAGTTAATACTGAAGTTTTTATTACTAAGCATTTATGCATCAACTCTGTAGTGTAGCTGCAGCTTTGCTCCTGTGTGCAGTTACAATAACACAGGAAGCCGCTTTTCTCACTTCTCAGAACAGGCTTCTCTCACTTCCGCTATTCTCACTTCTCAGAACAGGCTTCAGCTTGATCAATGGCACACCTGCAGTCGTTTTGTGTGTTTTGTAACATGCAGTCATTTTATTATTCCAGATTATCGTCATGTATCTTCAAGTCCTTGAATGTGAGAAGAACCAAACACTGGTCCAGACGGCCTGGTAAGTTTCTTCCTTGTGTTCCACTGACCATCCCCCACAGCAGCAACCTGTGTCATATCTGCAAGAAGTGCCACCAGACCTGGGCTAAAGATAAAGTTGAACTAGTTTCAAATGGTTGAATTACCTGAAGAGCACTTGATTAATCTACTAGGAACTTGGAACAGATCCATATGTGGAAACACCACCTGTCAGATAAGTGATGTAGTGCCCCTTGTGTTTTGAAGCACAACTTTGAAAGGCATTCAACAACTATTTTGCCCAGGTCTGACTGCGACATTCCCTCACTCCATTTTAACCCTTCCACCTCTTTTTCTGATGGAGCAATTTGTATTATTGCAAACCTGTTACGTGTCTCACTCTCTTGTCTGCCCTTACATGGCTTTGTTGTAAAGTCTTTTTGGTTTGCGGTGCCCAGGGAACTTGGTTTAACTTTGTCCTTTCTCTCTACTCTTTGATTAAAGGGTAGTCCATGCTGGTAAGTCACATAAAGAACCTCTGAACTCTGCCTCCTTCAACCACATGACCTCAGGAAGCTCCCCCTATTGGCTGGCTGCCCCTCTCCAGACAGCCAATCCCAATGCCAAGATTCACTGAAGGGGGCGGGCGGGCCTTTCCCAACAGCCAACATCGTCTTGTTTTCTCTTGGGTGTCCAAAAGGATTTGTATTTTTTGGTCTTGCTACCAAGGTTTCAATTGTAATGCCTATTTTTGCCAAGTAGATGTATTTATATTCTGACTTTTTGCTAGTTTACTTGCATCTAGCATTGAAGTAAACTTTGCCAGAACAGAATAACGTTTTTGACCAGTTAACCTGCCTTATTTTTTTTTTTTTTATAAATGACAGTAGTATACTATGTCCTGTCCCCAACTGACGTGGTGTCCAGACATGTGTCTGTCTTACAGGCTGATCCAGTTCTCAGGTTTTGCCTCCAAGGACCTGTCTCGCCCACGCAGCAGTCAGAACCCAACGGCCATGTGTTATCTATAGTAGCGTTGGCGTTAAATTTTGACACTGACCTGCCAAAGTGCAGGATAGGTTGTTTGTTGAAGGCAGGTTAGACTGGAAGTAATCCCTGTTTGGCAGGTTTTCATTAGTTACCTGCACTTAAACTCAAGTCAAGCGATAGCAATAATTAGTTGAGTGGAAATTGATACAGACAGTGTATCCATATGGAAAGTGTCGCCATTGGAGAGAGAAAACTGCTTTTTTCTTTTTTTTTTCCTTTTTTTTTTGTATGTTTGCCTGGTTGTAGTTTTTGATGAATGTCAGGTTAGTTAATCAGGGGGTTTTTACCATCGTGTTTCTGTTCACATGTTTTTTTTGTCTTTATGACTTCTATGTCTCCTAAGGACATAGATGCTCACATCACCCTGTACTTGTCTGAGTCACATCCTGGTCATTATGACTTTGCTAATGCTCTCCCAATGGCTAATCTCATTTATCCATTGTCCTAGACGACCCACTGACACATAATCTTGTCATGTTGTAGCGCACTTGGCTTATGTAGTGAGGCAAAGCTTGCCACCTAATGTCCTTTTTAGATCAATCTTACAACGCTGCATAGTGGAATGGGCTAGCAGACAAATAGAATCAGTGGTCTTATGGGGGTCTGTCTAAATGCAAGGCTGGAAGGCATATATTAAGTGGGAAGTGTTGCATCATGTGCTTACATCAACCTGCCACTGACAAACTATCTGTTGTGCATGCCACCATACATGCTGCGCCTCCCTGTCCCCTCAGATCTAACAATCTGAAAGTGGCAACTGCATTCTAGATGAATTTTGTACATCTGTATGCCTGCATGTTCCCCACTTTGTAAGGCATGTGTCATTGTCTCAATCATTATTAGTCTTTAATCTAGTGACTTCCTGATTGTATTATGGTAAGATGGTCTTGGCAGGCCTTCAGTAGATTATATTTCCCATTTGTGTCTTCATGCTTGACCTGTGACGTACAGCACTCCCATGGATGCCCCAGAGAGAATGGACAAAGTTAAACTTGACACCAAAATGCATATCTCACTTCAGCACTGTGTAACTGAAAAATGTCTAGCTGTAGTCTGTGTAGCTATCAGGGCTAAAGGTTCATTTAAAAAAAAAAAAAAAAAAAAAAAAAAAAATTCAGTGCCTCAAATGGTCAAATCCAGCAAATGGTAACATAATCTCCAGTATATCAGTGACCAATCACAGTTGAGTGTAGAAGTAATCATCCACAAATGTTTTTAGACTTTCAGAAAATGTAAAAAAAAATATAAAGCCCTGATAAGGAGTGAGTACTAGAGTTGCTAAATGTTGCAGGTTATTGACCTGCAGTAATAATTCATGCTTAGAGCTGTGAAATGATTTTAAAAGATGTGGGTCAGGGTGAGAGGTGGCTTTGTGTAGAGAAGATGCTATGTTTTTGTTTCTGTTTTTTGTCTTTAAAGGAACTACATGAATGACACCCTGAGGACAAACGTGTTTGTGAGGTTCCAAGCTGAGACTATCGCCTGTGCCTGCATATACCTCGCTGCCCGAGCTCTGCAGGTGAGAAAAATGCTACTTTTTCTAACTTTCTAACCTGTTATGAGATGGAGATGATGGGCTGGACACTGATCAGCCACAACATTAGAAGCCTCGCACGCAGCAAGCTGCAATGGACTGTATTCTGATGCCTGTCTATCATAGCCAGCTTGAACTTTTTCAGTTATTTGTGCCACAGTAGCACATTTGCTGCATAGTATATCCCACAGAGATAATCAGTGTTATTCATTTTACCTGTCAGTGGTTTTAATGTTGTCTGATCAGTGTGTTTACTTCATGATCTTGTTTTTATTCTAAATATCACATTTAAACATCTGAGGCTCTGCAGTACAGCGACTCAAAATCTTGACTTGTATGCCTTTCCCAGATACCACTGCCCTCCAGACCTCACTGGTACCTGCTGTTTGGTGCCAGTGAAGAAGAGATTAAAGACATCTGCATCACCACACTTAGACTCTACACCAGGAAGAAGGTAATCCTCAACATGCCCTCATTTTAGTGGCTAAGTTCCATCAGCCTCTCAGGAAGAATGCTGTCATTTTTTCCTTCCGTTTTACTTATTTATGCTTTACTATACTCTGTAGTCTGTGGGTGAGCTGACTGCTTTTTCTTCCTCAGCCTAACTACGACCAACTTGAGAAGGAGGTAGAGAGGAGGAAGGTGTTTTTAGCGGAGGCTAAGCTGAAGGCTAAAGGCCTGAACCCTGACGGTACCCCTGCACTGTCCACACTGGGTGGCTTCTCGCCTGCATCCAAACCCTCGTCCCCAAATGTGGTCAAGGTGGAGGAGAAGTCCCCTAACCCCCAGACCCTCAAACAAATTAAGAAGGAGCCAGACAACCGGACTCAGGTCACCAAGAGTCCACATAATGGGTAAGAAGCAAACACACCATTTTACTGTGGGGATAAATCCATGATAGTCATCCTTGTTTTCCTCAATACTTGTCTTTTTATTCCTGAAATGTTCATACACTCAATCCTTTTTTTCCTACCAGGTTGAGGAAAGAGGTGAAGATTGGGAGGAACAGTCGAAGTGGAAGTCGATCTCGTTCAAGAACACGTTCGCGGTCTAGATCCCGTTCCCCTCGCAGACAGTAAGCTCACATCCAGGCTGAGACGTTTCTTAGTTGGTCATGTTAACAGGTAATTTTGTTAAACTAATCTTCATTCTTCTTTTTTCTCCACAGTTACAACAGCAGACGCAGTTGCTCAGGGACCTACAGCTCTCGTTCACGTTCACGCTCTCACAGTCGCAGCCCATCACCTCGGCGACATCCACCGTCGCCCCTCCTTCCCCACCTCAAGTCCAAGACCAGCCACCACAGCAATAGCGACTCCAAGCCCAGCAACCGCCACAGCAACAGCGGAGGCGGAGGATCTGGCCACAAGAGGAAGCGTTCTCGCTCTCGGTCGAGGTCCCGCACGCCGGTCAAAGTGGATAGGGACCGGGACAGAGAGCGGGAGAGGGACAGAGACCGCAGCTCCTTCGACCTCTCTTCAAAGAAACACAAACACGAGCGAGGAGGCGGTCACCGAGGAGACAGAAGGGACAGGGAGAGGTCTCGGTCTTACGACAGGGACAGAGAGAGAGAGCGTAGCCACAAGAGCAAACACCACAGCAGTAGTGGGCACTCAGGACATAGTCGTCACCGGCGCTGAGACACACCAACAGACTAGCTCTGGAGCTGATGGTCGCACAAGTGTTTTCAGTATACTCCAAACAAAATCCAATCTGGCAGGTTCTCTGAACGTTGAATACGGTTCACTATCAGCAAATAACGGTGGTGATCAGTGTGACTCCTGGTCTTTACATTTAATGCCGGAGTCACATTAGCTCACACATCAACTCCTTAAAATGTAAACGGTCTACAACTACAACTAGTATCAAAGTAAACTTAATATCTGCTGCCTGCAAACCAGTCAGGTGTCATTGCTGAAATGTTGTTGGAGTTGGTGAACATAATGTAGATAAATTTGGTGCACTGCAGCTGTCAGAGAGAACGTGCCAGCTAGGATTATATGTGGAGTATATTGTCAACCATATAGCAACACAGTTGGGTTTCTCAAATGCATCCTTCTGACTATTAAAACTATTTATTTAATTTACAGGAATGTTAATTCTCTTCAACCTTCATTTTTTTTTTGGCCCTAGTCACAAAGCAAAGTATTTAGCAACAGTAATGTTCGTCCCTGTGGAGGGAAAAAAAAAGTAATAAAGGCTTGAAATTGGAAGCATTAATGGAAAAAGTGTTGAAATTGCCTGAAACCTACACATAGTGTAGCTTCTGCATGCACAGTTGTCTTGGTGATCCCCAAAAAAAAAAATCATTGCTTTGACTCTACTCTGTTAACAGCACATGTGTCGCTGATACTCTGCACATGGTGTGTTTTTGTAGACTGAAGGTTTGCATCTGAGGAACCCCGGCTGGAGCAGTTAACACCTGCATGCTGCAGCTAGTGTTGAGCCTTGTTTCACCCACCTCATCACACGTAATCAGTGGTCGAGGGCTCCTTTAACTCACACAATGCGACATCAGTGCCAGGCCTGTCATTTTCTCCTCCACTTATAGGATTTTTTTTTTTTTTTCCTCGATGCCCCGCCCTACACACCTACCATCCCTTTAGCCTACCCTTATGTTCTTGATTTTACATGTAAAGTTCTGGACTTCTGGGGGGGAAAGAAACTTATTTACAGTGTAAAGATGGATTGATGCCCGCTGACACAATGTGAACGCTTTGATTTATAAAAGCGAACTGCTCAGTGGAAGGATTGAATGAATAAATGTAAAATAAAAACGATCATTCAGGAACGATCATTATGTTTGCACATCAAGGGACTGGCAGGCGAGTGGTTTTTGTTTCCTTTTTATTTTTCTTTTGACATATAATTGTTGCTTAAGCTGTGTTTTGTACAGTTTCAAAAGAGCAAGTTGATTATAGACTTTTGTTTTTCCTTTTCTTTTTTACATCAGGGGATGCAAACTTGATTTCAAATATTTTAGGGTTGTCAATTTGTTACACTGGTTTTTAGTCTGCACGTGTTCATGTCCAATTTTTATTCAGTAATAAATGAGTTATGCCGCTGAATTGGGTGATTGTTGCTTCTTCTTTTTTTTTAAATTCACACCTGTTAAAATGAAATGAACCTGGACTCATGAAAACAAACCATTATCACAAATGGAGGCACATGACCTCATTCCAAGATCCTAGTTGTTCCTGTAAAGAGGAACTTATCAGAGTCAAGGCAAGACCTTTGTGCAGTTAACTGGTAACACAGATGCAAATGTGAATACAATGTCACAGGAAGCACTTGTCTTTACTGCACAGTTATAACTACTATAAATCTAATAGAATTAACTGTGGTGTATTATGTTAAGAAGTGTGCTGTAGTGCAGCTGGATGGGGAAGCAGTACAACGTTTCTAAAATTAAGATTATACAGTATTGTCTGTTATAGGAATGGATATAAATATGGCAGCTAGAGGGTGCTGTTGGCCTGAATAATGCAAGTGCTCATTTTTTCCTGCAGATATCCATGTTTGGAGTTGACTGTCTAGATATAATCAAAAGAACAGAAGGGGGTGAATCACATTTGCACAGCAGAGTAAAATTCAACCCACACGGAATTTAAAGGACAGGTTCACAATTTTTCAAGTCTTAAAACAACAGTCAGGTGCCCAAATGAACATCGAAGTAGGTTTTTCTTGCCGTAATTATTCGTCCTGTTCATACTGGCCATTAGAAGATCGCGTCATAATGCATGGGGTCCAAATTCCACAAGCTGCCCTTTGGGCAAAAATGCACTTCAAAGTTTATCTGAAGCTAATATAAAGCTTCAGCCGTCCAATCAAGTAGATATCTTGACACTTCTGCCTTCAAACTTATTCAGTCAACAGCCATTTATGAAGATACACATTTTATGTTTTTAAACTGTAAAAGTGCTAAAAGAAATATCAATGGATTTACAAAATAAGCTGTAAAACTTAATTTAGTCTAAGCACTGTTGGGGGATAAAGATCTAAGTTATTCTGCCCCGCTGCGTAGGGGCTTTAAAATTGAGCTCAACTCAGTTGATGCTACATCAAAATGCTGAAACAATCAAAGGAGTAATGGCTCCAACTTGAAATTTTATTGCACTCCAGCTGCCATTGTTCAGTCAAAAAAAACTGGACTGAGATCAAAAATGCTGGTGTTCGTCGCGCACACTTCATATCAGATTATACAGTATTGTCTGTTATAGGAATGGATATAAATATGGCAGCTAGAGGGTGCTGTTGGCCTGAATAATGCAAGTGCTCATTTTTTCCTGCAGATATCCATGTTTGGAGTTGACTGTCTAGATATAATCAAAAGAACAGAAGGGGGTGAATCACATTTGCACAGCAGAGTAAAATTCAACCCACACGGAATTTAAAGGACAGGTTCACAATTTTTCAAGTCTTAAAACAACAGTCAGGTGCCCAAATGAACATCGAAGTAGGTTTTTCTTGCCGTAATTATTCGTCCTGTTCATACTGGCCATTAGAAGATCGCGTCATAATGCATGGGGTCCAAATTCCACAAGCTGCCCTTTGGGCAAAAATGCACTTCAAAGTTTATCTGAAGCTAATATAAAGCTTCAGCCGTCCAATCAAGTAGATATCTTTCAATGTTCGTCTTTTAAGTCCCTCTTTTTGTCACTATACTTCCACCGCAGCTCAACAGGAAAGCACTGTCTGAGGAAACACAAAGAGGGAATTTGATGCTACAAAGACCGAAAATGTGGCAGATATCCACTGGATATGACTGCTGAAGCCTCATATAAGCTTCAGATAAACTTTTACATGCATTTTTGCACAAAATGACTGTGTGGACTGGACAATGTGGATTTTGGCCGACATCACTTACATTGAAAGCACATTTGAAGGGGATCTTTTAACAGCCAGTATGAACAGGAGGAATGATTACAGCGAGGAAAACCTCTTTCAGACATCATGGTTATAACTTTATAAATAAGATTAGATGAGACCCTCCAGTGATTAGCTCCATGTGGTGTCATCCATTGAAAAACAACATGTCCAAATCAGAGACATTTACACAATGGAAGCCAAAATGAATAAACATGGCAACGGTTGGAAACAAGCCCAGACCACTATGTGTGCCTGTTTGCAAGATTGAAATGACACACACACAGACACATGCATGCATGCACGTTCACAACCCTGTCAAGCTGTCTGAATCTTTACAAATTGTGCAAGAGAAAGACAGATCATTGTGCCAAACCATTGGCTAACATTGTCTTTCTTATGGCGGTGGTAAATCACCTTTATACACAGGTCAAACACTGCTATATGTACAGTGTGACCTGGCTGCTGGCCTGACAGATGTGTGTAAATCTTCCCTAAGCAGGTGAACGGTCAAATACACCACTGAGACAGACTATAGTTGGCTTATAGTCATTCAGTCTACTCTGTGTGGGTCTGTGAAAGATCCAATCTGACAAAAATCCAGTACAGTGGTAACCGAACATCGCCCTTGTCTAAGCAGCCATGCAGACAGGTCTGAACTGATTTGGCGAGGGGTTTGCGACATCCACCACTGACACTTCTGCCTTCAAACTTATTCAGTCAACAGCCATTTATGAAGATACACATTTTATGTTTTTAAACTGTAAAAGTGCTAAAAGAAATATCAATGGATTTACAAAATAAGCTGTAAAACTTAATTTAGTCTAAGCACTGTTGGGGGATAAAGATCTAAGTTATTCTGCCCCGCTGCGTAGGGGCTTTAAAATTGAGCTCAACTCAGTTGATGCTACATCAAAATGCTGAAACAATCAAAGGAGTAATGGCTCCAACTTGAAATTTTATTGCACTCCAGCTGCCATTGTTCAGTCAAAAAAAACTGGACTGAGATCAAAAATGCTGGTGTTCGTCGCGCACACTTCATATCAGATTATACAGTATTGTCTGTTATAGGAATGGATATAAAAGTTTGTCATGCCCACCTTATCATGAATTGGGAAACTAGGAGGAATAGATAAATAGTTAGGTCTCTTGTAACTCTCTTAGCATATTAGCTAGCTTTGTTAGCTAGTTGTACGTGTCAGGTGTGTTCAGGAAGTTACATTTGTTAGCCCCCACTAGTAGCTAGCAGTAACCAACCAACCAACCAACTGGTATTGTAGTTAATAATAAAGTAGGCTGACACTTTGATAGCAAGCTATTTTGTAGGAGAGTCTTCTATGGATGAAGACAGTCCAGAATTCATCCCACATGTGTTTTTTTGGCCTGCGAAAAGCTGGAGAGGTAGGTCAAATTGAGGTTTCTAACTGTGGCTAACTGAATATTAGCATAGGCTCCAATTCTTGTGTGCAGGCTTCTTCACTCCAGTCTCTACGTTTTGTCTCCGTTTTGCCCTGTATTTTTCTAAGGCTGGAACAAAAAAGGAAAAGGGAAAGTCAGACAGTGGAGCAGGAGGCTCCTTGCCATGGTGAGAACATTCAAATTATGTTTTATGTACTGTATAATGTTTTTTCTACAGCTGTCATACAGAATTATTAGACTGCTTTGGCATTTATCTTTGTTTTCACAAACGTCTTCCAGTTCATGATCCAATGACACCAGAGAAACAAGTGGAAGAAGCTGAGGCTATGGTCCCATGAGTAATGCACAACAGTCTCAGTCTAAAGTATGACCAACTCAAAGAAGAGAAATTTCAGTCATCTTCACTTGGTTAATGACAAAAATGAAAGTTAGTGTGCAAAAACAAAATGAAAGTCTCGTGCTGGAAGATAATTTATTAGTGGTCCTTATGAAACAGAGATTGGGGTAACAGAGATGCACCATATAGGTTCAAAGTTTCTGAAAGCACAATATCAAAGATTCTAAGATCCTGGTTGCCTGTGATAGCAAACATATGTCTGTCAGGTATAATTCCTGTTGATGGTGATGTGTTAGGAAGGAAGGATCTGCAGTGTCGCTTCCTCTCTGCAGAGATGGATGAGGAGTAGAAGGCACATGATTTATATTCTCCTCATCCGGGATGATCTGTAATGCCAAATGTCTTGTCAGTTGTGACCGACGCTATGAAGGCATAGTCCCTAGTAGATACACAAATACTGGATTTGTGTTTTATGCCAAGCAATGATATTTATATCACAAAAGAGGCTATGATGATTGCTCATGCTTACAGCAGATATTTATGGTGGACACAGAAATTATTTGTTTTTGGTATGAACATCCAAAAAAAGTTTGTAGTTATTTTTGTTTTTCATGTGTACTGAGAACATCTGTTAAGCATAGTCCGAGTCTGTTCAGCAAAGCAGAAATTACATCTCCAAATATTCAAAATAACTAAACAAATTATTTGATTAGAACTGAGATTGGATTATTTCAACTAAACTCTAGTAGCTTCAAGAGGTTTTGTGCTTTCTGCTGTTAACAATGCATATATTATGGACTCAATTTTTGTCAAGTATCATACAGTCATATGATCTCTATTTATTGGGGTCCATAATTACCACACATTGAGTCATCCTCTGGAGCTCACATTTGATCTGCTACAGCTTTTTTTTTCTTTTGCTGCATGACCAATCTGTTTCTTTGAGTGATTTTAAATGCTTGAAACAGGAACACAATGACAGTTTGGGAATGTAGAGTAATCAGCTCTGCCAGCCTCAGTTCAGCTGATGTGTGAAACTGGTTTCTGGATCAGAACGACCATTGCGGACTGGCAGAAAGATCCAACATGAAGGTCTAGGATTCAGAGAAAGCTCTTTACCAAGCCGCACGCATGGAGGAAGGAATGGTTTCGTTTATTTGGAGGGCATATGGAATAATTTTAGTAATTCTCTCTTTGTCTCCATGTGTGTGTGTGTGTGTGTGTTTGTCTACATGTTGTAGGTCTGTTTAACATTAACGCAGCATCTTTAAACTGTGGTTCCCATCCCAGTTGTGATTTACATTGTGATGTAATGTAATGATCTCCTGGAGATTAGTAATGCATATCGCAGTCGGTGTCTCTGTGAGTGAGCATCCTCTCTGCAGGGAGCACTGAAGCGTCAGATAGGAGCTGTTGGCCAGAGGATCATGTTTATTGTGGGCAAGGCTCAGTGCGTCAGTCCAATAAGTGCATTCAACTGGACAAATTAGCTAAAGCTGGACTTGCACAGAAACAATACCTAGTTTGTTCAAAACAATCTCTCTATTTCCTCTTGTGAAGATCCAGGAAACCATTATTCAGTGTCTCTAATTATCTTATTATTGTGTTATTACCATAAGAGACCGAAACCAAACCCAAAGAGAGAAATACTTGTGGAAAAATGCAATTTTTTATGGTAAGCTGTCATTGATTTCACTGATAAAGATTTATTGTACAGTTCTGTCGAGAAAAAGACAAGAAGGCAGTGTCAGACATGCGAAAGGTGCAGCAGGCAAATATACAATCCATAACAATACCAGTTTCATTGTCAGTAAAATACAGCATTCATTTGTTTGCAGTATTAATTAATAGTAATATAAAAACGAGGGAAGAAAGAGAAGCGACAATGTAAAATCTGTCATTCAGTATTTCAGTAGTCTTGATTGAAGTGTTTCAGTAGCACTTGTAAAAAATAAATATCGACCTCATATCAAAAATCAAACAAATGTAATTTAACAACTTCCTTTACAGTAAAAAATGAAAAAAAAAGTTCCTGTGATTTTTTTTTTTTTGCTAAAAGCGCATACTTATGCTCAAAATGTTTATTACATTCAGAAACATTAATACTTGTGTCAATCAGCTTCACATATACAGTCTGTGTGTGATTGTTGAAATCTACAGAAGTGTAACATGTTCCCATCCTAATTTCTGCTCTCTAAAATGTAAATGTAATCTCACTGCCTCAAAATAATGACAGTAACAGCTCACTATTTAGTGAGACATTAGATAGATAGATAGATAGATAGATAGATAGATAGATAGATAGATAGATAGATGCTACAGAGTATTTATGCAGCTGCCTGCAAATGCATTTCTTTATGAGGATCAGTTGCTTGTTTAGGCTAAAAATATTGGCCCTAGAGGCTTGGAAACTAGGCCAAGATGGCAGCGTGACGGCGGAGTGTTAACTTTGTTACTTCTAGACAACTTTGACATTCACACGATCAGACATTTACTTCAAATACCAAGAAATCAACACTGCATGACTAAAACAGTAAAGTCAGCTTCATGGTACATTTAGTGTGAATGGCAGACTCAGATAGGCTACTTTTGGGGACAAAGATTTAAGACCAGTTAATTGGGGACAACAGAGAACCATGTCCCCAATTGGGAAAAGGCTGATTTTTGGGTCAATGGTTAAGGTTAGAGTTCGGTTAGACTAAAGGAAATGAATGTAAGTCTATGTAGTTTCCCCAAAAGTGAAGGTCAACCCTAATCCTAAAGCTGAAATGATATTTCTGCATCCATGAGGGTCTGCGTGATGTAAATTTCGCCATCAGGGGCTGTGCGTGTAGGCTCTGTGCATACCTGCAATTTGTTGTTTGCTGTTCGCAACAGTCTGCACAATCACAACACCGTCTTCACGGCGATCTATTGCGCATGTGTGGAACAAGTTCTAGGTAGTATAAACAGAACTACCTGTCTGTGGTGTCTGCAGCTGTCCATGTCTGCCAATTTGGTATGTGAAACTGTGATTTACAACTTACATGACAGTAACTAATTGTCTTGAAGCTTTAAAACTGATACAATTTCACGAGGCTAAGTGCGTACAGCTACACTAGCAGCTCTGTGAGGCTGTTAGGTACAACACTTCTTTGCCAGCATGCTAACAGGTATAAAGTAGCTTAGCGTGTTTAAATGTTCGTTAAGTGTGTCAGTCATTGTGAGAAATCCCCCTGACTTCGGGGTGCAAAGCCAGCTGTGTATGTAGGTCATAAATCTAAAAAAAAAAAAAAAAAAAAAGAGGAAAGAGAGAATCAGTGAAAATGTGAAGGAGAGGCATGATGTAAATAATATTATGTGTAAGCAGATGCAGCTCTGCTGTGTAGGGGGGAAGGCAGCTAAAAGTACAAACAGTGGTAACCTGACCCGGTGGGAAAGGCAGTGTTATGTCTGCATGTACACACGTCTAACAGGGTTTCAGCTGCAGGACAAACCAAAGACTACCTGTTTGTCTGTCACGCTAAGTTAAGATGAAGAACACCTTAGGCATCTTTATAATATCCTGAACATTATATGTTATGTATTTAACTAAAGCATTTATTAACAGAAAGAGGAGGAGAGCGATGTATTCACCTGTGGGTGGACACACACCTCGGCTGTGCCAGCTGATCCAGATAAGAATCAAAACATCGAGACATCGTACAAAAGAATTGATTTGCTGTGGCCGACCGTGAACGTTTTGTCTGGCGCAGGCAGTTCAGAGCTTAACTGAGTCAAGATGTTTGTCGTCTGCATCCAGCCGACAGCAAAGCGAAATCCTGGTTAGAAACATACAACATACAGCGCTCTACGTATTCTGCCACAGGCTGCGATTAAACAAATAATGAGTCATATCGATGTGAGAGGAGGAGAGAGTCCTGATTGAAACTCTCAGTCCACTGAGATCTTCCACTTCATCTAATCTTACTGTTAAAACAAAACACACAGACCTTTAAACTCGAACCTTTAGAAAGGACCTCTTTTGAAATAAGGGAGATTGCTGTATCACCTTCGGTCTCTGGATGTCTAAACAAAACTTTTCACTGAATTGTCTTAAATCAGCATGACTTGAATTGGCACAGTTACTAAATCCGCAAGGAAACCACTCATTTACTTCAGTGTTTTTTTTTAGAGATCGGTGGTCTAAACTCCATGATTAAGCAACAGTTCAGCTGAGAGCGCTCCTGGTAAAACACAGAGTGAATTGTTACAGACGTTTCTTGTTTCGAGGGGAAGCCAAAAATGCCCACTCCATATAGCTATTGCAAAAGAACAGAAACCTGACCACTACACTGACTCTTATGGGTCTTAAAGAGTCAGAAAGGGCCACAATGTTTTCTTTAAACAAGGGGCTCTCATGTTTTAGATGCAACTCTGTTGAAAGTAACTAAGTTGCTTACTGACTTTCGGGGGGAGAACTTGTTGAAATAAAACAAAATATGGAAAATACATGTTATGAAATTATTTGAAAACACTGGATAGAGTATGAGCAACTATGAAAAGATATGCATATTAAAGGAATAGTTGACATTTTGGGATATAAGTTTGTTTTGTATGATATTACAGCAGCAGCCAGTTAGTTTAGCATAGCACACATAGTGGAAACAAGGAGAAACATCTAACCTGGTTGTCTCTGAAGGGAACAAAATCCACCTAGCAGCACTGCGCAAAAAAAAAAAAAAATTTGCCACATAATCCCCTTTAAACTTCAAATCTTTACTTCACATAATGTGTTAATTAGTGAGCTTTTGCTTGCTGCAGCTTCATATTTCACAGTCGGACATGAGAGTGGTATCAATCTACTCGTCTAACTCCCGCCAAGGAAGCAAATAAGCGTATTTCCCAAATGTCAAACTATTCCTTTAAGTCTACATCATACTCTCTCTATCACACACACACACGGACACACACACACAGGACTCCAGTATTGAATCCACTTCCCGTCTACTGTCCATTAGGCTCCTCTTCTTCATGTCTTCCGCTTTCAAGAGAAACTGTTCAATCTCATTATTGCTATGTAGTATGTGCTTCTATTAGGTTTTTTTTTATTGCTAATCACTACTTTGGAATCAAAGACATCTCAATCATCATGCATCATTGAACTCAGAAATCCAAAGTCTCCACAGACGATGGTTTGGTTTGGCTGAGGAAGTTCACAGCAGTCTCCGGGTTGAAGCCGAAAGCGTTTCCATCCTGCAAAGTCCAGTCAGGTGAAAAACGTCTGAACACATCAAGTGTAACGTCAGTCTTTAATACTTATGTACATGTAACATTCATTAAAATCACTGATGATGATCCACAGCTGTATCACATCACGGGCAGCTCCATGTATGTAACCATGGACACGCACCATACAGTGAGCCTTTTATTGCTGGTTTATTAAAAGTCTGATTTCTAAAAACAAATACTGCATAACGAGTCTTTTTGATTTTTTTTTTTTTTTTTTACACATTGTCATTGGAATCAAAGTCATAGACCATCTGTTATAGATATGAAGAAATGCTACCGGCAGTGTTTCTGTTCACTGTTTCCACACCATCCTCTAAAAAGCTGCGATGTTTCATTCTTGAATGCTCTACAGCTGAACGTTACTCATGCTCATATGAGTAACGTGTTAGGTCATGCGTCCATGTTAGCATCTGTGTTAATGTTGTTCTCACAGGTAGGTGGTAGCCTCTCTGTTTTCTCTCTCTCTGGCCTGAGCCACAGCCACGTTGATGCACTGCAGCCACTCCTCAGCGTGTTTCTCATCCTGAGCTTTCAGCACGTATGTCTTACTGTCTGTGAAAATCTCAAAGGCCCGCGGCAGGCCCCGATCCCGCCGCTTCTTGGCCACCACCTGCAGACAGAAAGGAGGACGACGAATGAAAAAAAGGAGACGATGGCGCAAAAGTGAAACCTGAAGTTGTAGTGAGAGATGACGTGTACTTGCTGTCAGTTTTAAGATTGATAGATTGTTTCTTTTTTCAATTTAAATATAGTTGTTCATATACAGATGCGCTATTTGCTGTAATGTAAACATTTGTTTTCATAGTATTTACAGATGTGATCTGCCTTCTCAAATCATGCAAACTCAGTTCAACCACAGCTGTATGTCAATACAAAACAAATATTATAAAAATGTGTGGATCAGTGGTGAGATGCAAACATGTTTTGGGAGCAGATTTATTACAGATAGAAGATCTGTGAGGGATGCTGACGATGTAGAGTCCTACCTTGACACTTTGCACTTTGCTCAGCTCAATAGGAATATCATCCAGCTCATCTTTCTGAAGGGAGGAAACAAAGTTAGAGGATTAAACATTACTCCAGACTAGAAAACGAATCACAGCTTCAGAATTGCATAAATCTTTAGTCATGCAGCAAAAATTATTTTGTATTTTGTTCCTTTTTTTAATGTTTGGAGACAATAAACATAATATAAACATGGATTTTTCAGAGCAAAATAAATGTGATTTTTGTTTAAAACGATTCAAAAAGACTGCACAAAGGAACTCTTCACAGCCCCATTAAAGAACGCTTTGTGCTTTTCAAGCTTATGAATATTTCTCAAAATGTCAGATGCAGCCTCAGTCGTAGTTTCTATCACAGTATTGTCTCACTGTTGTTTCCAGTCGATTCAACCTCACAGCAAACCATTTACAGGATGAACAATTACACTTTATTGTTCTGCCGCTTCTCCGGGGCAGGAAATGAAATCCTCCAGCCCTGCAGCTCATCACATTTTTTTCCCCACTAAGTATGATACTGCATGTGTGTGTTCGTAAGTGAGGGGAGGTGTGTCTGTGTGTGTGTGTTGCACCGCAGCCTTGTCTCTTTTTACTCCACAGTTATTTATGTGGTTGTAACCACATAACCAGAGTTAGCTGCAAGACTCATGGCAACTGTCCACATCCTTTCTGTGGTGGGTGTGTGTGTTTCTATGTGTGTGTGTTTGTTGAAAAGCGTTTAATTGGAGTAGACGTTCACAGTTTTAACTGCCGGCTGACTGTGCTGAGGGTCTGATTGTTTGTTCACCACAGTGGATTCATGCAATCATTCAAATGGACATTTGATTGATTTTAGCCATATGGAGGTCATCTGAGCCATCTTTAAATTATATTTTGTCTCAGAATGCTTAAAATAAAGTGTATTAACTCACTTATTTATTCTTTCACTGCATCTGACAGCTTGTATTTGGGAGGTCATGGTTCTGTTCTAAAGCCAAAGAACTGAAAATCTTCTGGATTTAGGAAAAATACTCAAAGTCTCCGGAGAGTTTAATGGATTTGTATTTGTATTTGTTCAGACAGCAAAATTGTTTGTATTTGTATTATTATAACGCTATAGTGCGTTATCATTCATATTTACTTATTGCCATTGACATCAAAATAGTATAACTACACTTGGCGGCTGAACTGAACGGTTTTGTCAAACAAATCCTATGATCATTTTCACAATAGCTCCCATGCGAGAACATCTTCGTATTTTTATCCAAAAACTCTTTTCTCTCTTTTTTCTCTGAACAACAAACTCTTGAATGCCACAGATGTTCTTAAATCACTCGTACGTGCCTCTTAACAGCGGATCTGTTGGTACGAGTGGTTCTTGTATGATGCCCAGTGTCTATGTTTTCTTTTTGTCTCTTCTGCTCTGATTTTGAGACAAATCAAATCACCCTGTGAATGCTTCTCAGAGCACGCAAACACACCAGAACTAAACAGCAAACATTTAATGATAAGTTTCACTGACAAAAATATTTGATCATTGATATATTCACTACAATGGATTACCTAACTCAAGCAAGTTTTGAGCAACAATAACAAATGATACCTCCTTTACATGATGCACAACAGGATGGATAAAAATTTACCTTAGAAAAAGGCTCCGATAGCAAAAAAGTGAAGTGGATGAGGCATATAAATGCTTGTGCTCTAACTAATATTCACATATCCCAGCAGCTACTGTATCATAATGGTGATGATAGCATGCTGGCACACTGAATACCTCACTCATCCTCATATTATCATGTTTTCTATCTCTAGCTCTCTCAAGCTGAAGTCCAGGCCTCTGTCTGGTCCCAATTAAGGAGAGCATACAGTATTCAGTGCAGGAAACGCTGGGGCTCAGCAACAACCTACAGTATAGAGAAAATAGGTCTTCATCTTTTTAGCATATTTGATCCACTCGGTATATGCTCATGGGAATAAATGCAACAACCTGAGTACCAGACGAGGATGCGTCACAGCTTTGTGTGGATTTGGGGGATGTTTTAAACCTCTCAGTGTATCAAAGCTGCTCTAACATTCAATGTGGAGGAAATATCACTTTTGTTTTTTTGGTTCTTAATCTCACTCCCCATTTGGGAACAAGTCTTTCACAACAATCCAACCACCTCCAGTGCATGCTGACAAAGATAAACTGAGCTGCGAGAACAAAGACACAGAACCTTTCCAATTTGTGGCTTTTGCAAATGAGAAGAATCCATTACCATCTGGATGGGAGCACAAAGACTATTGTTTGGAGTAGAAAAAGACCCTACTTCTGAATATTTCCCCTCTTTCCAGATATTCCTCCTCTGTGACAGAGGAATTCAGCAGTGGAGCGTAGCTTCTCGCTAGACTTTGGGAGCCAATTGTATAAACATGGCACCGTCTAAAGACCCCCTTGGCTGTGAAAATTATTTTAATTAAATTTAAATGTTCCACTTGTGCAGATGATTGCTATAAACCAGCATATAAACACGGACGCAATCACTCAAACGTGCACACACACACATACACACACACACACTCAGGTGAAATAAAACCTCAAAATAAATCAGATTTTCTCATGAACCGAGCCGAGTGAAAATGTTTTACTTTCAACAGCTGGATCAAATCAATCTCGACCTTATTTTTTAGTAAACTTTTGGAGACCTCTGACCTCAGCACATTATTGGTCATGCTGCATTTGCTTCATGTTTTTGATTGTGTCAGCTTTTCCTTTGCACAATAATTCACCCAGTGAACTGAGACCTTACAGTAAGTCAACAGCAAACACAGTTAAGTTCAAGGAAAAAGTGTGTTGTTGCAAAACCCAGAGGGAAATCGCCTCACCTTTGCTCAGGCTTTCTTTCAATCACACGTACTGTACAAGGCACTATCTTCTTCTCTGTGTTTGCTACTTGTGCGTAATGATATCTGCTTTGAGTTATAGTGGGTGAGAGTGACTCATGTTGTTGAAGCATCATGCTTTGGCCTTGGGAGTCCCCCAAGAGTCCTTACTGGGGCCAAGGTTTGTTAAGAGTCGGATTCACCGAACGCTCCTGAGGGACGGCTGAGCTTATCACGAGATGGGATTTCCACTGTTTCATATAGTTTCATCATGAATCAAATGACATAGAACAGAGACACATTAATGAGAATTTTCTGAGCGAGAGTCCAGGAATAGGTGTGAGCGCATCTACAGTGTATCTCGGTGTCAGTGCGCGTTGTGTAACCGTGTGTCTATGCATGTTTGTGTGTGAGGAGGCTTCATTTTCATCAGCTACGTACTGATTTGCCTCTACGGAAGAGTAGCTGGTTTCCTGCCAGAGTGAAGTAGCGGGTTTTCCAGCGCTTGATGAACTTCCAGCGGACCTGCTTCTCCTTCAGCTTCCCCTCAATCAGAGGCTGCCCCTCCTGGTTCACAACTGGAGGGCCACACAAAGAGAGAAAAAACAAAGAAGAAAGAGAACATTAGTGCTTCCCGGATGTTTTTTTCACCCCTTTAGTTTACATTATTACTGAGCGCGTGTGGATTGATCTGAAAAGCGGATGACGATGCGTTCATGAGCTCTGGGAGGCTCTGACCTCTTAGACATTTGGCTGACATTCGACTATTGAACTGCGTCGTCCTCATGAGCTATGTTGACAGAAAATCAGACCCAAATGACTAATATAATATAATTCTTTTACACAGAATTAAGTGTGTTGAACAAATTACGCAGCATGTTTGGCAGCTGACCACACATACTGTTCACTGTGATGAATGAACACATTTTCTTATCATACGGAAATGCAATCAAAGTCTAAAAGTTTGGACAATATTTTAGCAGTAATGTGAAGTATTTGTGATAAAAAAGGTATTTTCCTTTCAAGCTAGAAACACTCTGAAAACATCAAGAGTAAATGTTCAGTGAATACACCAAACGTAGAGAACTCTGCAGATCCCTCTGGTTAAAAAAAGCAGCTGCCACATATTCTATAAATACAGTGAGATAACATTTAAAGCATCTAAAGCACAGCACAGCCTGCCTGCTGCTCTGACACTTTCTGACATTAATTTAAAACCGACCAGTTTATATTCTCGTTATTCTGTATCCTGAAGTCCTGCTCTGTTCTGCCTTTTCTTTATTTCTGTTTCTTTAGTTCTCTCTTTTATTGCTTTATAACCCCAAAGTACTTTGAACTGCACTTGCATGAAGTGGTTTGATACAAACAAACTAATCCAGTCTTCCAGTCAACATCATCAGGTTGTCCATATTAAATCAACAAAAGCATTTTGTCTCACTCGTGTGTGTGTTCTCTCAGATAAAGGAGAACACAGAGTCTGGACTCGTCTGATTAGAAACATTCACCCACAGCTCAACTCTGTTCAGAGTTGGATCAAGGACCATTTTGAGTGAGTGTATGTGATTTCATGCATCAATGTGTTTTTTGCTTGAATATTAATGTATCTATTACACAAATCACATTTTAAATCATCATAGTTTCATTTTCCATCTGTGTGCACTGAGCCGTTGCACGCTTGTGTGTATGAATCTCCACTGTGTGTGTGAGAAACTGTGACCCTGCAGGCAAAAACCCCAGCGACGTTCTGGCTGGTTCAGGTTTGGTGCCAGTAAAAACAGGACTTCGGATGCTGACCATCAAACAGAGCCACTCTTTGTATCCACGGCGATGAGTAAAGAAGACAAGAGATTGTTGGAGTCTGATCAGAGTGTGTTTGAATGTGTGGGCATGCTGCAAAGATGATTCACAGAGCGGCCCGACGCCATGCAGGAAAAACCTTTGAAGGTCATTAAAACCCCAATTCAGAAGAGAAGAAAAAAAGAGAAGAGAGGAAGAGATGTTTTTTTCTGACCGTTGGTCAGACAAAGTATTTATTATTTCAGGCTCTTGGAACTTTTTATAAGCATTTATCAGTGTGTTTTCACACTTTATCGACTAAATGATGAACAGATGAGTCAAAAAATCTAGTATATCAATTGATAATGACAATAATCCCAAAGTGCAGCCTTGAATATTACACAATAGACAACAGGGCTGTAACAGAAAGATTTATTTCTATAGAAATCTTTTTTTTAAAGAGTCAGTTCACCCCAATTAAAAATTATATATTTTCTCATATACTTCTTGTAGTATCTAGCCATGTAGATAGTTTTGGTTTGTTCAGGTTTTGAAATATCTCAGATTGCTCTTTTTTTCATTTAGGTGAATAGAAACTTTTATTTCAGAGAAATGTTACTGGCTTCTTATGTGCGTATGACTGGAGGGTACAGTGAAAATGTTTTATGTTTGTAGGTTTTCTTCTACATTTCCCTGATGATTCACTGTGATGCCGACAGGCATTCATGAGTAAAACATTTGCATTCTTTCTAAATGATCAGTCAGCGTGTGTGTGTGTGTGTGTGTGTGTGTGTGAACATTCAGACTTCCTGTCAGCCTGTTTGGACAGGAACACTGCTTATATGCAACTGGACACACTCCCGACACTGTGGGGTGCCAGCTTGTCTGCATCATCGAACAAATATGACAGTTTCTCGGGTGCAGATATAAACTTGTCAGATGCATAAATCATTGTTCCTTGTGCCTTTGCTTTGATGTAGACACCTGGAAAGAGACCCCTGTATTTGTTGTCAGCCCCAGGCAGGTACTGTAGTTCACAACCCGTTGTCCGAGACACACTGATGTCAAACAATGAGACGAGGACGTAAAAAAAAACCGCACGTAGCACATGATGAGTCACTAACAGATACTGAGGATGTCCGCTCAGGTAATTAGAATTAGCATCGCTTGGGTCCTCAGTGTGTTTCTGTTGGATTCACATTTCTCTGTCTGCATGTGGTGAAGATACACAAAACACAATTTTATTTCTAAATCTGAATCTGAAAAGGCCTCTCTGCCAATGACTCTACAACTACATTTGCAGCTTCGCGGGAGTGACAGGATTTCATAACTGTGACAGGAGTCAAAACCCAAACTATTATAAGAAACAGCTGTCCCTCCAAACAAATCTAATTTAACCCTGTCCAAATCTGAAAATACCTCCATCCCCCATGCTTGTATTTGTCATTCTGTTTGCCTTCATTATGCATGAGTGCGTGTGTGGTGGTTTATTGTTTGGAGTTTTTGGCTGTAGGAGGAAAACAGTGAGATGAGGTGTGAGGAGAATGTGACCCTTAATTTTAGGAAAAAATGTGGCTGTAAACAAGTGGTCTGCCCCTCTCCCGTGTTAAATGTCAAGTTTTCTTTTTGAGTGACAAAGAAAAATATGCTTCTTGTATATATATATATATATATATATATATATATATATATATATATATATATATATATATATATGTCTTTGCAAAAACATGTTTTAGGATAGAAAAAAGTAGTCAAGAGATGTATTCACAAGACATCCAAAGGTTAAAAGTAGCTCCTAACTGAGTAATTCATAAAGCATTTTAGTACTACAGGCAGGTTTGAGAGAAGTTAGAGGCAGTCAAGAGGATTCCTGAGTCGTGAAGACTTGTAAGTAGTAATATGCCTCGATGAAATACAACATTAATGAAATTTTAAATTAATATTTTTATGGCAGAGGAATTTATTAGAAGCTAATCGATCACCAAGTGAGGGTGAGGTTGCAGATTGCACTAAATTTCCTCCCCCTTCCAAGCGTGTATGAGAACCTGCGGTGGCCACAAAACTCACAATTAAACGTGAAAGTCTCTCTCTAGAGCCAGCATTTAGTCTGGCCTACTGTGGAAACATGGTGGTGCAGTTAAGTAAAAAATAAATTAATTAAATCAAGTCATATTAAAGCCATAAAACCTCCAAACAGAGTGAAAGAATCTAGCTTGAGAGTCTGCAGTTCATTTCAAAAGTGAAACATGAATGTAGTCCTGCCAAGATGTTATATGTAAGGTTAAATAACTATTAAACTGCAGTTACAAGATTTAAATGAGAGAAGAGACGTAACTCGGAAGCTTTGACAGCAGAGCTTTATAAATATCTTAAAATGATTATCTCTGGTATTCACTGACATGTTTCTCTATTAAAGAAATATCTAACAGCTCCCGTGAGAAGTTCTTAAATCATCTCAGCAAATTTCTGTAACCTGTGAAACTCCATATGTGGTAATAACTCTCACTTACACAGTGTGTCTTTAGTCAAGGAATCTCCTGAATTTGCAACAGAAGTAAATTCCTGGAGGTGAGAATTCTTGTCCATCTGATGGATGATGGGATGATGGACAGTCCTGTTTGGGGTTTTCCATCTTTTTGCAAACAGAGGATCTGTCTTCCAGACATGTATGAATGTGTGTGCCAGTGCACATGTAGAAACATGAGAGAGAGAGTTTAAAATGCATTTTTTAAAATGTGTGTATGCTTATGGATGTCCAACAACAATCCTCTTTTCTTTTCACACAATTTCTGATATCTCTATGGCGATTAGGTACTCATCAACGAAGGAAAAACCAAAAGAGTTGAACCTGCGTACCTTACCTACAGTACATGCACAAACACACACAACTCCGCTCATTACCGTTCACTTCAAAGACATTCCAGTAGTTAAACTTAACAGTATATCATAAAGCATCGTGGACTTGCAGTAACCACTGGCTCCACTTTGGCCCCCACAATGGAAAACACCTTTTACTCTCTTCTTTACCATTAAAACTTGAGACCAGCTTGTTGCACGTATGTGTAACCTCTGAAGTAATCACAGCGAGCCACTCAGGCCAATTCAACGCATTTTTTATTATACTTAAGCAATATAAAACATTATTAATGGAAACCAGTGATGTGAACAGCTTGCATGCATGGTAAGTATGTGAAATTAAATGTGCTGCGTTTATTTATGATGAGAAAAAAAAAAAAAAACGGGTCACCTAAAACTGAAAGTTCCAAATGCCGATTGCACTGGTCTGAAGTCAAGTGGTTAAGTTTGCTGTGAGAGGACATGAGTAAAGCTCTGCTGTTTACTGTAACCTGACCCAGTATACTGGATGTAGCTCAACAGTTTCCAGTATAACACACTGTAATCTGGGTTCGTTTTATAGACATTTTCATTTTGGTTAAAGACACGTTCACATGTTTCACATCTTCATAAACCCTTCAAAATGTTCACGTTATTCAATTATTTGGATGTGTGAATAGTTTGAGTCTAATACACTCTGGCATGGAGACAAGCATTGTAGTAAGATTACTAACTAACTAAAAGTGCTTATGTGTAGGTTTTTTTTTTCTATGTCAAAATTGAGAACACTTTTCCTGTAAGTTACAAAGAAGTTGCCTCCCATTTTGTTTGACAAGTGTGTGTATTGCAAAATAAAAACGGTTCCAAATTTTTTTGGACTCTTAATCAATTCAATACAGTTTCTGCAAAATCCCACTTATTGCCTCATAACATAAAACGCAGGGCTTAAACCTGCAGAAGCGACCAAATATGTTATTGATTTAACCCTCTAAGTCACAAGGATGCCCCCCAAAATGCTTTAATAAAAAACCTTTAGTTCAAACAATTATGTGTTTTATAGTAATATTACTCAGAAAATGTGTTTTCTATAATCATTTCAAAATGTCTTACATACAGCGAGTCTAATATTTTAAAACAACAAAGACTTTTAGTTTAATTCAACACTACAGCATCATGGTATATATACATATTGTTATGTATTCTGAAGTGCCTGTTTCTCGCACTTATGTAGCTGACTGCTGACAGCTGACTAATGATCAGATAATGTTGGTTCAGGCCACTGAGTTCATGTCATCAGTTTCAGGTGTGAATGACATGAAAATGTCAGGCCTGAGGGGGTAAAGGTCACAGAGGGGTGACTTATTTAACACTGTGGGATGTCTGAATACAATGCAGGAAAGATATACTGTCAAAACTTTGTTCTAGGTAATACACACACACACACACACAACATAGGGTATCACTACTTGGAAGTTTAAATATATATAGACAGTTCAAACTTTGTTTTCTTTTCCTTCTGTCTTCAGGACATGGACAGTCTCCAGATCCAGCTGGAGGAGGTTCTGTGACTGTTTGGCTACAGTGAGGAAGAGTGAGGCTGGCTCTGCTTCATGTGTAACGACCCAGAGAAGGCCACAGGTACACACACACATTAAGTAGCATTAATTAAGTCCTCATTTCCCTGTTCAGTCTTTTTTGAGAGCTCAAAATATTTCATACACACTCAAGTACACTAAAATACCAGTATATTCGCACACCTAAAGTCATATTTACACATTCTTAATGTTATTTCAACAAGTTTTTGATACTCAGTTGCCTCTGAATGTTTCAATTTAAATAAAAAACTCTACTCATTGGCTATATTTGCTGTGTTTGTGAGTTTCTGCATTCTAAACAGTCTGTTTTTAACTAATTCTGCTCTTCTGTTACAGCAGGAGTGTCTGAAGCTACGTTTCCATCCAAGTTCTTGTGAATTTCCAGAATATCAGCAAAAGAAAGTTTGAATTATGTCCGTCTACTGCTGTTTTGCAAATATTTGGAGTAACATTAAGTGACATGCTTCATGTACGTCATGATTTAATTGCTAAATCTGTTTGCTTTAATCAATACAACAACTTTTCCACCACAGCCGAGTGTAAAACTTTCTTGCAATATTTTAAGATTTTTTCAAACTTTCAGCATTTGCATTCAAGTTTTTTATGCACACATTGGGTTAAACATGTGGATGGAAACACACATTGAGACTGAAAGAAACATGAAAGGAAAAAAATGGAATATGAACAAATTTGATACAGATACACTGACCACTTTTAAGAGGCTCACACAAGCTGCTTGTTAGCAGATACTATTATTTTGGTTAAAGAACCTACTTCTGGTGCTTAACGTTATACTAAACATGTAACTGAAGGACAGACATGCAGAGCAGCGGGGCCATCCAAGGCCACAAGGACACAGATGCTTTGGCATACACATGTATCCACATGCACACACACTTCCAATCACGCAGTCCCAGAGGAAAAGTACAACTATTCCTTTTCTAAAACCCCTGTGATGAAGAGAGACTGAATCTAACGGTAATCATAGGATCGTTGCAGTCGTTTCAGCTGGCTCACTGATTAGTTTGTTGTGAGAAGCAGAGCTGGAAGAATTGCTTTCATTTGGCTTTTGTACCATTTGGATCGGGTAGTTTGATGTGTGTGTGTGTTGACTTCTGTGTATGCGTGTGTTTGTGTATTTGAAGAAATGGGTGACGATGACACAATGACATGGAAGAAAAAGGTGAAAATAGGATGTCATGGGTTGAACCAATCTTCAGTTTAAATGAACCACATGAATATTCATTCCACTTCAATGCATGAAGATCATTCATTCCAATGGAGACACTAAACCATCTTATATCCTGAATGCTGATCACTGTAGAACCATTTCCAAGTGAATTAGACTCTACAGTGTTATTGAGTAGCCAGCCAGACCAGACAAACCAGGTTACATGTTAGAGATTTTGTTTTCTGACTCCCCATCCCCTATCTAACATTGTAATATAATGTCATATTATCAGTTTCCATCCAGAGTATTGCTTGTTGTTTTGGTTGCTTTTGGGGCTCTGTTAGACCCAGAGGATCGTGTTCAGCTACAATGCTCCTGGCAACAGATGGGATCACTGGAGCAACAGACAACCATCTAATCAGACCTGATGGCAGGATAAAAAATAAATGCAGAAAATGAGGCAACAGTCTTAGTGGAATTAGGCCTAATCATAATTTAACATTTCCTCTAAAGAGGGGGACAATTTAGTTATTTGGCAGAAAGATATTATCAAAGTTGACAGCTGTCTGAGTATAACAGTCTCTAACCAGGACAAAACAAGTTTCTTCTTACCTGACTCAGAGTTGTGAGGTTGTAGGTCAATATGCTGAAATAAGTCTGACTGTAAAGTGTTTATACCCGTTTCAAATGGACATGTTCGTAGGTGGAGCAGAAAGCTTGCCATCATAGAAAGTTGCACTTTGTCGTAAACATAAAAAATACGTGTTCACCTGCTTCACAATATTAACCTACCTTCACTAAAAATGTGTTTTGCTTATTGCTGCTTCAACTTAGCAAATTTTAGACATATTAGAATCTGTCTCTCTTATTATGCATGCTATGATTCTTTCCTGTGTGTCTTATTGCATCACATGTTGGGGGCAGGCTGGAGGAACAGCCATAAAACCTCAAGTCCTTATACAAACAAACTCTACAAACTCTGGACAGAAAGCCAATGCATTTCCATCACTGTAGGGTCCTGGAAAAATGCAATTTACTGAGCTGAGAATTTTAGATTATTCTCAAATTTGTGCCTAGTCTATAAAATTTTAAATGGTTTGGTCCCTCCACTATGTGTCTTTGTGTACACTTGCTCAGTAAATTCTATTAGATAGATTTGTGTTATGTGTCCTGTGTTTTTTTGCTTTATACTGTTTGCTATTGTGCTGTTATATGTTTTAATTGTGACATGCCAAAGGCACTGCAGAAGAAAACTAGCTATAAGCTAACTCAGGTACAGCACATCAAATGGTAACATTTATGTTTAACACTGTGCATGGTCTCAATAAATACAATACATCCTTGAATGTTTTTTGTGTACAAGAACAATTTTGTAACATCACAACTAGTTTGGAAGCCAATCGTGGTCCAGTATGCAACTTAGGAAACATCTAGTGTTTAGTAGTTAAACTTTTGAAATAATATATTCAAACACATAGATTTTTCAATGGGGGAGAGGGAATAAATATGATTTTTTTCATTTTTTAACAAGATAATTGATCTTTTTGTGCAAATATCATAGCAGACACAAATTCTAATTCAAAGCAGAGTATTTTCATAGGTCATAATACATATCTAGAGGGCATCTTTAATCACTAACACCAGCATCTCTTGCACAAGAAACTCTTGCACAAAAAGGAAAGAAAACACAATACACATGTTCATATCCATACACACGGGGCAAATAAATTCTCAAATAATTATAATTGGTGATTTTAATAGTTTATTTTTATTTAGTATTCTAATCCTTGTGTATAATTATGTCTATGTTTTGTGATCCTGCAGCAATAATCTCATTGTTTCCAAATACGAATCTTTTCTTTCTCATGATCACACAATAACAACAATATGTTGTGATTGTGAAATAATTATTTTGTAATGAAAAATAAGGTTTGTTTTCATTGGGATCTCAACATAACCCACACTTATGGTCATTAGATAAAACCTGCTAGATTCTGACCCTCTGCGATCCAAACCTTTCTCCCTACAAAGCACAAGCACTAAAGTTTAACTGCATGCCACCTGCCAGTTTCCTTCCACTGGCAAACAACTTCCTGCCTCTGGCTTTAACTTTCTGAGACATACCAGCTACCATCAAACAGCAGAGCCTGAAAACAGCATGTTCCTGTACAGGACGGTGGTTTAAAGCTACTTTTTAAGGACACTTAACTTTCGTTCTCTTTCTCTGAAGCCAGACCCTCTCATTTTACCTTTTGTCCCTCCCTCTACTCCTGCTCCATATTTTTTCATCAGAACAAAACATCTGCCATACACCGCTCTCTTCTACCTCTCGTATAACTAATAACTGCTTCCATGTGAGACTGACAGAGAGATATGAGCAGATTTAAAGCCTGTTTCCCAAACTCTCTGCCACTATATGCTCTCCTAAGGTTACTCTGTCATTCATTGATTTGTAGACGCTGTAAATTTACTGTCCTATCACTCACCTACAAACACTTTAGCTTTCTGTGTTGGAGAGGAAAACCAAGTGAGAATAGACAGGCGACAAGTGAGAGGTGTTTAATGGTGTTTAAATCAAGCCCGAGCAAGAGAGTGTGAGTAGAGAGGAGCCAATGAGACAGGTGAATGGAGGAGTTGAATTCATCTACTTTCTCATGTGGTTTCCTTTTTTTTCACTACAACGTGGGCACATTTTATACAGTTTTCAGTCTCCAGAGAGCCAAGCGTTAGAGATGACAGGCAGGAAACACATATACATAAAAAAATACTTCAAAAATAACATATAAAGCCAAGAAGGTCCACTTGATTGGAACACACACACACACACACACACACACACACACACACACACACACACACTAATCTTAACGTGATTGGGTCACAATTCACTATTCTATAAGTCTGACCTCATCAGGACAAAGTGCCCATCGAAGGGGGTCGCTGGCCCAAAGTAAACTAATCAGGACTGAGTCATGATGGCAGTGACTGACTGATTACAACGAGCCTTCATCATGACACTAAAATCAGACAGGCAGCTGTTAAATAAGAGTTGCTCTGTTTACTTTGACTGTTCTGGGAAAAGATTATTTCCCTTAAAGGCATTTGGAGTGAAAACATCCCTTGGAGCTCTGTGTTGGTTTACCGTCGGACCTCAGGGGAACACGACTCTGCTCATGAGAAATGATTGAAAATGAGAAAAAAAAAATCTTCTGAAATCCCATTTTATTGGTTCATTGCTCTGTTTAGAGGAGAACCATTTTGTTGTTATTTTAATGCTAAACTAAACCACTTATGGTTATGTGTAATTGTGCTTGTGTTTAAGTGTGTGTGTGTGTGTGTGTGCGTGTGTACCTGTGGCCTTTTCAGGGTTGTTACACATGAAGCAGAGCCAGCCTCCTTCTTCCTCACTGTAGCCAAACAGGTCAAAGAAACGAACCTCCTCCAGCTGGATCTGGAGACTCTCCATGTCCTGAAGATAGGAAAAGAAAACAAACAAAGTTTGAACTGTCCTCTAAATATATTTAAACCTCCAAGTAGGGATGCAACACATTGTGTCGGAGGTTTACTTGACATTAGCTGGCGGGCTTCCGGTGTTGCACCATATGAAACAGAGACAAAGTAAACAAACTGCTGTAGCTACAAGTTATGAACAGACAGCGTGTCACTAACAGGGACTTAGAACAGCAATAACGACACAAGCATCTAACAGGTCTAAAGTGACATTTGCAGGTATGTTAACATGCTGCAGCTGAGCAGGACAAGACGTGTGTTCTGTTTGTAAGTTAGATAGGAAGTTGTTATTCAGAGTTTGTAGCAGGATGCTGTCAGGCTCAGTGTAACTATCTGCTCCACCTATGAGAGAACGCCACATTATTATTGCTTTATGCAAGATTTTAAGTTGCCAGACTGAAATAAAATCTCCAGCTACATAGCTGGATGATGGAACAGTATTTAATCAAAATGTAAAACTAGGAGGAGCCTTCATGAAGGTGATTTACAGAGCATGTATTTCAGTTGGACTTTAAGGAGAAAGAAGAAAGCCAGCCTAAAGAAATCACACACACAACTACAATGAAGACAAGTGACTCAATTCTAAGATTTCCTCAAAAGCTTGACAATCCAGTTATAGACTGCTATATACTGAGGAGTCATTCAACTGTGCATCAGTGTGTGTGTGGGTATGACTTAAGTCACCTTCAGGGACAAACACCAGACTTAAGACCAGTTAATTGGGGACGACTTGTGTGATAGGGGAGAAAAGCTTTGTCCCCAATCGGTAAAATGCCACTTTTTGGGTCAGTGATTAAGGTTAGGCAAGTAGTAGTTATGGTTAAGGTTAGGGTAAGTCTCAAGGAAATGAATATAAGTCTATGTAAATACCCCAAAAGTGATTTAAGTAAACCTGTACGTATGTGAGTGTGTATGTTTGCATGTGTGTGTCAAAATAGAAAGTAATGGAATTCCAAGACCCCCATTAGTAATCCCTGAAGACCCCCTGCACATGGCAAGAGTTATACTTCACTCTAAATACACACAAACACACTTCCAGTGACACTTGCACCCTTGAGATAATACATATTTATCTTCGGCTGGTTTTAGAGAAAAAGGAGAACATTTAAGTAGATGATGGATTACTATCATCAGTCTTCATGACAAAGAAACAGTCTTTCTCCTGCGAGTGTGAGCACTACTGTATTTATACATACATGTGTGTCCATATTTTCACCTTAAAAACATTTTTATGCCTTCATATTGTGATTGCAGTTGTGCAGTTTAGCTTAATCTCTCCGATATAAATTCACAGTTTTAATATCCTGACCACCAATCTCGCAGAACACTCAGCCTCATCATTTTTCTGAACTATGACCCTGTTGAAGCCGTTTCACATTTTCTGATGATCCATTTTTCGAGCGAGAATAACATTTACTGGAGTGAAGCTATACTTACACGAAACGCCCAGAGGGATTTGAAAGAAAAGTAAGAAAAACAGGTAGCTATAATGGCTGAGCTACTAGTGTGCTTGACCTTTTGACCTCTGCCCCCTAAGTCCTTGATGTTAATGAGCAAGGATGTAAATGTGAAAGCTGTTTTTTTTTAAAGTGTGTATGTTCATTTGGAGAACCGAAACACACACACACACACAGCACTGGTCGAGAGCGAGTGCACATTTGATTGAAAGAGTGGCACTGCGTTTGGATTCATTCATACATCAGCTGCTTCTTTATGTTGTTCGAACTTAAATAATTGAGGTGAAAGGGCTTTGCCTGCGGATACAGATAAACCAGGAACATGTGTGGCTGAGAGAGCCGGGCCATCTGTGGGTTTAAACGAACATTAATATTCTGAAACGGTACAGGGGGCCGAGGTATTGTGGTCTTTAGGAGACATGTTGCAAGAGAGTGAAAAAGCTGAAGTGGTCAAAATGGTGATAATGTGGGAGAGAAGACTTGATTTTTTTAGGTACTACTTGAAGGTAATGCTACATAGATGATGGCTCTTAAAGTCAAATTGTGTTTGGAAAAACTGCCAATATTTCTGTTTTGGAAGAGTTCCTCTTTGACTAATTTTGGACTTTACTTTATTTCAGTCCAGCAAGTTTTGGCTTTCAGAGACAATAAAAACAGGCTTTGTCTGGATTAGACAATCCAATTCATACTGAAATAAATGCCAAGTAATTAAATTTGCTTGTTTACTGATTACAAAGCAAGGCTGACATGAATCATGTATTTTCTAGGTCATAGCCTAGTACATGGCTGGACCGACCATGTATGGTCAATGCGTGAAGTTGTGTGAATTTGCTACAGGGATATTCGGTGGTAGTGTCTATAATGTCAAGTCCTGGATGTTAAATGTTCATCTGCAATTTTCTGTAGTGGTCCCAGTAATATTTGCTGTTAAAGTGCACTCAAGTAGTGTATCAAATGATAGAGTTAAGCTACATTTGAGTAAAAAAAAAAAGTTTCTAAATGCAGCTGAAAGAACAACACTTGCTCATATCTTGGGATGTTTGATTTGAAAGAGAACTGTTTACTTCTCATTATGACTAATTATTATTAACTCCCGCTGCTCTTTCATCTCTTACACTCTGCAGATGTCTCTTTTTTTTCACTCTGTATCGAGTGTTTTGTCAGTGATAGTTATTTGCGGTGCTTTAACTCCCTCATACCTCTATGCAGCTTTTTTCTGCCTCTTTCCTGGTTAAAGAGGTTGCAATGGAAATCGTAAATGAGAGTTTTGACAGCATTTTGGCGCAAATTCAGGAGGCTTATCTTGGCCCAGTTACTGCAGTTACAGTCAAAATCAAGCATACCTGCAGAGCAGCTGCCCCAAACTAACCTGAGATAACAGCTACATGAATCTTGTTTTACCTGCAAGACTTGTGTTTTAATGCTGTTCTTCATAATCTGTACTGTGAAAAGGTCGGAGATATAAAAAGCTTGAGTCCTGGTATTAGTTGAGTTATAAAATCCAAACACACAGCACAGCGTCTCTCCTGCCGGCTGCTGACAGTGCTCTCAGCCTGAGAGTCAATCACATTGGAGTTTAGCCAACTTCGCTGTATTTAACACTGGAGCTGAGAGCGTCAGAGCTCGGGGCAGGAAACAGTCACTTTGTGTTGCTGCTGTCCTCCCCTTCCATCATCTTGCGCCAATTCATTTTCAAAGAGCAACGGCCAATGGAGAAACTCCAACATGGCTGGCCGAACCAATGGGGAAACTTCATCACTCACTCAGGCACTCAGTCACTCACTCACAGACAGCCACGGTTATAGGGCTGGCCCCTGCTGTTGCGCTCCAGCCAAAAAGCAACAAGCAAAGAAAAGACAGAAGCAGAAAGGTGATGAAAGATGGACTGTGAGTCGGAAATTGAGCAACAATGTGAGAAAGCGAAGAAAGTTGTGACTACTAGGCCCAAATCTGCTGGACAACACAATGACAAAAGAATCATTAAAAAAGAAAAACAAGGAAGATAGTGAATATGCACATTTGCTTCCTGAGTCTTAAACCAGAGGCCAGGTTAATGACAATGTAATGCACAGCGGACAGGCCGTAATGCAGAGGGTAAATGATTGCTATAGAGTACGAATAACCTTTTAGGGAAAAGACACATTCTGTGTTTAGAGTGACAAATTTGCAGCTGGGCAACAGGCTGATGTGGACAAACACAACCCCATATTTGATTCATCAGGGACCGAGAGGTGGATTCAATAAGAGATGAAGAAACAATGGCTGGATTATGCGAGCCTGAATATAATACCTCTATCCTCATGTAACCCTCTTTACCCTCTCACTACGCCCCCTCTTTCCTCGCTGTATCACTGTCTTTAGATCATAATTATAATTTGATCAAGATGCAAGATTGTAACGGCACATGAGTGACTATGGCTGTTGGCAGGAGGAAACTGCAGTGATGGTGACCTGTGCTGAATCTGCAAAATCTGTCCTTTTTAGCAGTGTGTAGTAGCCTTTTTATTTTTTTTTAATTAATTCTCATATCCAATTTCTTTTGACTTATTTAATTGATTTAAGAGGACATTTTCCTCAACAGTGAGATAATTCCAGTAGCTTTCCATGCAGTCTCACTTTTATTTGCATTTTTATTAAGATCTTGGGACAAATGTTTCAAGAATTAGTACAGAAATAGATAAAAGTCTGCAGCTAATCCACATTTAGAAAAGGATGTAAACTCAGTTAGCAGCAGGCAGAGTTTAAGCTAGCAGCCTGAATGTATCTCATATTCTTATATATTGACATTTTGGCTTTCACTACTGTCATCTTCTTGTCTTCTCTGACAAGAAGTCACAGTAACTTAAGTTCCTAATAATAACATGAATTATTGCTAACAGCTGTACTAGCTGTGTAATTAAAATGAGACAGCTGGCTGACTGGGAATTTGATGCTAAAATTAATGAAAATGAATGAAGCAACGCCCACAAGCTAGTTTAGACAGCCTAACTCGAGTTGCACTCTACTTACATGCCCCCACTCTCCCCACTGTAACATATATCTTAACATATTTGCTTAGTGCTTATTTGATTAGTATATTTTTTACTAATCTTTTATTTTTAGTAGTTAAGCTTATTTAAATAATTTATTCTGCAAGTGCACTGTTTTTAGTCTGGGAGAAATAGAATCTTGTTTCAATGTATGCATGTACTGAGAAAATCCAATCCCCAATAATGTAAATGAATTTGTCAGATAGACTTAGGCCTCTAAATAGTAAATAATCTTAGCTCTTAGCTCATAGATTTTTTTTTTTTTTACATTTTAAACAATGATCTGTCAACTGATTTAATAACTTCCGTTTAAGTTTAAGGAGTGAAATTCTAAATCCAGTTAGACAACATGCTAGTTTTGTTTGTCAGGTTATATAAGATAATTTAAACCTAAATTTCTGAAATGAGACGGGAAGAAACAAGAGCACAGGAAAGCTTTTTTTTTTTAGCTTTTTGGTTTCTTAATGGAGGGGAGGTAGTACAGCGGGAGGTGAAGACATGAAGAAAAGGAGAGGGGTGTGGAGGCCGAGAAAGGGGAATGGATGAGAAGTTGGAGTGTTGGAAAGGGGAGTGCAGGAGAGATGGATGACGGCAATAAAAGGCTATATTTCAGTCTCTCTTCAGTGTCATTTTTAGGTCTTTCTGGACATAAATGTACGAGACAGGTCCTGATATAATAAAACAAACACAGTCCCTTTAAGACTTCTGCTCCTTCAGCGCTTGCTTTCCTCTTCCCATCTTGCCCCTCTCTCTTTTCTTCAGCCCAGCATTTTTTATCTAATCTCACCCTCAGCTCTTTCTTAAGCTTTATCCTATCTCTTGGTGTTCAGCCTCTTCTTCCTCCACCAAACTTTATCTCCACCACAGTTGTGTCAACAAATGTTCTCACGCTGGACACAGGAGGGAAAAAAGGTAAAACAATCATTGTTAAGTATCTCTTCCTTCTCAGGCTTCCACTTTGCTCAGCATCCCTTCATATCTCATACCATGTCTTTTCCTCTTTCTCTTCCTCTATTTACTGACCACATTCTCTTCTCTGAGAAAATAACTTATCTTATTTTATTCTACCTCTTTACAATCTTCCACTGTTTTTCTTTCCCTCTCCTCCACCAATTCAGTGGTCATTTTCCTGTGCTGTGTTCATGTCTTATTCTTATTCTTATTCTTATTCTTATTCTTATATTCTTATTCAGTGTGATTGTCTCTACTTAATCTACCTTTAACTGTTTCTTATTTTCACCTCCTTACTCTCCTGTAATGAATAGTAACATATCTTGCTCTTGTGATGCTGTGTAACTTAACATTTTCCTTCTAGCTGTCTCTTTTTCTTGCTCAACCTTCCTTTTTGACTGTATCTTACTGTGCAACCATCTTCTCTCTTTTCCTCTCCACTTTTCTTTTTGTCTCATCTCTAATTCTTTCTGCTCTTTTTGTAATTTCCTGCCTTACACCTGCCACCACAAGCACAGTTACAGTAATGTTTCATGTCCTCCTATCAGCTGTAACGCTACAGATATGGTTCTTTCAATTTTCATTTTCACACCATCTACAGTATAATGGTCATTGTGTCCCTTTCCTCTCAGTCCCCCCTGCCACCACTCCTTTCTTCTCTTTTTTTAAAATGTAATTTCTAACACTGGTTTCTCTCCAATCTTGGATTAAAGCTACCAGAACTTTATTGGACTGAAAAAAGGCAACGTCTGTACTCTCTTTTCTTCCCCTTTATTATGTTTTTTGGTCTGTGAATTTTGTGTTTTGGTGTCATGTTGTGCTCAACTTCTCTATTAAAAGAATACTTTCAGACATCTAACATGATTCCTATAACTTTTTTGCAACTATTAAGTTTTTGACAATGTATCATGAAGGTCATATTCATGGTGTTCAATTCAGTTTTTGTATAACCATGGTGACAGCAGGATGTAATCAGTTTTCTGCCAATAGTTACCATGACAATTTACACACAATTTACAATTTCATTTAGCAGACACATTTATCCAAAGCGATATACATCTGAGAGCTGATAAAACACAAGTAAGGATCTAGTCAGGAGAAAACAACACAAGCAAGTGCCATAAAGCTAAGTTTGAGTACAATGGGACGTAGGTGCCAACAGGCAGTGCACAGAGGCAAAGCACAGAGGTAGTTTTTTCCCCAGTCCATTAAGTGCAGACGTGTTTGCGAGCTTGGTCTTTAGTCTTTTCTTAAAGATTGAGAGAGACTGATGGCAGAGACCTTATCAGTGAAGAACGAGGCGGAGGAGGAGGCGGATTGGAGAGTGAGTTAAAAGCACTCTTGACCTTTGACATGTTGGCTGATGTTGATGAATATCTGGTAGGGCTGAAAAACACTTAAATCCAGTATACTGGAGAAACATACTGTCCATTTCTTCTTCTACTGAATCTGAATCTGTGTCACCTGGTTAGAATGGGACTATTTTTTTTTTTTGCATTTTCTCCTATATATCCATTTTTACTTCTTTCCTCAATCTCCACTTTGCTTTCTTCTCCCATATATTACTAAAATTATGATAAATACAATCATAGTGCAACTTTCCAATTCCCACATGAAGCTTATCAAAGATGTATCTTTATCTATTTACCCAGACAGGCTTTCTGTTATATCTTTCCTTGTCATCTTTCTCAAACTTTTCTTCTGTATGCTCTTATCCTCCATATCTCCTTCTCATTCTTCTAGCCCTTACCTCCTTCCATCTGTCCCATCTCTCACACCAGCTTTCTATTATCACTGTCATAAAACTACTAAACTGAGTTGTCAGAGTCCGTACATAAGTCACTTTGAAATCTCAGAAGCCTCATAAAGCACTATAGTCTCTTTTTAAATCTCCCTGTCAGTACAGATATAATTGGTAACCTTTTCTGTCTCATATATGTAATAGCTTTCCTCCCTTACATCTCCTCTCTCTTTGCCTTCCACTACATGTGTTTCTGATTGGGCGACAGTGACGGGAGTGAAGCTGTAGGTCTGACAGAGAGGAAAAGAGAGCAAAGCAAAGAGGAAATGCAGTGCATATGGGTGGAGGAAAGAGGTTGTGACCTTCTTCCTCCCTCTCCCCTGTTAGATCTCATCTTCTTTTTTCAGAGGAATTTCTTGGTGCTTCCTGAAAATAAGACTCAGTTTCAGACAGACTCAATTTAAAGCAACAAGGGACATTAAAATCTATCATTCTGTTAGTCTATAACTCTATTTGTCTGGATTTTGTAGGTTTGTTGTATCCATGTTCAAACAACAAATTCAATTGGGCCACATTTTATAACCAGGAAATGTAGATGGGCCAGTCAGCAGCCTATTTAAAAACCTTTCTTTGGTAATGGCAAGAAACTCTTCAACTCTTACTCACATTTCCACCTCTGTCATCCTACAACAATTCAAATCTCACAAGATTTCATAGGGAGACTTCTCCTTGAGTGGGACTTAATTAGACACAATAACAAACAGACCGGATCAAGAAAAAGGTAAAGAAAAGTTCTTTATTTTTCTCTATGGTTCTTTCCTTGATGTTATCAGACATTAAAACAATCTGAGCCCATCAGTGGCAAAAACAAGCACTTTTATTGGACGTACATTGACGGGGTGCAATTAAGTTGGGTGGGTGTATGTGGTTTGTCCAACTAGTGTTGCCGTACGTAGCTGTCCTTGCGCGAGTCACATCCCTGGTTGACTCAGGTCATGTAGCGACAGGCAGAATATGTTTTTCATGCCGGTTTTGTTTCCTGACTACCTACAGATTTTAGAAGATAGCTGCACTGTTGTAACTATTTAGACTGCACAATAACAATGCAATTAACAAATTAAAAAAAATACAAGTAAGATATTAAAATCGCTATTGAAATAGCCTATTTAATTGAAGCTTGCTGGGCCACTAGGAGGTTGCTTCTGGGCAGGATGTGGCCCGTGGGCCACCAATTGAATAGGCAGGCAATGGATTGTATATAAAGATGGATGCCATCTTTTCAGGATGGGGTGTTGCCTTTCACGCTCTGGAAACACGCCCCACTACCTGGGACAGAAGCGAATGCTAGCTTACTGGAAACACTGAGCGATGCACACTTGTGCTAATGTTAGTTTCCTTAGCTAAATTGTGCTAACCAGACTGGTATCATAATCAAGCAACATCAAGTTACATCAAATAATGCAACAATAGTCCTACTCAGTCCCAGAGCCAGGGAGAGTAGCAGGTGAGCCAACAGTCAATCACAGTTGTCAATCAGCAGACATCAAAGCTATTATAAGTCTTCAAATCTCATTAATAGAACAGTAATTACCAAAATGACCACCAGCACATTTATTAAAGGATCTGAATTTAATGTTTAAGATCATAATGACTCATTGAAAAAATTGATTGACTTACCCTTTTTAAACCAAACAACCAAACATCACAGATCCACATTAAATAAGGTATTTATGTTCCGCTACAAGGCCATGCAGAGACCTTTAGCAGGTGCTCAAAGTTAAAAAGGGCTGCATGGAACAAGATTTTAAAACACCATACACCAATATAAATTACAAGACAACCTGTTGAATTATAGCAACCTATATTTAAACAGAATGTAGCATGAAATCTTACAACAAACCACATCATGCTATATCATTGGCCCCCACCCAATGAAATCAGAGGGGGACTATGATTCACTCTCTATTTTGTGTGTTCTGTTGGCACCTATTAAACATCACAGAGCCAAAGGCAATATTCTCTGCAGGCTGGACGAGGCACACTGAGAGCTGGGAACCATAATGGCCACAGTATAGACCATAAACTGTGAAGACTGTTATTGTAAGGGTAAATAAATGGCAGGATTATGTATAGGCTTCAAGTATAATTGTCTGAATGGCATATAAAACAATTTGCTTTCAAAATCAAAAACCCCTGAGTGGTGAAAAGGCTGCTCCTTTAAACATTAAACATTTAGCATATACATGTTTCAGAGTTCAAAAGTAGTGCAAGAGACAGTTAAAGAATACCAGCTGGTGTGTTAATGGAAAGAGTCTTATCTTAAAAGAAACTGCACAGGTTAGGTGCAAGCAGCACATAACTGCCATTTCATAATTTATTTTAATTTAGATCTTTGTTTCTGCAAAAGTAAGAAGACATTCTGAGATCTATATTTAACACCTCCAAGCACACTTTTGTTTGTGGGGTTGTCCTTTAGTTTACATTTGGCAAACAGATTGGGCCTTTAAAATATTTAAAGAACAATAATTCATCTAGATAAAGTTGTAAGTTCCTCACCAGTTTTCCTGCTTTGAATTTGTTCATGTCTCTCCATCAGCTGATACCTGGGCTGCCTCCATGTTTCTCTTTCAATCTTGAATCAGTTCTTTACTTTCTCTTTGTTTTTCTTTCAAGATTACATCCTGCAATTCTTCATCACTTCTGTCTACTCTCTCCTGATTCCTTCACTCAGTCTCTGAAAATTTAAAAGGCCTTCCTTTATAAAATCTGCCAAGGCATGAAGCCGATCTTTAACTTGTATGGTGTTAATTACAGAACTTGTGGACAAACAACAAATAGCGGGAATACATCAGCAGTCAAGCTTATGAGCTATCAAAACTATTAAGCTAATGTCACATTAACATTACTCTAAAGTAAAGCAGCAACACTAGATAGACGGTTAAAACGACACTTGTAAATTAAAAAAACTATGATGTATTCCCACTTTGTGTTGTTGGTCCACAATTACTGTAATTAACATAACATTTTAAATTGTGAGCTTCAGAGGTGACTGTAGGCTGATTTTATTAAATCTGGACAGAGCCAGGCTAGCTGTTTCCAGCCATTTTTAACTCTCAGCAAGAAGGTAAATATATTCAAATATTTCCAAAATGTCAAACTATTGCTTTAAAGTAAGAGTTTTCCTGTTTGTGCTAGCTGAGAACAACAGGAAGTGAACTTTACTGGTAACTGAGCAAGTAAATCACAGGTTTTACTGGAGACTGATACAATAAAGATAGCAAAGACAGATGTTTACAACCACGTTTGAACAGTTTAGTGTGACACAGCATGAGTCACTCTGTGTAGATGTTAGAGAGGAAACGATATGTCTCTAAATGTGCGAGTGTGGGACTGTGTATGTGAGGTGTTTATGAATAACTGGAGCTGAGCATGTTTAAGCTCCATATGGTAACCATAGCTGGTCTATCTCATTGCTGCCACAACACACATTTAGAGAAAGACAAATGACAGCTGTATTTTCTTTGCGGGTCTAATTATTTCCGAGGGACCACTTAGCTTGCCACATTACGAAGGGACGTCACGAGGAACGTCACCCACACCCACATACTTCCAAAAACAGACACTGAAATCACACACAACGATTTTTGTCCCCTTTCGCCAGGCTGTCTCTCTGTAACTCAATCTTGCTTACACACACAGCGATGGAGCAGTCGGGGTAAGCGGAGGCCTTGTATATAAAAATGTCCATTTAGTGTATTCCATATTCAAACAAAGTGTTTGTTGAACTCTCACACTATCTTGGAGTTTCCCTCTACCGATGACTTCATCCCCTCTGCTGGAGACAGCGCCTAGAAAGAAGCAGCATGCACACACACAAACACACGTACACACACTGTGGTCCAGTACCTTCCTGTGTGGGGTGATGTGTTGTGTCATAGCCATGGGGAAGCTGTGAGCTCCTTTCAGCTGAGTCTTCTCCCAAAGGGAAGCCAGTCTCTGGACACACTCGTCTCTGGAGCACAGAGGGACACTGGACTTACTCTGGTCGAGAGGGAGAGGAGATAAAAGAACAGGGAAACAAAGAAAATTAACACAAAACAGAAAAATGGTTGGGTTATGGCCAAGGAAGGAGAAAATAAAGTTGGACAACAAAGCTAGTATTGTTTGCAGTTTCACATTTGAAAAGATGCATGCACTTTGCATTCCAGGATAGTCTTCAACTGTGAAGAAACATATTTCAAGTGTAATGTAATATTGCTACAGTAAACACAATTCAAGTAGCTTCTAAATACATCAGTACCACATTCAAACTGAGCTTCTGGAAGATAAAACTGTCATTTTATATCATTATTTCTTGAAATAAGAGCAGATGGATGTTTTGAGTATTTTAATGAGCTCTGGATGCTCATAGATTCTTGTACAACAACATGTTTTGTGATTTACAGGGGAATATTTGGCGCACCTGTAGATTCAGCAGCATGATGTGTATCCAAACATGAGGCTGTCGACTGGTCAGGTTGAAACAGGACTTGGCGTACAGGCAGTAGTGGCCCTTCAGAGGACAGGAGAACGACAGCTTAGCCACGCAGCCTCGATGAGAATCTGTTTCACAGAGAGCGAAAGTGGACAAAATCATTAATATTTAGCAGATGCTCCAAAGTTACACAGCTCGAGTAGAAATTCACAAACCTTTCCCTCTGTGTTTTCTCTCCGTCTCTTGCACATATGGACTTGTGTAATCTCAGGAACATATTTACACAGTGATTCATGGTATGCAAGGACACTGCTTCTTATAATCATCAGAAAATGTCTTTTCTCCCCACTAACAACACCACCTCTCATGAACTTACACCTCTCAGCCATGGAGAAGGAGAATAACAGTTCCTGAATAGTGATAACAAATAAAAATAATGGAGGTTTCTTTTTCGGAGTTCCTCATTAACGTATTTCATTTTTATTCTGTGCTATACACACAAAAATTGAATAACCAGAAAGTCCTTTTGGCTGTAGAAGCTTGTAAAAGAAAGATTTATTCAAAACAGTTGGGTCTGATTAAACTGGTTTTCATTTCATTTCATCAGGCACTCACCAAGAATTGTAAAAACTTAACAGCTCTGTTGGAAAGTTGACTGACAAAGTGAAACTAATATGGGTCAGGTAACTGAAGATGTTCAAAGTGATTTATAGCCAAACTTGGCATTAATTTGTTATTCTTATCTTACATGTCAAGAGAATGCTTCAATAGGTCTTCACCTACATCATCTGTTTAGCATATGGAGACACAGCAGTAGGTCAATAAAACACTAAACACATCATCATTTCCCTTGTTGAGCACTGACAAATCTGTGGGATAAATTCAACTCAGATGCATTAAAAAGCACAAAACGAAAGTTTATATGTGTTTGTGTGTGCAGGAGAGACCAAGAGAAAGAAATGTTTGAAACTACATGTGTGTGTGTGTTAATATATTACTTCACTCATTAGCACATGTGAGTTTGTTTCTGACAGTCGGTGAAGAGGCATTTATTTTTTTTGTGTGTCGATGTTTAGATTGAGTATACATGTGCATGTGCACTCTTCTGTGTAATCCTCGTCTCCTGAGATGGAAGGTCGACAGCCCATGTTTAGGTCAGCCAGCAGCATGATGACATCATCCAGCTGAGACCACCTGTGACATCATATCCTAAGTGCCTTGGGGTTGATTCTCATTAAGAGGCTTAATACTAAGAGAGCAAATGCAAAGTATTAATTATGGGATGAGGAATGGCGCGTGTGTGTGTGTTTGTGTGTGTGTATGCACGTGTGTGTGTTTTTAAGTGTTGTTTTTTCAGTTGAATTTACATTCATTTTCAGATTTAATCAATTACACAGAGTCCAAAGGAGGAGTTTGTTATTTTTTGCCTTGTTTCCTGTTTTAAGTGTGTGCATATATGTGTGTGTGTGCGTGTGTGTGTGTCCACAGTATGACTCCTGGCTGCCTCTTAGTTAAAATGACATTAAGGCCAAAGGCGGAGCAATAACATCCCCTCCTGTCAATCAAAATATCATCACCTCTCGTGCACACGAGTCATGTCATGTTTGACTCTGGTGGTGTGTATGTGATCTTTGTCTGTTCTTAATGTGTTCAAAAGATATTTGATGATATGTGGTTTCATCCCCACTTTGGTGGGGCTCAGTGCTGCAGATGGCTTAGACAAAGGAATACAGAAAGGAATGTACTGTCCAGTTGTATATTTATGTAAGGATGTGCGTATGTTTTAGAGTATGTGTTGAATTTGTGCAAGTGCACGTCTTTGCATAGCGTTCAGGTGCGTCAGAGCTAAGTTCTTGTTGCACAGCTCAACATATTTTATGTCTAAACAATCACATTACAGCACGTTTTATTTTAACATAGGGGGAACTGAGCTGAATGATTTAAATCACAAAAAAATAAGAATTATTATTTCCGGATGGGTTGGACCAAGGTAAGAAATCAGATTTAACACGGAAAGGGTTGCTCAAAGATGCCAATGAAGGCTTAATTCAAGTGAAGCGAATCAAATTGAAAAACGGGAAAATACACAAAAATCATTAGAAATGAATGAAAATAAAATATCAAATCCCTGAATATGAGAGGAAGGATAAATGGATTACTAAAATTTTAGAAACTGGATTAGATTAGGCTGAAGATGGAAACACAGAGGTTGGAAAAGGAAGAGGTTTTTCATTTCATTGTATTTTCACATGAACTGCTTGACCCCTGGTTTCTAGTCAGCAAGAACTATGAAAGCACGCACACACACACACACACACACACACACACACACACACACACACACACACACACACATGCGAAACTGCAGCCATACATACATGTTCTTCATGCATACAACATAGCCACACATTCATCTGTTTCTACTTAGACCTGACTCCGTTGTATAAATGAAACTGAATACAATGACCCTACCCACCTTAAAACCATTCTCTGCCTCTAACCCACCATTCATCTTTCCATTAACAAATTATCTCTATTACACTTACACACTACATTTACTTAAAGCACTGTGATATTTTTTAAGTTTTACATTTGTTCACCTCTGATTAACAACAACTTTCTTGTCTGCAGCTAAACTATGACCTGGTTTTCCAGCCTTTATAAATAAAAGTCAAATCTGAAAAAAAAAAATGTTTTCAGATCAATTCAACATATTGAAAACCTTTAAGATGACGCCATTTTGAATCGGTATTGCAAAGATTACAAAACAAGCAAAAATTTGTCAATGGTGTGTTGCATATTCTGTTAATTCATGAATTTGTGTGTGTGTGTGTGTGTGTGTCTGCTTCCAAGAATGTATCTCAGAATATTCCTCTGACTTTTAATGTAAAAACAAAGACGGTCTCTTAAACCCCTTTTGGACAGGATTAAAAGTCTGGTTGGAGGTGAGTAATAAAATATTTGCGGTGCTCCTTGGTAACTGAACTGCTGTCGCTGTGGATAGTGGAGTTTTAGCCAGGAGACGATTCATAACAGACCTCCATGAAACAACTCTTGTCACCAGCTGGGCTGATCATACTGAGTACTAGGTAACACAGGTCCTCATACACAAAAATTCAGACATAAAACACAGAATATAATGTGTCTGGAGGACCAAATAAAGGCAGCATGTATTCAGGACTGTAACTAATGCTTCATTTAGGGGAGAAAAATCACACAACTATGGTACGTATTCCCTCTGGATGGGATTAAAATCACTGAAAAAGCACATGCAATATTCAAATCAAACTAAAATGCTAAATGGACTGCACTTATATAGCACCTTTTTAAACAGTCAAAACAACTTTTGCCTCTCAATCACCCGTTCTCACACACGTGCTCACACACCGATGATGGCGGAGCTGCCGTGCAAGGCGCTGGCCTAACCATCAGCAGCAACTTGGGGCTTGGTGTTTTTCTCAATGACAACTTTGAAACATGGACAGGAAGAGCCGGGGATCGAGCTGCCAACCCTGCAGATAATGGACGACACGTTCTACCTCCTGAGCCATAACTGCCCCAACTACACCCCCCAGAGAAATAAATCTGTGTCTTATCAGGGTTTAGGAGATACTAATTAACATCCACTGACTGCTGTGCAAGGCTGCATCTGCATGAGTGTGTGTGTGTGTGTGTGTGTGATAAAGGGTTAAAGAGGACAAGAGGGAAGAGAAGAGGAGGTGTATTCATACCACACCATTAATCAACTCCAGCCACCACATCTGACTGTAATCTCATTCAAGTTCAGCAGGTTACACAAACCCCCCTCTAGCTCTCTGCGTGTAATGTACCTTCCTTTACTGGATAAACACAAACATGATAATATGCTAAATACTGGCAACACTGTCCCAACACTATTGTATAAGCCATTTGTTATGTTCACATTACCTTCTATCATGCACTGCTCTGGTATGGGGATCTGCTGCACCATGTCTTTACAGAACTCTCTGATCGTTTCCATATTGTCTCTTAAATGGACAAAGAGTCTGTCGGTGTCCCCCTGCGCCTCCTTCTCTCCATCCTTCTCTCTGCTGTGACCTTTGTCAGCCTCTTTGACCCCTCTATCCATCGCAGTGGTGACAGGCATGGGCACGTCATTTGTCAGTTTTTTGTCGGGAGGTGGTACTTCCTGGTGCTCTGAGTGCTGGTGAGGCAAAGTGCTGGAGAAAACGTTGTCTGGACTTAGCTCCACTCCCTCCCCGTCCTCTCCGGTGTCTGAGTTGATGGATCGTGAGCGCACAGCGTGAAGAGCCAGGCTCTTTGACCTAAGAGAGACCACAAAATAAAATGGTTAGGAGTCCTCCAAAATTGCAGATATGAATAATTTAAACTCTATCTGCTTCCCCTACATCAACATTTGTGTATTTTTGACACATTTCTGCATATTTTACAGGGTCTGGTTTGGCTCCAGGGTTCTGCAAAAACCACTGAAGCAAAAACGTACAAGGGGACATTGCTGACAGTGATTTTGTTAAAACTAAGTGAAAAACATAATGCAGCAAAATGTTTGAATTTCAGTGCATGGCAGGAGAATTGTGGGCATGAGCATGTTTTTGCCAAAGACACTGATGTGTTGTAATCAGTGTTTACTTTTGCTTGAACACATCTTGTGTTACTTATGTCTTTAACCTTTAAAAAATGTTAATGTTGTGAATAACGCTAAAAGGATTCTGCTCTCGAGTTCCAGAGTTTATCAAATATGTCATACATACTGTAAATTCATTTGTTTTTGGGACAAATAGTTCAAGTTCTGCAACAGACAATCATGCAGTTTTGTAAGACAAAAATCTGCAACAGGAAGTGATGCTTTTGGTCTAGAATGTGCAGTGAATTGGCTCCTCTGTGTACTGGATTTTATATAAAGCTATGACTACAAGGTGACTGACTTCCAGTTTCAAAGGTGTTTGGGGCAAGGTTGAATAGGATGAATTTAGACCCAAGTATTTAAATTCAAAATCTCCTCCTATTTCCCAGGAAAAATACCTGTGGAACCCTGCTATTTTTGACATGTGCCTGCTTGTGTGTCCGTGTGCTCACATACGGGAAACTCAACACTACCACTTAACTGTTGTAGCTATAGTCAGACCTTGAAATGCTATTATTACAGTAATGTAACAGGATCAAACTTTAACTTCAAGTGGTTTCATACTTTTCATGCTAAAATGGCAGTCCGCTGTTCAACAATGTGGCAAAATTGTTTATAATAAGTGTGAACATAATGGAGAATCTGTGAATAAATACTATGCTCATGATCCCTAAATCAGACGACAGCATTGAGCATTGTGTGCATGCTGTATGTACATGTACCTCTAATGTTATATTTCATCCTCCATTAACAACCATCCGCAATTCTGTGTATAAAATTAAAGTCAATTCATGGTGAAAAATCTTGGGAATCCTGGGAAAACATATATTCCTTCAACTTTAGTTGTTCACATTCATATTGGGCGAACAATGCAGGATTCAGACTTTTTAATACATAGTGCACCAGTTTTAGAACATGATGCAATGATTCTGAAGATACAGACAAGACAATTATTACGCTGTTCATCTGATATAGATGAAATCATCCTCAAATTAAAGACAGTCAGTACTTTAACCTCATAGTCATTGTTTAATTTAAAATCCAATGTGGTGGCGTAGACAGCACTGAACTACAACCACAGCAACAGTGTAAACACTGTATCTGGTATGACTTTCAGTTCTTAATCAATATGAAACTGTATTTTTTCATAGTTTCACTTATTTTGGCTCCAAGTGTCACTTGTTGGTTAGAAATGAATGTCCTTCAGGGGTCTTACAACCCTGTCAGATTTGAGCAGATACTCAGCAGAGCCATGCAATGTTGCATACTAACCAACCTGTTGAATCTCATCTCACGTCGCTCCTCCCTGACAGCTTGGTTCAGGCTGTAGCGCCGCTGGGGGGCGAGAGAGTCTTCCTCCACCTCCACCACTCCCCCCTCCTCACCCATTTTCTCCTCAAAGGCCTGGATCTTCACCTGGAGTCGCTGCTCTGATCCCTCTCCACCTCCCCCTTCTCCTCCTCCTCCTCCTCCTCCTCCTCCCCCTTGAAGAGATGCACAAGGAGACGGCGGGCACTCCCCATCGACCCTGTAACACACACACGAACAAACACACACAAACACAGGGCCAGGGGTTGAAATTCGTGTAGTTGGCACGTGAGATGAAGCTGGACAGACTCATTTGGATGGATTTCAGTTGACGTGCTCTCACCCTCCCTCCCTTTCTGGCTCGCTTTTTGGTAATTCTCGCTCTCTCATGATGACTGGCTCTATTTCTGTGTTGGTCACCCCCTCTGTGTCCCCCTCTCCCCCTCTTTAACTGTCCAAATCTCACCTTCTCTCCCTCTCTGTCTTTGTTTTCTGTACCTCTCACTGTGGTGCCGGTCTCCTCTCCTCTGTTCTCTAACCAAACTAATTATTCCCTCCCTCCCTCCATCTCTCTCCATCTTTCTCTCCCTGTTTCTTCTTCCACAAGTGGCCTTTATAACTTCATCAAACATTCCACTTGTTTGTTGAAAGAGCCCCCTTTTTTGGTCTTTCTTCTGTCTTCACCCACTGCTCTTTCACTAATAAACCACCCTGCTTCTCACAGTACTTCGTTCCCTCTATCTTTCTTCCAGAAGACCCCAAGCAAAGCCTGGAAACCTCCAATCCTGCACACAATGTTCTTATTTCAGAGGGAGCTGTGTGTGTCATTCCCACACTGCAGCCAGATGAATCCAAGTCAACTTATGCGCATAAACATCCAAATACACACACGCACAGACCCATGCTGACCTCACGTGTGAGCACATATGTGCATGCATGTGTTCATTTTGAAACACTTTGAGACATTTAATAATTTTAATGTTTACACTTATTAAAGATGATTAGGTCTAGCCTAAATGACACCTAAATTAGACCAAAATGCCTGCATGCACACTGAATCCGCAACGACTTATTTGCTGATGCTTGATGCATTGGCCAACCAAGCCTTGAAAGGAGAAGATGTATTTAAAGATTGAGTAGATTTGTTTGCTGAGAGTGACGAGTGGCTCATAAGCGGTTTTCGATTACCCGAGGCAGATTCTTCAAACCCTGTGTGCCGTTGTGGAGCCTCAACTTAGATGAGAGACTAAACGACCTAATCCCCCTCCACCTCATCTGCAAGTACTCAACGCCATCAGTTTCTTGGCTACTGCGACCTTCCAGAGAGAGACTGGTGACAGGTCTGGCATATCTTAGTGCACTGTTAGTCGTGTACTCCCAAAAGTTCTCCAGGGTATCATCCATTTAACACCGCAATACAATCAGTTTCCATATACCACTACTCAGCGAACCCAGATAAAAAGGTATTTGCTGGAATACCCAATAGTATTAGAGCAATCAGCTGTATCCATGTGCACATCAAGGCACCATCTCAAAATCCATTCCCCTTCCTCAACAGAAAACAATTCCATTCACTCAAGGTCCAAATATGTGGTGCTCAGAATCACATCTTGAAAGCGGTGACCTGCTGGCTCAGGGGAAGCGCATGACTCTTGTGGGTATGTGGTTGGATCAAGGTGCTGCTGGAGATGGGTGGCTTCATTTATTCTTTGCGAGTGTCATTTTCTTGTGAAAAAGTGGATGAAATATGCTTAAGAGTCTTTAATATCTTCTCTTGATTTTGTAGGACCAACTCCGAGACGATCTCTGCTTGGGTGGATTGTCTTGATGGTCCAGACGCACTCTGAGAAGTGGAAGGTGCAGCTGAAGCCAGATGCATCTGAAAAATAAAATAGAGACCATTAATACATATGTATTTTGTTTCATTTACTCATATACCAATGATTCAAATGGGCATTTGGCTTAAAACAAAAATGGGCATATGGTAGGCTATAGATTTGGTAAAAAGTGTTTTTTTAAAAATATGTTTCATGTCGAATCACATGAAGCAATCATGATTTCTTCAAAGGAAACAAATTTCCTTTGAAGATTAAAAGTTTGGATTGAGGCTTACCATTGTCTTCAGATCCTGCGTGTTGATTCTGGGGTATGCTGTCTGGTGCTGACAGGGTGTTTCCTGGCTGTGGTAGGTCACTGTCCAGTGGAATATCAGACTGCACACCCGAAAGAAAAACCTCTCCAATGATGGCTCCAATGCACTCATCCATGTCCGTTGTTTTGACAGTTTCCTGGCCTCCTCCCGTGGCTGTAATAGTACGCCTGGCAGCAGACAGTCGCTTTTTGGCGTCCATTTTCAGATCAAACCAAAGGGCTCTTTCTTCTGCACATACAGCATTAATTGCACTGGTGATCTCTTGCCATGCTTAGCACCTTTCTGGACCGATGACCCCACTGCTCACACTTGAAAATATAATACATTTTTTTTCCTTTTTGCCGCCCTTAGGTGGCATTTTCCTTTCCTTTTTTTCTTTCTTTCCTTTTTTTGTCTAAATTTAACCTTACCTGTCAAATTGCAGTGGCTTGTTGGTTTGTGGTTTGCACACAGCACTTAAGTCTGCCTGTATATAGGTTTATTGGGCCTTTTCCTTATGCTAATTGGAAATTGCCTGGCACATGCATCCCATTTCATAAATTCCACAAAAGATTTTCTTATTTTCCTCTTATTGCTTTGTGCAAGAACAAATATAAGAGGAAAATAAGTGAACATACATGCATGAGGCCCAGTGTGTGTATTCTCTTGGCTTTGTGCTGTTTCAAACAAGTTTCAAAACTTAAAATACTCTTTGTGACATACAGATAAACTTAATTAGACAAATATCCTGTGTTTCAAACAAGAATCTGTATTGAAATTATTTATTAATGATTTTACTATGAAGTTTTTGTGTAGATAAAGTTCTTCACAATTTCTTTTATCCATGATCAACCATTACTTTAATTTAAACCTAATTGATTCTGTATTGAAAAATACAAATTATCATGAATCTATGGTGGTCTGGAACTACTTATTGCAGTAGTTGTTTTGCAATTTGTGTAAAAAGCATGAGGTACAAGCTCTAAATGAAAATGTATTCTGGATCACTGGTATCAGATCCACACGTAAAATAAAAGTAGCATTTATATTCATTTTTATTCATTTGTGTGTTGTTCTTCAAATTTGCATCCATACATATAAACATACAGTAGTCAGTAATTGTGAGCACCCATAGGAAAATCATACTGTAAGGTGACCCCATCCCAATACAGGAAAGAAGATGATGAAAAGACACAAACTTTTAGTTTTGTCCAACTTTTGAGTTTATTAAGTTTTATTAAGACTTTACAAATGTTATGTTGACTGAATGAATCCAATTCTGACAGTGAAGCACGTCATTTTGCAAGGTTTGTGTGATGCTCAAAAGAATTCACAACAGTCAGTTACAGCCAGTGGTGTACTGGCCATTGGGCATACTGGAACAAATCCTGGTGAACCGTCAAAACATATTAGTTTTTACCTGCCCTCTCTGTGTGCCTTTCACTCGGTGTCAGGCAATCACAGCTGAACGCTCCTCCCCCCCGAACTCCAGCTTTAACCAGTAACACATCCTGTCCATTAATCACATAACAAGAGACACCAGTGATGCCAATCAGTCGACGCCTGTGGTGACAGTGCCCATTTAAGCCTGTCTCAAAAGTACTTGGTTGCATTTTTGCCACTTGTTCAAACAGCTTCAAATGAACCAATCCAAGCATGTGTGTACGTGGTAAGCATGCGTGTGTGTGTGTGCACCTAGCTTTACATATGTTTTTTTGCATTGATTTTACTTGGTTGTGGTGGTGTATGATTTTCGATTCTTGGTTGGTGATTCAGTGGTTGTTTTGACTGCTAAACCGATCCACCTAACATTATATGATGATGTAATGACAATTGCACAATTTGTAGGTGTGAAGGTGGTACAAGAGTCAGTCAATTAATCAATCAATCAATCAATCAATCAATCAATCAATCAATCAATTTTTATTTATATAGTGCCAAATCACTATGAAAGTCATCTCAGGGCAGGTCTAGACCGCACTCTTGCATGCCTACTTACACTATATAGTGTATCTTAGTTTGACTTTGTGAATATATGCGTGTATTTATGGATATTTTGGATTTGTGTGCATTAGAAAAAAGATATCAACCATATGATTATAAAAAATAAGCCCATCAGTATGTGTGTCTCTCCTAACCTGCAGCGTGTGATGGTACTCTCCTCCAGTCGTCTCCCAAGCAGTCTGGCTATTGCAGTGAACGAGTTGCTCATCCTGTAGATGTCTTTACCGCAGCCTCCCAGTAAAGACGGGTAACGGTCAGTCAGAGCTCGGATCTCCAGCAGTAGGGTGTGGTGAAAACTGTGCTCCATGCTGCTAAGAAGGGACACCAGGTAGACCAAAGAGCTGTGTGCATGAGTCTGGAGAAAAGAAACAAGATATAGAATAAAGATGTTAAAATGATATCATCTTGTGCTCCATGCTGCTGCTGGCATAAGACTCATATACAAAGAAAAATGAAAGACTGACTTGGACCAGAATGACAGAAATAAGAAGAAACAAAAGATTAAGATTGCTGACAAGTTGTTTTTATTGTGCAAAAACAACCAGTCGAACAGTATTTCTAGAGTTGTGGACAGTTTCTAAGGTGTGTTATAGGCAGAGTTGATAGTATTGTTTCACTACATGTGCTTTGGTGAAGAAAGGGTACTTTTGATCTAATTTGACACTCATTCATTTTACACTTCTGGCAGTTAGTGGGGTTTTGGTGTAGAACTTTCTTTGTTTCTAAATCATGATAAACAATAATAAATACAAACACATGCCGTTGGCTCTCAACAAACTGGCCTTTGTAACAACACACATACACATTTCATCATTCTTGGCCTGCTCTTTCTTTAAACTGTAAACCCCTCTGACTGAGTAGGAAGTCTCCAAACTCCCGCTGGACTCTCGTCCCACTACCACCACCATTTCCTCCACAATTAATACCACAATCAAACATATCATCAAGTCTTTACTCAGAACAGTTGTGTTCCTCAATGCATTTAAGTAAGCTCGGGTCATCCTACTGCTAAAAAAACCTACAAAAACAACCTAACCTAAAAAAACCTAACCCTAACCTCCAGCCAGCCCAGCCTAGGCTGAAAACTACAGACCAGTTTCACTCCTACCCTTGCATTTCAAAAAGTTCAAAAAGAGTGCACAGTCTTTAACTAAGCGCAGTCTTTCTGAGAACAACCTGTATGGCTTTAAGCGTGGTCACTCTACTGAGACTGCAGTCCTGTCAGTTATGGAATCACTGTGTTCAGCTGGAGCTGCCGGTCATCAGCTCTATTGCTGCTAGATCTGTCACTGCCTTTGATACGGTTAACAACCAAAAAATCCTCCTCTCCACACTCACCAAGTGTAGTATCTTATGATCTGCCCTCCACTGGTTCATGTCTTACCTCTCAGGGAGATCTTTCAGAGTATCTTGGAGGGGAGAAATGTCCAAACCACATGGCTTATCCAAAGGGGTCAGTGCTTGGTACCCTTCTCCTCTGAATATACACCATGTCACTTGGTGCCATCATCTGCTCCCATGATTTCTCATACCATTGCTATTCTGACGATACCCAGCTCTTCCTGTTGTTCCCACTGGAAGACCACACAGTCTCAGCTCAGGTCTTGTCATGCCTTGCCAATATCTCAGCATGGATGAAGGAACACCACCTTCAACTCAACCTCTTTAAGACTGAGCTCCTTGTCATCCCAGCCAGTCCCTCAATACAACAACATATCAGAATCCAGCTTGAATCAACGCAGCTTGTGCCTACTTGTGCCTGTCCAAAACTTGTCATTACTGATGACCAACTAACATTTAAGGTTCATGTGGCCTCAATTGCTCCATCGTGTTGATTTGCTCTGTACAACATCAAGAAGATCAGACCTTACCTGTCTGATTATGCAGCACAACTCCTGGTACAGGCTCTCGTATTATCACGCATTGACTACTGCAACTCCTTACTAGCAGGTCTAGAATGTGGTAACATGGCTGGTCTTAAACCAACCCAAAACAGTACATGTCACCCCGCTGTTCATATACCTCCACTGGCTCCCAGTTGCTACCTGCATCAAATTCAAAACGCTGACACTCCTGCTCTTACTGAAACCAAAACCGAAACTAAAACAACTTTCACCCACCTGAGCTCCCTCATTCAGGTCTTGTGCCTGGTGTATTTCCCAGATACCTGGTACCACCAAAACAGCAGGGCCCTAAGTTGCTAGCTAGACTCTCCTCATCTGTAGTTCCCCAGTGGTGGAACAAGTTACCCAAACTCTGTTTGATTCACAGAGTCCCTCTTAATCTCAATCAAGAAAAGAAGACCCAGCTCTTTTGCAACCACATCTGCACTTGATGGACTTACTTGCATTGTTCTGTCCTGACTAATGATCCCTGCTTGTGTTGTATCAGCTCTCAGACGCACATTGCTTTGGATAAAAACGTCTGCTAAATGAAATTGTAAATTGTGTAATTGTAACCAGTCAACATGGAAATCATTGTGATAACATGAACAAAAGTGACAGCATTCAGTTATGGCTCTCTTGCAGTGTTTCAGGACAGAACCAAATCCAACTAAACCCCCATCTGAGGACAAAAACAAAAACAGGATTTTAAAAAAAAGTCTCTAAGCTTGTAAAAACTTTATACCACTTGGACTGAAAAAAGTGAGAGACTGAGAGATTGATGGAGGGACAGAAAGACAGACAGAGCCAACCTGTGCTTACAGCACCCAAGCACACCTTGTAACAAGGAGAGAAGAATGCAGTTTCTGCACAGTTTGGGCATGTTTCACAAGCACTCTGTAGGATACTAAATTTATGTGTGGATGTAAAAACCACCCAAAAAGGTAGAACTTGACTTTATAATGTTACAACATGCCATGTAGGTATTTAGGAGTTTCTGAGGTCCAACACAAGAATGAAAGAGGAGTGTGCCTGGAGTGCAGGCTGCAGGTACAAAGCCTTTACAAGTCTTGTTCATGCTTTTCTTGTTGAGATGATTTTACTTTTAAGAACCTGCTAGAATACTTCCAAACATTACAACAAGAGCATGTCTGACTTGCATAATTTATAATTTGCAAGTCAGACATTTGACAGTAACACTATTAAAAGCTTTCCAGGTCATATGAAGCTATTTTTAATCATCAAACATTCCAGATCATGTTTAATTGTCTGGAAAAAGCACTTGGTCTTGATTTGATGTCCTACAACACATCACTTGTTGTAACCAAATAATAATGTAAAATCCCAGAGAAGAGGACAACAACAGGAAGTTTTGAAAAAGTTGAAGAACAAAAAAAGAAGTATCAACTGCTGTATTTAATTATGAGTTTTTATGTTCTCCAAAACATTACGGCAGAGGAACAGATATTCCTCCAAAGTGCCGATCTGACAGGACAGCCTATTGGTTCTTTCTAACTCGTGTGAAAATACACAAACATATAAACACATCCTCTGAACTAAACACAACTTGGCTCATTCATTTCCATCACTCCAGTATTATAATTCCAACAACAATGTGAGGCCATTCTCCAGCAGTAGCTTGTGTAAGTGTGCATGCTTTTGTACCAGAGATATCTGATCACTATTTAACTTCATTTAAATATGGAGTGATTCAGAGTTTACAAAAAAAGACAGAAAACATTTAAACGGTCCGGTGAAATGCCAAATACTTTCTCAGCTTTTTTTTTTCTTTCTTGCCTTGTTTGCTCGGTCGCTTAGTTTCCACTGGATGTCCATCAGCACAGTGATCTCTGCTTTGGAGCTGCAGTCTGGCAAACAACCACTAACTTTTTCCCTTACAAGCCCCGTGGAGATGCTGCTGTGTGAATATGTGTGCTTTCTTTCCCAGAGTGCTTAATTATTTGTGACAACAAGTATATATCAAGGGAGAGATGATTTAAATGGAGCAACTGTGAATGATTAATTAATCTGCAACAGAAGTGATATTCCCTGAGTACCATATGACACTTCCCTCATCACTTCAACTTTATTTAATCATATCTATTGATTAACATATCTATATTTGGATTGTCCGCTCTGGGCTACTGTAGAAACATGGTGGGGCAACATGGCGCAGCTCCATGGAAGAGGACCCACTCCCTATGTAGATATAAAAGGCTCATTCTAAGGCAAATAAAACATAACAATTCTCATTTTCAAGTAATTATACACTAATTAAAACATATTTATGAATATTATATTCCTATATAACCTGAGTCCATTCCACTAGGTGCCACTAAATTCTACACACTGGTCCTTTAAAATCCTTATTTTGGCTTGTAAAATTATTGTTTTATGGTAACTATCATTTAAACCAAGTTACCATATGATTTATTGTGACTCAGTCCTGCATGTCAACCTCAATAAAAAAAAGTTGAGTTCTTTTTTTTAAAATTGAGGATAATATGTTAGATGTTTGTGTGATGTATTTTGAGGCAGTATACATTATCTATGATAGTGAAAGGTATTTTCTGATATTTTGTCCACCTCATTACCAGATATCCACGGAGTTGAATGCCTCTCTGTTTCTGTTTCAACAGAAAATAAATGCTTTTGAGAAGCAGAAGTTTCTGTTGGACTGGGGAGCATTACAGAGTTCAGGGGTTTCTATTTTTCTGGCCAATGAGAGAACTTTGATTAACATGGTGATACTGTATATTCAGATCTAACTCACAATAAGTCCAGAAACACAATATAGACTATCTCCCTTCTGGAGGTAAAGGAAGCCAGAGAGTGTTGTGCAATCCAGTTACAATGAAGTACAAATTCATCCAAGTGAAAAAGTGTGTGCGCGTATGTATGTGTGTGGGTGTGTGTGTGCGGGGGGGGGGGGCACATACACAAACCCACAGGAGGCACTCTCCACTGCCATCACCAGGAGGCCTCAGCAGAGGCATTTCCCAGAAAAACATGGGTTATTTTCCAAATGGTTCCAATGTGAAGAAAGACAGGACACTGAGGTCCGACCAACTGTGCGCGCGTGCATGTGTGTATGTGTGTGTGCTGAAGCTGGGTTGGCAGGTTTTTTGACAAGAAGATTGAGGAGGAAGGGAGATTTTGGAGGAGAGGTTGCCCTGGAGTAATAGAAAATTTTATTATGGTTTCCAGCTCCATGATCTGTGTGTGCATGTGTCTACTTATCATTGTGTATGTGTGTGCATGCATGAAGGGGGCGGTGCTTCATCTACAGACAGTCGTGCTGTATTTTCCCCTTTTGCTAATTTCCCAAAATTGTCGTTAAACTGCCTTAAACGCACCCAGAGGAGAAGAGAGAGTGGGAGCCTTCACTCTTTCCTGCTGTCACCCTCATCAGTCCGCATACAAACATTACACACAGACACTAATGTGTGACTTCATCCTACCTATTATTACACACTGTTGTGTTGACAATTTTTTACTACTTACTTAGTCTGCACAACAGAAGTTGATACAGCTTTCTCAAGCACCACAGATCGTACACGTATCTCACGTGGACATGTGGTTGTGTAGAATATGTAGAGTGTACTCTCTGGTGTATGTCTTACATCATCATCTTGCCCTGACTTCAAGTATTGTTGTCCTTGTAGGGTTGCAAGCATTTACTGTGTTGTTATGTAACACAGATCATAGCTTTTTTTAAAGCCTGGCTAAGGATCTACTCTGGACCACTTTCAGATGGCAAAGAAAAATAATATAAAGAAAAGACTTATAAATGTTCATTTAAACCTTCAGATAAACAAGAGTAAGAGTCGACAGACTCTTTCCCTAAACTAGTTCTTTTTTTGCACAAAGTATCTGGTGTTGGGTTTGACATTCCCATGCTCGCCAGATGAATGCATACTGCTCATGCTCTATGCGCAGAACATCTGCACTAGAGACTTTCGCCAGCTGAGCCTGCTAGCTACGGGTTATTTCTCCACTAACTTGAATAGGGATAAAATATTTCAATCATGTGGCTCTTCTAGACTTCCAAATGTTATCGGATTGAATGGATCAAATTCTAATAATGAAACAAGTCATTTTGCTGGGGTTGTGTGACGCTCAAAGCAATTTATCCACCGTGTTACAGCTGTAACAGTAGCAACAGAGTAGGCTACATGTACGAAACACACATGTTGACAGTGTTTTTGTAATTACTCTCACTGCCAGAAGGGGGTGACAAAAGTCCTGAGCTCCTTTTTTGCATGTATGTCTTTGCGCAATGGAGGTGGGGGCACAGCGCGAAAAAATTTCACTGCTATTGTGCTGATAATGTGTATTGGTCAAATTAAACTTGAAACTACAGCCACGCTAGCAGCTCAGTGAGGGAGGCTGTGCCTCAGGATCAGCGCTGCTTTGAGCTACATGCTAATGTGAGCATGTTAACATACTAAAGTTCAGAGTGTTACCATGTACTATTAGTCTTTTTGATGAATTTATTCACAATATACAGGCTGACAGGTTGATGGGAATGTTATTGCAGTTAACTAAAGTACTGAACAAATTAAAACTTTGATAAATGAAAAATCAGGAATGACCAGTGTTATTGTGATTTATCCTGAGGAAATTATTGTCTGTGGCAAATTGTCATGTCAGTCGAACCAATGAATGTTGAGACTTTCACTTAAAACAACAAACATCAAATTTGTGGTGGCACAAGAGGAAAAGTCAGAACATTACAAAAATGACATCATCTGGGAAACATGGATATCTGTTCCCAATGTCATTGCAATCTATCCAATAACTATATGTCAGTCTGGACCAAAGTGGCGTGTCGACCAGTCAACCGTTAATTAGGCGATCATAGAGTCATAAATTCTTGCCGTGACTTGGCCAAGAGATATGACAGACTTCACCTTGGTACCTGACCAATAATAGCTTGCCGTCTTTAACAACTTGCGCCATGTAATCAGTAGGAGATGCCAGGGACTGACTTTCAAGAACGAGAATGTAAAAAAACAATGGCATCCAAAGCAGTGAGTATGATACTGGCTGTCTGGTTGCCATAGTGCCGCAAACTTTATGAGCAGCAACTACAAGCATTTCATTTCACTTCAGCTTGTTTATAGTTCTGCACAGAAGAGTGCTCTGTGCACCTATTGGTAAAAATCACAGAACACATTGTGGAAGATGTTAAGAAAATAGAGAATTTCAGACATGCTAGTCTTTTTGTGAGACGCCCCAGATGTGGCATTGGTTGTTGTCCACTATGATGCACTACACAGCATAAAATAATCAATGCCCTTTTTGGTCCTGACGCCCTACATCTGTCAGGTCGGACTATTATCAGGCTGATGTTATATAGTCTGAGTCTGGCATTAGAACTATGCTGCTAGTGAGGCTAAAAATGAATGTGGGCTCAATTCAGGTTTTTTTTCTTCTCAAAGAGAGAAAGGCAGCTGATAAGACAAGACTTAATGACTGACCTTCCACTGCATGCATGTGTGTTTCAGACTACATCCCTCCCTCCTTCTCCTGCCCGTCAGTCAGCAGCAATGTGACCTTGCAGTCTACTCCAGTTGCTGGGCTTATTAACCTGCAATCAGCAGCTGAAGTGTATTAACAGAGGGCTCCAATCACAGTCAAATAATGACTGAAACACCACTTTTTACTTCAAACAAAGTGCCATTAGGGGGGAATGAGCAGCCAAGTCTGCAGAGCCGCCAACTGTTTAACCCAAGGTTTGGCCAAAAAGAGGCTCATGGGACATTTTAAGGGTCATTTGAAATGAAGTTTGGTAGATTTGAATTCTTCCACAACACACAGAATATTGAGAAACAAATTCCTTGACTGCTTCAAACTGGTGCAAGTAAATACTTGTATACAATACCAGACAGGACGTTCTGTCACACATGTGCAGTTCAGTTTTTCAGAGATTGTTCCTTATTTGAAGAACATATTTTTCCTCCTCTGTAATACACCTGATTTTCCTTTTCTCACCACATATAGAACAAAATACTTTCCTGAAATTAATGCCCCCCTTTAGTGTGTTACAGCTCCTTAACTCTTCCTTCGCAAATTTTCTTTTCTCCTCCAACCGGGACAGCAGTTTCTCACTTCTCAGAGCCCTCAGAGGAGTCAGCACGTATTTGTTTTAGACAGACGCTCCCAATGAACACTGCTGTGTTAGACAGCAGTCAAAACCTCCGGATCTGCCTGGCCTGTCCGGTGTTTGAGTGTTTGTTTTATACTTGGCAGGACAACAGAGAACAAGTCATGTGAGAGTGCAGCCTTCCTCCCTACTCATTAAAATAATCACTCCTGTCTGTTTTAGTGCATGTGTGTGTGTGGATCCCCACTGCCAGACAGACTTAGAAGTAGATTAAAATGTTTTGCTTTCCTATTTTTGCATGAATTTGACCACTGACATGTTTTTTCAGTTTATATTTGATTTCTACAGCCAATACACTAACAACACAGACATTTATAGATAGTGAACAACATACACCTACTGTGTATTTTTGTGTGTCAACTCTGAAGCTGAGAGTTGGACTGATTTCAAGATACTCCACTTGTTCCTCCAGCCCTTCTCTTTTTCCCTTTGTGTCTTTACACTCCTTAATTGGAATATGGGACTAATTGCAAATTTTCCTTTAAGTCCAACCGTTTTCAACCTGCACAGATGTGTCAGTTTGTTAGAATGAACTTACACATTCATTCCTATCTATCCATTGACTTTGTATGCAAACATGCTGCCTAGTAAATCTGCAGTGTTACTAAAACATCAACATGTCCACTTTCTGTATCAAGTGCAAATCAGCGCTGCAAAAAAGTGCAGTGTAACCCTGTTCATTTGTGTGTTTTTGTACCTCACTGATGATGCCCACAGCACCATGGATTTTGGCCACATGACCCAGGAGAGCAGGGTATTGTTGTCCCACAATCCTCAGCGCTGACAGAAAGCTGACCAGTGATGAAGGGCTGGCTTGTGACACGTCCACAAGTGCACCCAGTAGGGCCTCAGTCAGGGATTGGTCTCCAAGGTAACTAACCAATGCTGGCACCTGAGGGCTCAACATCTGCACAGAAGATAAAAATAATGCTTTATTTATAATTATCTTTAATTATAACAGCATTTCTGTCACTGTTTGGGCACAAATGGAGGGCTGATGTGGTTTTAATGAACACTGGAGGTGAGAAGAGTGACCTTGGAGCGAGATGATCAGTCTGGTGAGTAATAATAAACAAAAGTCTGACGGTAAGACTGTCTGGATGAACTCTGTGAATGAACGGTTTCTCCTCATTATCTGGACTGGTCACACTGGACTGCACTGGACTTGGATCAGACTAACAACGCCCGCCATCGCTGAACCGCCTGCTGCTTCTTTATGAGTCAGTTGCTCTGATTAATCATGTTAATATCAAACATCATCTGTTCTTTGTCTCGTTCCAGTTTGTCATTTTTAATCTTTCCAAAAATGCGTCACTTACAGTATGTGAACAATAGTTAGCAAATTAATTGGAAATTGCTGTGATGAAGGCATCTACAGTCACAGTAGAAATATTTACTGTGTCTGCGTGGGGGGTTGCAGATTAGAATAACTCCAGATGGCGGGTTCTGTTTCTCCAGGACGTGAGACTATTCATGTTTAACCAACATGTGCTTTGTTTGCTGGTATGTGGTACTTTCCTCTCAAGTTGAGCATCAGCAGCCCTGCTCCAAAATATGCAGGATTAAGGGAATTCCTACTGAGATATGTGTAGTCCACATGCACTCCTCCATTTCCTCACTTTCAACTACATTTAGTGTTTTTTCCCTGTATTTCAATACAAGCTCATTACAGGATATAGCATCATTAAATGGTAAAAAGTTTGATTAAGCTTGACTCATGGGAAAAAATGTTACAAAAAGGCCTCACACATACTGCACTGTGAGGCAATGCCAAGTCAAAAATACTTTACATTTATGCCATTGCCACAGAAACTAATTTATGATTGTGTGGGACAGTGCATTATATTCAGATTCTACCATTCAGATATACAGTAACTACTTAATCATTAATTATTATAATTATTATATATTGCTGGAAAACTGACGGTGCTATAAATGGGATAAACCACGTCGGCCCATGCAGTTATGAAAAATAACAAAGCAGACTGAAGTAACTTTATCCACAGATCATTGTGCTTCATTCCTGACACTCACAAGTGGATGCTGCTCGGCAACCATTTGAACAAGTCTGATCAGGTGTTGTTGCTCTGGGGACTCGAGCTGCGACATCATCGCAGTCAGGTTGCCTAGGTGACGGTGGATGGTATCTGGTTGTCTCAGGTAGACTGATGGCAACACTCGCAGCAGCATGTGGTTACCTGTGGAGAGAAAGAAACATACAGAGATGGTGTCTGTTTTCTTGTAAGTAAGACATTAGAAAGGAAATTTTGCCAAAATATACACTCAAAATTCTTTCCTGAATGTTTAATCAATTAACTGAGAAAATAAACAGCAGATAATGAAATGAATTGTTAGTTGCAGTCTGAAAATAATAAAATACACTGAATTTTCCATATTTGTGTTTATAATCTTGAGTAATTCCAACTTTATATAATTGTTATCAGTAGCTACTTCATTCCAAGTATCAGAACGATTCTCATGAGTGTGTTATACCAGTGTTATAATATAATAAAAATAAACCCTTTTCACACCACCAGGAACTATAGCTGAGAAAATGTTTTAACTTCACTAAGTGAAAAGTCATGTGTTGCTGAAAAAAGCATGTGTTCATAGTCACCTTTCTCTGGATAAAAATAACTGACTGACTGTGGTTTGGCTGGAACATCATGAATACTTGCACAAATATTTCTCTGAAAATACTTTCCAATTATGATACATCATCTGTGTTTTGGAATAATACTTTCTCCATTTGTTGTCAATATTCCTTCATTCATGCTGATACAGGAAAAAGGAAAGTCAGTGCAGGCGCATTACTGGACATAAAGGCATTTGTAAATCAGCAAGCAGCCCAACAAAACCCACGGCATTACCCAACAGCCTTTGACTCACGTATGAAACATCTTTAAATGATTCACATCACTGAACAAAGACCCTTGTCTTCAGATGGTAGGTTCATTATTGGTGACATTTCAAGATTTCAAACAATGGCTTTTGTGTCCTACAATGAACCAAAAGCCAGACAATAAGGGACATTGTAAGTATGCCGTTTAACCACAGTAAGATTTTAGAGCTAATTAAGCAAGTAGTATAGAATAGAGGATGATTCCACAAATGCCGCAGGGTTTAGACAATGGGACAAATTGTAAGTGGTGTTGATGTTTGGGGGTTTATTCTAATAATCTTTTATTGAATTTACAGTGTCTGCAGGGCAGATGGGAATCCCCGATGGTGAAGAAAGAAAGACGGAGTAACAGAGGGGGAAAGTTGGAAGAACAGGTCGATATTTGATAGAGGAAGGACAAGTCCTATTTTAGCAATACTAAAATATGAACACAGCAAAGACAACAAAAGCTGTCATGAACCCAAAAGAGTTGAGTAGGGATTTCTGGCACAACATTGCCTACTTCGAAAGTGCATAGAGAAGGGAAATAGTCTCAAAGGTTATGCATCATGCACATTTCCAGGTCTATATTTATATCCTGGTGTTCTACTAGTATATCTTTGCATGATTTACAGTTTTTTAAAAAATCCTTATTTTTCTTGTATTGAACCTTTAAGCAGCCCCTCAATTCAGGGGGAGCATTTTTACATACGTTCACCTCAACTTTTAAAACTTTGACCATCTAACATTATAATAGTACAAAAATAACAGAAAATCAAAAAAAGAGCATAATTTCCCTTTAAGAGGTAAAAACTCAAGCAAAAACATAATGAACAACTATATTCTGAGACAAACACCAAGAGGAAGGTAATTTCTCCAGTACTCCCTGTACTGTGAAATTACTCATAATTATTCATGTCAACTAAATCAATACTGCATAAAAATGTTGATTTAACTATCCGAATTGTCATTCCTTTGACACCTTGAAACTAAATTACAGCATTCGTCATCTGGTCCAATATGTCCAACAGCTAGCAGTTGGAAATGGTTTATTTGTCTGAACTACAGTATAGGCAGTGCATTTTTGTCACATTCGATTAAATCTTACAGCGAGAACCTGAATAAATGGTTTCAAACAGCTATAAATCACCTTAACCACAGGTTATGTGCTCTGCAGGCTTAAAGTTCTAACAGACTGATCAAGAGAGAGGACTGACTGTTCAGTATGTGCAGAGGCAGAGGATGGGTGCACATAAATATTCAGGAGATGGATCAGATGCTCTTGTTATGCCTCCTTCTCTTAACTTTACTCATAGATTATACTGTATAACATCACACACACACACACACACACACACACACACACACACACACACACACACACACACACACACACACACACACCCTTCTCTACGGTTACACAAATCATCATAAAAGAGAAAGATATAGTGCATGTGCAGAAAGAGAGAGCTGCTAATAACCGTAAAGCAGAGGTTGTAGCATTTACAGGACTGTTCAGAGGAATGTTAAAAGGCAGGAGGAGACGAGAGTCTGCACAGCAGCACACTGAGGAGGATTTATAGAGCTTACCTGGTCGAGCACACTCAGCCCTTGTACTGTACCCTCAGGCAGGCAAACACACACAAACACACACACACACATCATAGACAGAATGCCTGAGACAACCTACTGTATACTCTTTTTGTTACTGATTTAATTTGCTTTTTTATATTTCCTTAGTGTGAAACCACCTTATGTATGTATGTGTGTACATGTGAGGACAGGACATGCAGACTTTATTTCGGATGTATGGGTTTACACAGTGTCACATTATAATCCCAAGGTGGGTTACAAAAAAAAAAAAAACAGACAGAAAAATACATTTTCATAAAGCTATTGGATTTCTTTCTTTGTCTCTGCCATATTAAAATTTCAGTGCAAGATACTTCTGTAAAGCCCGCAAAGCACACTAAATAGGCTGAGTCATGGGAAATATGCTTTTCAAATGATTTGTCTTCACTGTAGACATGGTGGTAAGAAAAGCATTAAAACCAACAGCAATGACAAAACCATGAACTGAAGGTATTACTGCCAACACTGGAAACAATGCACCTAAACTAGCTTTTTGAAATCTGAATAATGTGTATTTCATTTTTAATGAAATTTACACACAAGCAAAGACATTGTTGCCCAAAACATCAGTAAGAGAAGGCCCAAACTGAATCAAGATATACTGATTATAAGCAGATGAAACATAAGAGATTGAAAAAAAGACAAATGTTCACCATCTTAGAATAGTATCTTGGCTAATTAGCACTAAACACGGAGTACAGCTGAGGCTGATTAGTGTTACAGATATTTGTACTGTAGTATTGAATGTTAGATGAAAGGTTAAGGGATCATCGCCAAAGTTATTGCAGTTCCTCCTACGAGGGACATGAATGTCTTTACTCAATTTCTTCGCAATCCATCTAATATCTGTTATATCTCACTTAAAACCACAAATGTCAACCTTAGGATTCATCTTCTTTGTGAATCGTGACTTTGTACGTGTCTGTACAAAATTGAATGTCAATGTATTCTTTAGTTGTTGATATATTTCAGTCTGGACATGACTTCTGGTTCCCAACATAAACTTTTACACCTTAAACTGTTATGCAAGTGAGGTTGTACAAGTCAAAAATGCAGAGATCAGCACAAATGACATCCACAGGGATCCTTGTGGATAGTTTTACGACTTAAATGTGTTTTCCATAGCAACACTCATGTAATGTATGATTGTCCCGAAAGTCGTATATCATGCAGCTCGAATAATCTCAGGTGGATGAGGGCGGGGAGAAACTGTCAAATCAAAATGTAAGAGACAAGAGACAAACCTCTCCCAGAAAGCCCATATCTTTGGTATTCTGTACATTTTTGTTGCATGAGTGAATCCCCCCTGCAACACAGTAAAAGTAATTTAAAGCATTCAGGCTTGTATGAAATATGGCTGCCCAGCTCTCTGGAAGAGATCCAGTAGCCACAGTGCAAAGAGAGATATGTACGGATTTTCATCACATGCACACATGACTCAAAATGTTTCATGCTTAAAAACGTTTTATATCTAAATCATAAAGTATGCTCTATAACAGCTGGTCAGATGCATCCCAGTACAATTTATGATACTATACACACACATACAGTGTACTGACTTTTCTGCAAAGTTTAGACTCAAAGACCATCCTCTCCTTTCACCTAGATAACTTCATCCCTTCAAACTCTCTCTGTCTGTGTGTGAACGACAAAATGTTTCTTTCTTACTTGAACTACCTCTTTATCGTATGCAGTTTCCACAGGATGCAGGACTCCTGGGTGATGCTGACAGACTATGATGAGTCCCAAACAGACACATTACTCAGCAGCTCATGCCCGGACTGCTGAGTCAGTAGAAAGGAAGCATGGTCGACACATCTAAACGCTTGGTATCATATAATCCCTTGGTGTAAAGGCATTTCAATGACTCACACTTAAACCACAAAGTACGTCATTACTCATGCACATTTTAAGGTGGCTTTCAACATGTAAAACTACTTGGTCAAAGTGCAACGTTAACAGTTATGATGAAATGTAAACCCCATTCTACTATGTCAAAATCAAAAATTTGGCTCAAATCAAATACTTTGTAAATCCATCCATCCACCCCGACCTCCTCGATGACACTTGTCTCTGCACTTAAATGTCACACTACCTTCTGCTTTGGCACTGCGAGAGTTTTTAAGAAGTTTAAAGAAATGTCTGATGCAAATATTATTCTCCAAAGAAACACTGCTTTGTCCCTGGAGATGGAGCCTTTTGAGGTGAGGATCTGATAAACATGTTTGATGACAAATAAAGGAAGAAGTGTTTCCACTCAATCTTTGTTTTAACAAAGCAGCGTTTAATAGATACAGCTGAATAGAGACCTTGAACAAAATGATCAGTTTTGTTCAGCGGTTCGATGCTTTAAAGCACTGGTGGAGGAACTAAAATGAACAAAATACAGTATTTTGTAACAGTAAATCTCCACTCTTCACCAACAGTTAATAGATTCTAATAGATTAGCAAAAGTATTCATGTCATCTTGACAGAAGGACCATTTTTGCTATAGATGATTGGCTGCTTTTTATCTGTGTATATTGTGTTTAAAGTGAGAAAATGAGGGTAATACCATGAATGTAACATTCCCATGACTCTACTGAAATTCTTTTAACTTCTTTGCTTTTTATGCAATCAGTCATGAATCAGTCTTTTATTGCAAAGCAAAATCCTCCCTGTGGTGCCAGGGAAACGATTCACAGTATTTATAAGTAAAAACACCTGATGTATGATTTTATGGTGATAACAGACAATGGAGCCAATTGATTTCCCTGATGAATCATGAATACATGGTGTCCTGGAGAATGACTGTACATTTGTTACACAATTCAATCTGCAAATGTTTAAAAAAAACACTTTCAAGGGAAGATTTAATTTGATCATTATTACTTCAAAATAAGACTTACACGATACACATGCAAACGTGCATACTGCACATCAACACACGCATATATTCACACATTGAAATGATGTGCTTACAGGTCTATCAGCAGAACATGCATAATGTGTTTCCAGCTGGTTTAATGCCCACAGGTGGCAGCCATACGGGAAAACTTGGAAACATCTACACCATTCATGGCAATGCAGTATGTACTGTAACAAATCAGCTTTTGGGGTTTTAATCAAGTCAAGTCAAGTCAGTTTCATTTAAATCACAACAGAAGTTATCTCAGGGCAGTTTTCAAATAGAGCGGGTCTAGACCGTGGTCTTTATTTTACAGAGACCCAATATTCCCCCATGAGCAAGCACTTGGCCACAGAGGTAAGGAAAAACTCCCCTTTAATGGGAAGAAACCTTGAGCAGAACCAGGTTCTAGGTGGGCGGCCATCTGCTTTGACCGGGTGGATTGAGAGGGAGAGACACAGAGAAGCACATGAAATGGCATTATGTCCTTAGTTTTAATTTCTTATAATCCAGATACGGGTCATCCACACAGGACATCCATTACAGCAGAATTGACTAGTGATGCCAACAGTTTCTTTTAAAGCCTCTTTAACCTCTCTTTTAAACATACATTTGAATTTCCTGTCACCTAAAAATGCCTCGTTACAACTTTTAATAACAAATGTAGCTTTAAGTCTTTAACATTTTCATGTATAACCCACTACCCTCAGATTTCCATCAGCAGCAATTGAGAAAATGTTGCTTCTCCTTAGGTGACAATATTTTTCACTGATTTTTTGCCAAAATTCCTGGGATAATGACTCAGTTGCTATTTGATCTGCAGGCTTCAATGTGGAACCGATTGAAAGTTTAGAATCCGTGCAAGCAGGTTTTCACTGCTTGTTTCTGTGAGTTGAGTTATGAGACACATGTCTGTCCTCTTTTGCTCTCTAGTTCATGTTTTCACAGCTTTTAAAAATGTGGATCATGTAAATAATGGATGAACAGTGTGTGTATGTACTGTGTGAGTTCTTCCAGAACCCTGCTCTCCATACTTAGATAACTGAGTTATCCAGATTAGAGAGTGAATCTGGATTTCTTTTGGTTCTTCAAAGCTGGCAACGGCTCCTTAAACCCAAACCCAATCATTTTCAGATACAAATGTCTCACTTTCTCAGATTATAAATGAAAGAATGTTGATTTAATGGTGATTTTAGATGAGAACATGCAGGTTATTGATAAATCACTATAATCTATTGGCGTAAATATCTCAATTTAATCATTACATAACATAACACAACATAACCCTAATCAAGAATTATTTGATATAACACAATAAAAATCCAAATGTTGTTTAAGATATTCTGCGCCAAAAGACAACTAAATGAATCTCCATTGGTCTAAAAAGACCAATGGAGCCAGAATATGTGGCATTTAATATGACATTTCAATGGGAACTTGTCATGTGAAGACTAAAACTTATTGAAAGATGACTTATTAAATGATGAACTGCAGAGCTCACTTTGCTGAAACATGTTTATGCAGTCAAAGATGTTTCTTGAGGTTTTATTTTTATTTTTGAGATGTTATGATATGGTTTCATTTTCATTGCAACATCGCTCTCAGTCTAACCACATTCACTGGTTGTTCATCGGTAATGACAGTGTGGAAACAGTAGAAACACTGTTTAGCACAATGAAGTACAGAATAACAGCAGTAACAATAGGAACACACATGAAATAAGACTTAGGTCCATGAATCTATTGCCTCAGTGCATGCTGGGACAGTTCCCAACAGACCTACCCTGTATAACAGCAATCACATGATCAGCACTCAGCCAATAATATAAATGCTGATGATGGTTTCAACTCTCTACTCATTCTGCCTTTGCTAAAGATAACTCCATCCAGGGTCAACAAATCCTTGAACTGCCTTCAAACAACCAAATTATCTGGATGAGAATTAACAGGATTAATTTAGCCTGATGACAGCATGTTATCCTGAATTAATTAAGCCACATTTGAAGAAAAGGGTCCAAGTAATGAATCTTACTGTTGACAGTAGGAATAAACATGTTGAATGAGGTGAATTTATGTTGCTAAACTAAATATTGATTCATCGATGGATTATTTAATCAGTTAATCTATTTGTTGTTTGGTCTTTAAAATGCCAGAAATGGTGAAAAATGATGATCACGGTTTCTCAAAGCGAAAGTTACAACCAAATATGTCTTGTTAGATCAAACCAACAGTCCACAATTTAAAGATATTCAGTTTACTACCATAGAAAACTAAAGAAAGCAGAGAATTTGAGCATTTTTTCTTTTAAAAAATTACTCAAAACGATTAATAGATTATCAAAATACTTGGCAATTCCTTTTCTGTCAGTGGATGAATCGACTAGCCGCTGTGGCTCTTAATCATATGTCAACCAAACTCTGTCTATTTCTTTAATAATCTAGAAGAGCAAATGTAAAACCCTTCTGGCAAAATGTTGAGTCAATATTGTTTTCTATTATAGAAGCAGAAGACAAATATTTACTGTGATGAAAAAGTTTGGATCTGTGGAGCAGTTTTGCTACTTTGACCCTTTTCTCACACAGCTTCCTTTCTCTGTATGAATGAAGAAAACTGTTCCATCCAGATAACAAGTGAACAAGTGTGTGTTTCAGTCAGTATTTGAGAATGAGTAAACAGACACAATGAGAGAGAGGCACACAGGCCGGCAGAAAGATAGAGGGAGGGGTATACGAGTGGGAGAGGGGGCAAATCCTAAAATCCCATGAGGAAGTCATTATTTCCATCCCCTTGAAAACACACACATACACACACACACACACACACACACACACACACAAAAGCACACTGACGTACACACAAGATAATATACGGTTCACACTCACATCATACAGCTGCATATACAGAATGAACACACACATGTTGAGGCTGACAAATAAATAAATAAACACGGTGAACAGAGAACAATAAACCCTTTTAGAAACCCCTGATGTCTGGGCTCCATTCAAACGTCCCTGGACACACACACACACACAAACACACACATACACACACACCAACCATCTTTGCATGGGGCAGAAATCAGGAAAGTTTATCTTCCCTGCTTCCACCCCCTTCCATTACCTTTTCCCTCTTCTCTCTCTCTCTCTGTGAGTTGCAGGAGCTACAGTTATATCTGATTACGACATGCAGGCTACCTCCAACGACGCATTACTCACCGCCTCGCTCGCAAGCCGGGGTGCTGCTCTCTCATTTCTATACTTGTGAGAGCCAAATGTTTTCACAAGGAAGGAGTTTTTAAGAAGTTTTCTAACATTTCTTCATTTACTCAAAGAACATTTTCTGAAGTGTTTGAGCGTACAATTTTGTGTAATAATGGGTTTTTAACAGGGTTTTACTGGTAAATGTAAGAAATCAGGATCAAAGACAGTTTGGGGTTAGAGGAGTTTAGGGTTAAGAATAATTCTGTTTTATTATGACTCAGATCTTATTTTTGTAGTTTTAGCTTCGGGTAATGATAACATTGTACTCCCTAATGTACAGTAATTGCTGAGATGAAGAAAAGTGGAAAAATTGCTGGTCCGACAGAGCAAGAAACACGAGATGTGAAACAATCACGCAGGATTTGAACAAAATCCCAAGTGAGCCAAACTCATTTGGAAGAGAAGATAAAAGTGAATGGAAAAATTATTCAAAATGTTCAAATATGCATCACGGTTTACGACCAGCTGACTAGTTTCAACTTTGACGTAATGAACAATATTTCAGGTGTGCATACTTTCAGTTTCACCTGCAAGTAAAGTGGTTTAGATAACCTGACTAAATTGTTGGTTTGTGTACAACCTGACTGATTTTCTGACTGCTTGTGTCAGATTTCCTATAGTGATGTTGACCTCCTTCCTGAACCGATAACTTTAGTTTGTATATTGTTGTCTTGTCATAACTGATAAAGATGATGGGCCAAGTAGGGTCCCCATCATGGCCGTGATGTCCCCACTTTGGGTCCTGTCGTCATTTCTCTTCTCTTTTTCGCTCTTTCCCCCTCATCTCTCCACTATCAGCTCTCTCATTAAAGGCACAAGATGCTCCCAACCCAAAAATGATGACTCAATTTGTAGTAAATTGGAATTATATTTTAAGAATAGGCATCCATGACTGAGGAGAAAAGTACTATATAGAAATACTAATGTATGTGTGTCTGTGGGAGAGAGTTTGAGTGTGTCACTCTGGTTGGAGTACTCTACACTGCCAGGCTTCCTGCCAAAGGATTGCTCAGCATTTAACGAGAGAATGGGAGAGAGAGAGAGAGAGAGAGAGAGAGAGAGAGAGAGAGAGAGGGAGAGGGGGAGAGTCATTAGGGAGGAGGGACCAATACTGTATGAGGGAGTGAGGGGTTGAAAAAGAGAGTGGTGGACCTGCAGCGCTGTAGACAGTGAGACAGACAGATAAAAGCAGCACAGACAAACAAAACACACCAACTGACTAAAGCCTTCTCTCACTCACATGTGCACACACACACATAGGTAAAGACAAGCAGGTAGACAGAAGAGCGGATCTTAAACTCACCAGAAACACTCATCCATCCTCTCAAACATACATACACTTCTTTCTCTCACACACTCACACACTCAGTCGGCAGCAGCAGCAGCAACATGTTTTGGCGGAGGCTCCCCCAGGCAGCGTGTGTGCTGTTGGTGTGCGTGTGTCTGGCTCTTGCCTATGAGGATGATATCGAGGTCAACTATGCTGACACCTACTACAATGAAATCACAGAGGGAGAGACGCCAGAACGTAAGTGTTAAATCGTATGTGTGTGTGTGTGTGTGTGTTTGTGCTGTAACGTAATGTTTATGTGACGGAGATTCTCAGATGACCATAGTTGTAATTTAATTAAATTTTGGGTGAAATCAATTTCTTCAGTGTTGATTCATGCTTTAGTGTGAGAAGTAAGATCAGGACATTAGATTCAATGTCCTTAGATGTTCAGTCTCTGTCATACAGTGGAAATCAAGGTCTGACATGCTGGCAATGATCTCAGTCACACATGTACTGTAAAAGCAGAGAATGAAGGAAGTAGGAGAGATGGAAGAGAAACAGAAGGAAAAGGAACAAGTGTAAAGTTCTTGTAGTGCAAAAGACATTTGGAGGGTTTGTGGTTTGGTTTAGTGAATTTATATACATTAATCTACTAATTAAGTGATGAATTTCTATTATTATCAGTGATAATGTTGCTGCTTTTTGATTGAGAGATTCACGGATGTTAGTTGTCATGTTCTCTTTGGGTAAATTTAGTCTTTTCGGTGCTGAAAATACAGAGATAGACAGAGAGAAGTACCAGTGCATGTACTGTATACAGACTGCTGGCTGAGGCAGAGTTTGTGTATGAGACCAGCGGCATCAAAGAATATGCTGAGCCAGAAAAGTAAAGGGCTTTTTTTCAGCTGCCAACCAGGACCAACACATATTACAGCATGAATGACTGATCACCAATCACAGAAACGCTGTATCATTATGACATTCTTCTCTCAGCTGTTTTGGAAAGCATCGCTATTTCTTTGTGAGGTATAATACCGAGTGAATGTTTGAGAGACAAGAATGCGTGCGTGAAGCAGTGGGTGAGGTGTGCATCAGTGTGTGTGTGTATGTGTGTGTGTGTCCCACAGATTGCATTTTGCATTTGTTTGTTGTTTTAAACCTGGCAGGAGGTATAATTGCAGCACCAACAGTTAACATGTTGCTCTGGGCAATGCAGCCTGCAATGTGATTAAAGCTGATTGAAGAATGCAACAACGAGAGTGGCTTGAAAAAATAACAATACAAACACGCACATATTACAGCACTATAGAGAAAAAAAAAGTAGTGAAAACATGCCAGTTTATTTATTCATGCCAAAAGCATGAGATGATGGGAGCAAAAAGGGCAGAAGGAAATAAACACACACACACACATAAAAAAACATAATTGGCTTCCTGGATAGAAGAGAAAAAGTAAGTCACGTGAGTTAAGTACAGTTAGTGTGCAGGTATGTGAGGAAGGGCAGAGGTCAAAGCCTGGAGGAAGACACAGCTCATTGCTTCTGACCTGCTCCATTCTCTGAATCTCGGAGAGGAATTTGAATTAATGAAGGCAACATGAGAGAGGTCATTTTAAAGGAGAATAACAGGCTAAAAACATATAGCAGATAAATAAGTTAAAAATAAAATAGACTGTTGGTAATAGGTGGGTTTAGATTGTACTTCTACTCCACTACACAGTAGATTCATATGTATATGTACAACTTGGATAGTGTCGTATAACCCTGAAGGATGGTTCATCTTCTTCTAAAGACTCATTCATTCACTCACCAAAGAACAGTAGAGGTACATTTTAACCAATAAAACTTAGAAGGGCAGTCGGTCTCTAAAAATGAGTACCATATAAAGTGTTCAGTAGTACAGTAATCCAATTAAAATGAGAGGTAAGTGCAGTAGCAGAGTTTACTTTGGAGTATCAGGTCCACAGGGTCAAAGAGATAAAAACTAATAATTTCCTTCTCATTTTTTACACTTCACTCACAGAGCCATCAAACTAATTTTTAAACTTCTGTCTGACTTAAGTTTTTTTTAGTTTAGTAAGTCACTCCATAATAACTTCCTAGCTGAGGCAGCACGATGACCTTTCTGCCTAATTTACTTTGAACCTCGGGGACAGGCAGCCAAAACAAAACCTGCAGTCCTGTGATAATACCTCTCCAGAATACTTCTGCAGGTATAAACAGAGTTTGAGAGGCTCAAAAGTTAATCATAACAGTGTGACAGTTATTCTCACTCCCACATTGCTTTGATCTGTGGTCCTTCCTCGTCTTTCTCTTTATTCCTGTTATCTCTCACCAGGTCTTCCCTTTCCTTTTCCTCATCTCTTTCTCCTTGTTCACACAGAAAGCCGGATGATCTCTCAGGAAAAGCAGCACTCGCAGCTTTTGATCTAAGAGTCAATTGTCCTTTTTCTTTCTCATGTTCTTATCTCTTTCCTGACAAGTGTACTTCCTCTTCTGTATCACCTTTGCGCTTCATTTTACCTGCCGCTCAACCAACTATCTCCTCTTTATCTGACTAAAGAAGACACTCTCATCCCAGCAAATTTGCAGTATTCTCCTCTTCCAGCAGACTGAAAAAAAAACAGATTTTTCTGTCTTTCTTCTGTAAATTACGACCTTAAGGTTGCTCTCACAGTTGAAGAAGTTATAGTACGTTCAACTCTGCACATCTGATGTCTCCATCACCTTTCAGTAGTAAGGGCAGAATATAAAGGTGTTTTTTTTTCTCCCTCTCTCTTTCTCTCTTTCCACCATCCCTGTCTCCAGCCACACCGAGCACAGCCCCTTGCAGTTCACCAGACCTGACCAAATGGGACAAAATCTTCTCGATGCTGGAGAACAGTCAGATGAGGGAGACCATGCTGCTTCAGTATGCCGATGACATCGTCAAGGTGGAGATGGGGTCGCTGCGCGGGGAAATGCTAAGGTTGGTTGGACTGAATGAATGAGTGGTCTGTTTTTATGACAGTTGCACCCCTCCCCAACTTAAGTGTACTTTAAGACCAGTGATGTCTGTGTTTTTTATGCGTAAATGGAAACATGAGATTGATTTCAGGCTAAATTCCGGTGTTAAAGAAACTTGTTTATAGGGTTAAATTCATAAGATTAAAGCTCTTCAGATCCTTCAGCAGATCGTTTACATTGGTTCTTTTGGTCAGGTTTGTAGCCCAGTATGGTGGTTCCTGTGGGGTTGCAGTGGAAACAGCAGGAAGAAGGATGGCCTTGCAGATGGAGGCCCGTCTTAGAGAAACCCTGGAGCGCCTCAGACAGGCAGATCAGACTTCTGCTGCTGCTGGGAATTCTGTCGGGAATTCAAACCACCTGGAGGCGACGCTACAACAGCTCCTCTCCGCAGCACGAATGCAAGCGTCCCGACTTGCCAAGCTGGAGACCAGCTGCTTCAGCAGCCCGGGAACCGGGATGGGGATGAATTCAAAAACTGGATTCCAACTTCCAGAGGGTGGACCGGCCGGGCACCAGGAGCAGGAGGTCACATCACGAGAGGTGGCTATGGAAGGGGTGCTGACTGTGCTGCAACAGACAAGATTGGAGCTCCAGGAGGTGCTGAGGTCATCGAGGCAAAGATACCTACCCGCAGGTAAGATATCCGACTTCTCATCTTTCTCTCACCTCAGCAGTCTCTGTGTCATCCTGTGTCTGTTTCGTTGTATTTGTCTTGACTTCTCTCAAGAGTGCCACCCAAACAACCTTCCACCTTCAATTTTTTCTTGCGTTGACACATTCAGGTCACGCTTCAAGTAAAAGAATGAGACGCCCCCTGTCAGGCCGTCTGAACATCCAACAACTAATAATGCAGCTTGCGTTTGTCCTAAATACCTTTTCCACCTATTCTTTCTTTCTCCAGGCGTGTTATCCTCCTCAAGTAGCAACCTATCCTTTTCCCTTCACTTACTAACATGATTCTCTGTCGATATGGCCGAGTCAAACTTTGGAGAACACATGCTTGTGGGCAGGAACGGAGTCAGCTGTACAATGCTTTATTTAAAATTTATTATAAACACATTTTGGTGAGTCATCACTCAATGAGAAATAAACTCTAGGTCAAGTTCTCAGCTCAGAGGGACTGGAAATTCATCCATCAAACTCAACATTTGCCTTAACCTCAGCTATTTGCATTCAGAGATATTTAAACATAAAGATAATGATAATACACAACCACAGTCAACTGGACTGACAGAAATTATTCTCAGATCTATTTCAAGTAGTACTACTACTACTACTACTACAGTCCATTCCTGAAAAAGCAACTGACTAATAATACTGTAGGTCATCTGAGTCAGCATGAGTAAGAAAACTTGGACCAGGTTTTGTTCAAAGTAATTTAATTGAGACAACTTCCTATGAATTGATTAATCAAGTTAAAACAAAACAAAAAAACATTATAGGTTATATTACTCATTTCTGCAACCCCAGCATGTATGTATATATACATATACATATATATACACACACACACAGACACACACACGCGCCTGTACGGACACCTTTACAGGCCATACATGTAAATCTAGCCCACATACAGACCAGAGGGAGGTGTAATCATTAGCCAGTCACCACAAAAACCACACCAAAGTACCCTGGAAAAACAGAACCAGATGGGAACTATCATGAGCACACACACTTGGCATGTTCAAAATGTCTTTTTTCACCATTAGTTTTTGAGTGGCAGAAACCTGAGACAAATGTAACATCAATATTTGGGATCTCCAGTTTTAGGGAAGGAGTGTGTCTGCTAACTAGAGGGAGGCTGAGGAGAGACAGAGAGAGGGAGAGAGAGAGGAAACAGACCAAGACAGAGAGAGAGAAAAAAGGAGATTAGAGAAAAAAACCCTTCAAAGACAATTAATAAATCTGTCAAATGAATGACGCAGTTTGGGAAGATAAGCTCTCCACATTTTACTTAAAAATGTTTGCATACACATAAACACTCGAGTTCATACCTCCAACAGAGCTCTTGTGCAGAAAATGCATTTACTGCACTTTGTATTGAGTAATGGAGGTTAAATGGCCCATAAAGGCCTCACTCAGAGTTTGAAAGTGACTGATTGTGAGTGAGTATTTTTAATGGTTAAAAACAAAGGGAAGGGAAGAACAAGAAACTGAGTGAAATCCAATGAACCAGAGGACCCAAGAGGGAAGTGTGTTTGTGTGTTGGTGGGGCAGGAAAGAAACTCTCCATGATTCATGATCTCATATAAACGAAGTACAACTGTCTCTCATTCAACCCGACTTATATGTCCAATGTTGCCACCAGATGCTTTTCAAAAAAGCTTTCAGTGTGGAGAGTGCATCATGTGGCTCGAGAAGCATTTGCAGAATGTAATGTTTACAATTTTCCAATCTATGTTGTACAGCCCCGATTAATGGATAGCGTATCTCTCTTACAGCAACGAATCTCGTCCTCAACCCTCATTTCATGTGGAGTCATCCAGGGTTCAATATCAGGCCCATTTTCTTTTCACTGTTATGTTGTTAGCATCCAACTTTATCTCCCCTTAAAACTGAACAAACATAAGAACAACAAAAACCTTGAGGAAAACAAATGTTGTCCAGATCAAAACCTTCTGCTGAATGATTATAATGTTGAAATAATTACATTCAGTCCTCCAAATCAAATCACCCCTTACCGCACCAAATGTGCGACCTTTTCCATTTCTGTAAAGCCAAAGGCAGAAAATGTAGTAGTGTGTTTTGTCCAGCACTTACATTTGATAAACAAGTAAATACGAAACCCAGTTTCAATCAACTTAAATCATTTTTGACTCCTGTAAGTCTTTACGCTGGCACCACCCAGACATCTTAATCTAGTCTTGTCCCTGATCACTGGCTTCCTGTTAAATACAATGTTAAAACTTATTTGTTGTTATTGATTGAGTACATGTTTTTTTTTACTTTCAGCTTCATGCATTTTATTATCTTCATGTCCCAGTAACATTCTTTGGATTGACTGTGTTGTGTTAAAGATGCTATATTTATAAAAGTTGACTCGAGTATTATTACTACCTCAGAATGGGATCAATACACCTGAAAAGAACTGTTCAGCTGTAGGAGTTATGGACATACTTCAAACAATTTTATATTGTTGTTAGGACATCCAGCAATTTCTTAAGATGGATGGTTGTCCGTGACCTGCACAATCTAGCTGTCATTTCTCAGATAAACTAAGTTGCATGAGATGATTCTTATTCAGTGACAATGACCTACCTCTTCTTGTTGCATAGGTTGTGAGATGGCGCTTCTCTTCCCCATGCGTTCCCGTCGCATCTACACTTCTGTCATACCAGACGTCCCTCTTTCACTGTCCTCCTTTACCGTCTGCCTATGGGTGAAGCCCACCACCATCTCCAATAAAACTGTGCTGTTCTCTTACGGCAACCGTCGGAACCCATATGAGATCCAGCTGCTGCTCGGCCAAACCACAGCCCTGTTGACCGTCGGAGGAGAGGCTCACCTGGTGGAGGCACGGGGTGTGGTGAACCCATCAAGATGGATCCACCTGTGTGGAGCTTGGTCCTCAAAGCAGGGCTCGGCATCTCTGTGGGCAGGTGGGAAAAAGGTGGCCTCCACATCCGGAGTGGCTGAGGGACACATCATACCTGACGGAGGCTCACTGCAGCTGGGGCAGGAAAGGAACGGCTGCTGCCCTCTGACTCCAAGCAGCGGGACTGGGGTGCCAGGGTTTGAGGCAGGGTTCGATCCCAAGTTGGCGTTCGCAGGAAAGATGACAGGAGTGAATGTGTGGGACAGAATGCTGTCAGAGGAAGAGATCTCCCAGCTGGCTTTGCAGGAGGGCCAGGGCTGCGAGCAGAGGGGGGACATAGTGGCATGGGGCGTGACAGAGATGGTGCCACATGGAGGCGCTCAGTTCATCAACTAACAGACTCATCAGCATCATCATAGTCATCGTCATCGTGAACATCAGCAACATCGTAATAAGCTTTCATGCTAAAACTGAGGAAACAGCTGCTTGCTTTTTCATTATCATCCATAGTTTGATGTTTTAACTATTGTGTTGCTATCAAGTTTGTCTTGTTCCTCATCATCTTCATCACTTTCATTACCATGAAAAGAAATGCTGCAATGAACTCTCCTGGAAGTGTCGCATTTGATTGAGAGTAAGCCAAATGCTATGAGAGACTGAAGTTTATTTTTGTAACATAACCTTTTGAACTGAGGCCATAACACACACACACACACACACACACGCTGCATTCTGCGACACACACACTCCAACACTGACGTACAGTCAGCTTAGTAAACTCGTATTGTAGCAGGAAATGTGATGCAGAAAGCAGCATTTACCAAAGACTTAATTAAAGTGCAAGAAAGACAAAGAGTCTATTGTTAAAGTGAACGTGGTTCTGAGCCAGTAAACAGGAGTAATCACCGGACAGCCATGCAGGAGAGAAAATAAGAGGTCACAGACAGTTAAGAGATTATCTTGTAATTGTAGAATGATGTATTTTTTTAAAGTAACAATGCCTTTTCCCCTCTTTCTATCTAGATTTGTACACAAACAGCGGGTGCAGGTAATCTATTTTCAATGCAAAACCTGTTTCACCATAAAGTATTAGCTTTCCTACCTTTGCAGTCTTGTAGGTACAGTTATTAGAAACAGAAGACTAGTCAGCTATCCCTGTTACAGCTGAAAGCAGAGGTACAATACTAATGTTAGAAATGTTAGAAATGTTTTGTAATGTGATGTGCAGCGCAACATATGATCTATCAAACACTTGTGTGACTGAAAACTGCTGTACTTGCTTCCTTTCGAGCATGGCCAACTAGTAACTCTAGAAATAGCATCGAAGAAAGTTGTAGAAATGATTTTAGCAACTTAGTGTTTTATTATTGTTATTAATTTCTTAAATTTGTGAATGCTTTCTAAGACCACACTTATAATCATTGACATGTTTACATTCATATGAGTTCTATAATTTTATTTCTGCTTTGTTAGTTGTTTCAGTAGTTTGCATTTAAAAGTAGGGTAATATATGTTTGTCTCCTTTTTTGATACTGCATTAAGACATAAGAGTAAAATTGTTATATTTGTTATTTGAGATTGACATTGTTTTTATGAATCTGATGAAAAAAAAAAACTGAGGACGATGTTTACACAGTCTAATCGTTTATGAATTGAGTTGTCTTGTATTATACTGTACATTGCTTTTGTTGTTCTTGTTAATGATGTTAACAGGTGAAATTGAATGTATTTTGTACATAAATATATTTTACATAACATGGTTGGATGAATGGAGAGTGATGTATGAATAAAGATTTCAAGTTAGAGTACATTCCCTTGCTGGATAATCAGTGTTTTAATTTCTTTCATTTTCAAAATCTTATTAAGACAATCTTTCAATTTGTGATTAACACTGAGGTGAACGCCTGCTCACAGCCTTTCAACAAGAAGAATATTGTCTCTTTTTATATATGTCATATTTCTTTATAGTATCTCTTCTTTTCTATGTCTTTGTCTCTCAACTTTATTTTTTCTGAGTGTTTTGGAGGAGTTTTTTCTTTTTCTTTTATAGCAGAAATAACACTTACAAATGAAAAATTAGATTCATAGGCAATAAAATGAACCTTTTCTCATTCCAATATAGTTGAGGGGTTTACTGCTAAAGCCTTGGTCACTAATGTTAGCCAACTCGTATGAGTCAAGAGTATAACATTATACCTTAACTGTCATTACCTGTCACTCACAGAAAAGCACATACAGAAGTGGAGAATCATAATGAACGCACAAGAGGAAAATATCACAGTGTTATTCTGGATGACCCCCCGCTATCTTACAATGAAACACTTCTATCCCAGATCGACAATGCATCCATCCAAAGGCTCACTGAATGGTTTCACGAGTATGAAAATGACGTGAATCATATCCTCATGGTCACCGCATCTCAATCCAATTGAACATCTATTGGAAATTTTGAGCTGACGTCTTTTGGAGGACTGCGGTTCATCTATGTCAAGGAGCGCTGATGCAGCTGATGCTGGGGGATTATGGTGGAACAACTTTAGTCATGCACCGTATGTTGTTTTTTTCCTTTAAAGTGAATTATTTTCATGTGTCAACTATCTGTAGATACAATAATAATTCAAGATATACAACATAAAGACTCCCTTATGCACTATATTTTATACCGTTGTGATCAAAATAGTCTGACAATAAGAAGATAAATTAATGAATGAAACACAGGTTGTTTGCTGCTCACATATGTTTATACTTTACTGTGACACATTCAGGTTTGGGCCAATTTGTGAAATATCACAGGTTTCTCCTGCAGCTACAACCTCTGTGACCTGTTACCCCAACTTTCCTCACTTTGCCTTCTCTTAACCTTATAAGAAATAGACAATACAGTAACTACATATGTTTCGCAGCGGGGGAGCCAAAAAAAAGAGGTATAATATTGACAGATGACTCATTCCAAACTTTACTGTTACCTTAAGATATCAGGTTTTACTTAGAAAAGGAAGGAACTCTTGGTTCTAAAAGCCTGTGTGGGGCCACAGAAATGCCATATGTTTCTGTGTGCAGGTACAGCTGTGAGTGTGTGAGTGTGTGTGTGTGTATGTGACATTTAAAAATTGTTTGAGTCCTGTTGTGGCTTACTGTAGCAGGCTGTAAAACCTTCCACATAAAACCTGCTGGCTTCCTTTAACTAGTAAACACACAGACAACCATCCTCATGAACCTCACTGTGCAGTTCAGGCTTTAGTATCAGACACACATACTTGTTTAACAAACGCATCACACCCTCCATCGTTACCCTCACCCAAACCCCCATTACATCAGCTCACTTCCTGAACAGATTGCTGCTGGGAGAGACGGAGAGATCATCTGTTATTGCTTCCACGAGCTGCATGTGTGTGAGCACGTTTCTGGATGCTTACGTGTGTTTGCAGTCTTGTGTGTATGTTGTGCTGTGTTTATGTTGAGATTCCAATGGGAAGGAGAGAGCCATTAGAGGGTCCAGGGTTGTTAAAACGCAACGTGAGGGTGAAACGTTCAGAGCGAAGTGGATGAGCCACAGCAGTGAGTTGCAGTAGGGGATAAAAAATTTGCCATAGCTGCATTAAAAACTGCCCAGAAACATAAATCTGAACTTTTTATAATAAAGCCCTCAAGCTACGTTCCCTTTCATCTTCGCTGTACTCTCAGTATGTGTGTGTGTGTCATATTCCAGTTTTAATAAGGCCCACCATCAGCTCATCACCTCCTGTCAAGCTGGATCACAGCCACTGGGAGCTTTAGTGCATATTTGCAAACAACTTTCTGTGTCTCCAATCTTTTCCTCCTCTTTCTACCTTTTACTCGTTCTTCTCATTTTTCCACGCACACAAACAGAGACCAGTTTCCTTTATGACTGTGTGTATCAGTGTGTTTGATTGTAATGTAAGGCGATATTATGTGATAACTTGAGTGTTGTAAATGTATTGGAAACAAAACATTATGATTAAATCTCAGCTGACTATTCAGCAATTTGATGGGAGTGTGTGGACTAACAAATAAAATGTCTTAAAATGACACAGTGTTTACAACCAGTGTGGGACATCTTTGTTAGCTTCCCCACTATATCAAATGAACAAATGAGACTTTGGCGTAACACCCAGTTGCATGAAGAGTCAATCGGTCAGTCAAAGTAAAACCAAGAAGACATTGGACGGCTAAACAAAGCATAATAATATTAACCTAAAGGTGAACTATAAACATATAAGTTTATTTAAATGAAAAATAGTTAAATCTGGAAAAAGGTGGGTGTATATCTGAGACAATGTAATGCCTCAGAAGCCAATAAACAAACAAAAAACACTATGAGTTTGCAACAGTAAAACATGTATCTGAAGCATGGAGTTGGCTTCACTTGATGTCACAAAATCCAAAAAAGGTGAAGCCTCGGCACTACGGTGGAACAAACAATATCAGTAACCACCGGAGATGAATGTAATAGCTGGTCAATTAGATACACATGCCCCCAGACATAATCCTTTTTTTAGATTTAATATCTCAGAATGAGCTACTTTGATGTGATGAAAGAAATCTAATGTCTTTGTATTTTTGGAGAAAAACTGGGGAGTTTAGCATATTGTAGCCATTACAGGAAATTCATCTCAACACACTTTTCCATTGAACTTTCAACTCAAGATCCAAATGAATAATTAGTCTGACATTCATGGGACTGTTATAGCTATTCTAATTAGAAAAATACTTGATTCCGGTTTTCCTGTTGGCAGGGACAAGATGTTATCTCTATTTTCACCCACATTTTTCGGAAACAAAGGTGTAAGGTGTCTTTCAACTATTTGACACTCTAAACCCAAAACCTGGCCAAACTTCAGTTGTAAACCGAACCAGACAGCAGAGAGCTAAGCTGTTTCATGTGCCGAGCTGCTGGCAGAAAATGTGCTCGGTGGGAGCATCACCACGGTGGGCGCCTCACTCTGGTGCAGCGTGAGGTGATTAGCACCACGTGCTAGTGTGTGATTTGTGTGTGTGTGTGTGCGTGTGTGTGTGTGTATGTGTGTGAGGTGTTAGTTCAACATGTTGCCAAAAGTACAGATTGATTCATGGAGAAAAACACCTGCACATGTAAATACACAATGAGCCATGCAAAAAGCATGTTCACTATGTGAAAAAGAGGAAGTAAACTGTTTTCTGTGCTCTAATAAGTGAAGCCCCGCTGTGTGTGCGTGTGTGTGTGCACATGTGTGTAAAAGCCTGGGGGGTAAACAGATCTCCATCAGGCTGCGCTAACTAACGCTCTTTAGGGAACTACTAATGAGCATGAACAGCGTATGTGTTGAAAAAAAGGGTTAAAAGGGCAGAAAAAAGGTTTCAGGGAATATTTTTCTTTAACCATTGACCAGGGGTCGGCTGGGTTTCCATCTTTGACCTTAACTGCTAAGAAGGGAAATTGAAGACAACGATGCAGATCAATGCCTGAGGAGAATTTCACCCCACACTCCTGGAGGATTTTTTTTGAGTATTGTCTTATTGTATTATTATTATGTATTGTATTGCAGTTCTGGTTTTAGAGGCACTTCCTCACACAATGCAGCCGCATTGTTATTGTTTTGTCATTGAAAAAACACATTTGTTTTACTTCAATTGTTGTGGGGCTCAATGAACAAATGGTCTGTCAACTGTGTGCATTACAAAATCTGTGTTTGTGGCATATGTGGGAGAGTTACATCAGTTCATGAATACAATAACACATGTGTAGCCAAGATGCAACAGTAATGAACCTGTTTTACATGTTCTGATCAAGTAGTAAAGTAGAGAAAAAACTGTGCAAAACCAAACAGCTATTGTCATTTTATCCCCACAGTATCTTAGATATTAATTTCCTCGCTGCATCAAAGTGCTAACAGGCAAATGATTTGTTAAAGCTGCTGTTTACCATCATTATAATCCTCAAGGAGCTGGCAATTATTATGACAGCATTCACTACGGCTCATGATAGGATAAGACGGTGGTTTGCCGCTACAACCAGTGATTACAACAGAAATCACTTTTTCCACTCCAGTAAAACAATTCATTCCATTGTTACCAGTCTGAAGCTGACCCTCAAAGTCATTTCTATAGGCCAAACCAACATATCCACCATCAAGAACTATATAAAAACAATAGTACCAATGATGGACTTGTTTCCTGTTAATGTTCATTCTTATGCAGAGCTTTCCTCTTTCTGTGCCGCTCTTCCTCTTTATAGATTGCACTCCACAAAACGCACAACCTCCCACACACATTTCCCTAAGTGTGTAAGAAGATCTGTATCTATCTGGGGCAGCAAAACTGAGAAAGATGAGAGGAAATGAGTGGGGAGGAATTGTAAAGCATTTGATTTAAAGGGGTAAAGCTTGCTAGGAACACATGGGAATCTAATTTATACCAAACAAAATTCAGTCAGAGCGTAGTTAGAAGGTTTGCACATCACAGCAACACACTCTACTTGTCACTATCCCCTTTTTAACAACAACATCAAGTGCAGTACGGATTACAATGGTTATGCTATTTATGCAGAAGTGTTTGTGGGCATGTATGTTGATATAAATGCAAAGCATGTATAAATATTAAAATATTCATCGTTTTCTAAATGTGTATGAACATGTGTGTGTTTCCTACCTCCCAGCACACTGAGTGTTATGGCCTCTGTGTGTTCAGCCAGCAGATCAGCCTTGGCTATAGCAGCCAGGGAAAGATAACTGGACATGTTCCTGCTCAGCTCCCTGTTGCCTCTCTGCAGGAAGCGCACCGCTACCGGGACAGCCAGCACCATGACCGAGGGACAACTGTAGTTCTGAGGGGACAAAAGCACAGAGACACATCAGTCTTTGTACATTCAGGGAAAGACACTTCAACAGTAGGTAATTCTCTGTATTTTAAGGAGCAAGCAAAATGATATTTATAGTATATTATTATATTTTTAATGTGATTAAATGAGAAAAAAACGTTAAAAAATACTGGTAAGATCCTTTATGCCGACTATTTTAGCATTACCAAAACCTAGAAACTAGGAAATGCGACTCATATGCATAGACAAAGGGTATTTTGCAAATCGTAAATCGAGGATGACTACAATACAGAACAGAGGGACACTGAGCAGCTCACATTGACAGAAGCTGGAATTTGTTTGATGGGGATCCAGGTCTCTTCAATCCTTCATGTGTCCATAGAGAGAAGAGACAGCAAAGGGGGCTCGCTTTTTTTACAGTGCTGGCCTTTATTTCTCGTTATCTACTATGGCCAGGAAGCACAGGTGCCTGATCTTTGGCATTTAACAGTGAGCCATTTCATAGATTTTTAGCCATGAGTAACACTTTCCACAAGCAATACAAGTGAGAGATTAAAACAGGCCAAGACCAACTTAAAATGCTTACATTTCCCAGCAGTAGGAAGGAAAGGATGGAGTGTTGTATTTGTATGTTCAGGATGCACACCCATGCAGAAGTTTGTCATTTGTCATTTACGGACGTGTGTGGGAGGGAGGGGATTTGAAATGCACTAGCACCCTCAGCAGGAGAGTCTGAGGTCTGCTTGAACTTGAACTCTGCTAATCCATCTCACCCAGACAACACATATACGCACTGTCAAATATGATACTCTTGTTTCATCAGCTCTGCAGTCGGCAGCTTTGGAGTTCATAATTTGACTTTACTCTTACACTGAACATCTTATTGGTAGTGAGTCAATGAACCTGCCATGCCTCTTTTCTGCCACATGATGTCAGTGCAGACAACACTTCCACAATAAAAGATTTTCCAGGTGATCAATCAATCTAATATATCTAATCACCATTGAATTTTAATGCACTTGAATGTGAATAAAATAAAACAACAAAAAGTGCAGGATCTACAGTACCAGTGGCACAACCTACTGTGTTGTTATTGGAGCTTTGACTTAACTGTCTCATTGCATGTGAAGTTTTATGACAAGGTAAACACTCAGTCTGCATTTGAATGGGAATGTGGAAACACAACATATACTGTAGAGTCAATGCTGCCTGCAGTGGCAGTGAGGTGAGAGTCAGTAGGGAGACAATACATGCTATGTTCCTCATGTATTAATGTACAGATGTATTTATCGGTTCCCTCTCACTCGCTTTCATGCAACTACAGAGAGAGTCATTTTAATGTCAGGCTCCGCTCAGATCAAGCAACTCATATAAACGCAAAGATGGATGGATGTGTTGCAGACAAACAGCGTGCTAACAATATCCCTCTGCACACAGTCTGTTCCCTACTTCTCTCCTCCTCTCTGTGGGAGTGTCAGTGGAAGGGTGAGAGGATTGTTTGTACATCTGTAGATTCAAAATGACAGGAAGTCAAAGCGAGAATAGAGGAGATAAGAGATGGAGAGAGTCGGAGGGTAAAGGAAGGTAAGAAAGAAAAGAGACAGGAAAGCGGGTAGAATGAAAGCAAGATAAAAAAAAAAACAGGTTGAGAGAGACAGAAAGGGAAGAGAGAGAAGTGATCCCCTGATAACTGCTGGAGTTAGGACATCAGAGCCAGGAGCTGCTGTCAGAGCTTTTCGTCTTACCTCTGTGTGTGTGTGTGTGTGTGTGCGCGCCTTTCCTAAAGAATCAGTCTCATTACAGTGGTATTGCGCACATTCCCCTTCCCACAGGAAATAGGCAGAGTGAGAGAGAGAAGGTGGAGGAGAGAGTCTTTTTGCTTTTAAGCCTTTCAGCTGTTTATGTCTGACAAGGAAAGATTAGATTTAGATTTTAAAGACCTTCGGCAGTGATTACATAAAATATAGTTGCTCTTAAATCAGAAATCCACCTTTGGATATGCTGAAAGATGTATCATTAATTTGTGACACTCAGTGATGAAGGATTGTTATTTATATTTGTGTATCCACTTTCCCTCAATGCTTTTCATCTACTTTAACGTTAGAATACCCAGAATACCTTTCAACCTGATGTTTACTGTTGATATAATAAAGAGATGAAACATTTCAACTTACAACTGCTAACTGTAACCTTCATCTGCAACATTAAGAAAAGATTCAAGCAAACAATAACATAGACCGTGAAAAACAAAGTGCATAACTAGTATTTGTGCGTTGGTTTATTGTCAAAGTTAACTCAAACTGGGCTTGAACAATCTTGCATGGAGTACATAAGCAGCTCTGAACAGTTGATTGTCGAAAAGAGGATACTATGTGAAAACTAGAGTGGTGATCTTCTCAGTAGTGGAACAAACTGCCGCAATTAACAAGGCCAGGGAGATGACTTGGCATAAAACTGCTGACAGATTAAATGCGTAAGTTATACTAACCTACTTTTTCTTTTAAGTTTTATTTGTCAATAAATGAACATTCAGATCACTACATACAGTAAGGCTGTGGCTATATTATCAGTGGACTAGATAATATCAGATGTATGTTTAAAATTATGGTGCAGGCTGACTTAGGAGAACTGACATAACTACAATGCATGTACTGTTAATTAGCCTAGTTTGGTGAAGTGTTTGAAGTCTTCCTGACCTAGTAACCCTTGGCCTACATTCATTCTTCTCTGTTACATCTCAACAGGATCCATCTCAATAGCAAAAAAAAAAGAACATGGTGACAAGTGAAAAGTATAAAACCATTGTCCAGAGTGGTAAGTAGCCTATAATAAAATGTGAAATTTATTTGTTAAAATAGTTGCTCATCTGTAAATATTTAACATTTTAGCCACCAAAAAAGACAGATGCCACTGTTACTGGTGGGTGATCTCCACCTGAGGAACTCACAACCTGCAGAGGAGCTAGTGTTGAGCTACAACTAGGGGCACCCACTGATGGAGGAAATAGAGGGGGGGACCTATATGCCTGCTTGATCCCCCAACTCAAGATGCCCAAGGCTTTCCTGACCCATGTGCGAGTAGACCTTATTTTGTAAAAACACCATGCATCTTATGCAAGTCTTTCTTCTTTTGCTTTAATAACGACAGTGTTCTTCTAGAGCCCTTGATGTGGAGACTATTTATGTTTTGGATGTGTCGGCATTCTTCAAATTATGTAAAACCATACAGCTTGCTGCAGGACATGACCGGAACAACAAGAACTTCAGCAAGGAATGAAGTAAGTAATTATTCATATTGCTATTACGGACTACATAATGAGCTACTCTTTGACACATTTTCTCTTTCACAGGGTGTCCATTCAATATACAAGCATCAACTGCTCATTGGCATTGAAAGTCAGAAACTGGACATCAGTATTGGAAGTTAAAAATTAAGAAGTTGCAGATGGACATAAAGAAGGAGGTACGCATAAATTTAAACACAGCGGAAGGTCATGGTACGGGACATATTTTAATGTTTTTTTGTCCTCACAGCTTGAACAGAATGAATGAACGAATAAATAACTTCAAAACAACTTTGGGAAGATTTTTTTTTCTTAAATTATAAATGCTTAGCTTTTAAATAAATGTAAATTCATGCTTGGACACATTGTGAGAAAAGGGTCGGAATTTATGTTTCCAAACAAAGACCTGAAAAAAAGTGATGCGAGCACGAAAAGGCACTTGACAGAACCGTCTTCTGGGATTCTGTTTCTGCCTGTTGGAAATTCTTTGACACACAGCTAAATTAAGCTTGACAGTTAGCCCACTACGGAGCAGGCTAGTTCTGCGGTATAAATTGCCCTGGTTACTGAGTTGGGAAACATATAAGCCGCAGCAATGGAACAGAACTCTCACTTAAATTTGCGAGGCTTATTGAAATAAGCCATGATTTTCCTTTATCTGCCTTGCTGGAATACCTCCCAAGGGTTCCCTTCAAAGGGTAAATCTGAGGGGTTGCAAGATAATTAATGGGACAGAAAAGTAGAAAAAGAAGCTATTTAATTTCAGATTTTTAACTAACATAACTTACTCTAATCGATGCTTTATTGCTGATATACTGGTTAGTTTTATCTCAAGGACATCAGTTTTCCAGATGAAACAACCTCAGAGGTTTTAGAGGAGGATGTTACTCTTTGGTTGAAATACTCGCAACTCCATTTCCAACAAATTTTTGATTAATTGAATTACACAGACCTAAATAATATGGAGTTAATCTGGGCTTTTGGGGCCCTGGACAGTTGTGCTTTGCACGGCTGGTAATATTGCCATTCAACTCATAAACACACTCAACCTGCGACAATATTGTTGGAAACCATTGGTTTAGACAACACTTTTTCATTGACTTCAACAAACAAATGACATGATGCTGAAAAGTGCAAACACCATGTGAGTGGTGTCAACAGGTACAGTATGTGTAGAGGTATGTACTGTACAGTATGTACAGTTTGTGCTTCAGGCAAAACAAAAAGAGAGGTATTTTTTTCTGGACCACACAACTAAAAACAAAGCCTTGTGTGTGACTTGATTGTTGTGTTCATGTAGCGTGTGTGTGTGTGTGTGTGTATACCTGCAGGATACAGCTGGTGATGTCAGAGGCTATCTTGGCGTGCGGTGTGTCCTCTGTGTTTTCACCTTGCGGGGTGAGGTTATGTTCCAGACACGACTCCCACAGTCCCACCAGCGCCGTGCTGTGTCGCTCGATGGAGCCCGTCTCCCTTATGGCCGTGGTGATGCGTGTTATGCAAATCTCCACCACCGCCTGGTCATTGTCATTGGTCAAATAGTCCTGACAGTAACGATACAATGATAAATTAAGGACAAAAATATGAATAATGGATAAGCTCATAAATAATGAATTAAACTGACATTTGCCCTGCAGTATTTGGAATGAATGTAATCTATGCATGTGCTGGTTAGGCCTGTCACATCACTTCTACTGACCGGAGAGCAAGAGATGGCCTTGATCTGGTCCAGAGCCTGAGACAGGCAGTCTTCGATCTCTGCATCCTCCAGAGAAAACAGATCTCCTGCTCTGGATAGATCCCTCTGGCCTAGGACCTGGCTGAACAGCTGGTGCATCCTGGTGCAAATTGAGGACTCCTTTTAGACCAGTTTGGAACTGGTGTGGCCCAGTTTAAGATCCCTTAATTAAGAATGAGTATATCCACGACATAATGATCCAGGAAAATCTTAAATTACAGCAAGCTGTTTACCTTTAAAGTTTCCTTTGCATGGTGATCCCAAAAGGGTAGAAAGGAAAAAAATTAAAAATTACATCAAGTTAAAAAGAGGGAAGGATAGAAGGATTATTTTAGTCATTCTGGGTTCTGTAAATCCACATCTAAGTGGTAAAATAACTTAAAATCCAGGGAGAAATACTGAACGTTAATAATATATCAGGATACATTAAATGTATGAATTTCTGTTTTTAAAATCCTTTTCACTGCTGTCCAGGATCAGGTATGTTAAACCAGTTTGGCCCGATGTTTTTCTGGGTCTGCCTGAGGCCTGTTACCATGGAGACAAGGCATATTCTGGAGACGGCAGTCCTGCCACAGCAGAGTCCTGAAGGAGAGAGGGGAGAAAGAGAGGAGGAAGACTGAATTAACTAAACAGAGCTGTAAATGGTGGAATATTCATTTTGTATACAAAATAACATTTTGTCAAGAAATAGACGGAGCAGCTGAGACTGATTAAATCACTTCTGAGCCAGTAAGAGAGGCTGTGGAGTTGTTTTCTGTCTCACGACAACTTAAACACAGACAGAAGAGGATGCATGTCAATATTGTATGACTGACAGTATACAGTCAGTGTACAGTATACTGTAGGTTGGCTTCATGTGAAAGTGACATTCAAAAACATTGTTTGAGGTAGCGTAAAACATCTGTCCAAACATGTGCTATATGGAATAATGCTCCAGAATAGAATAATCCACTTATTAAAGGGGCATATCTGTTATAAAAAAACCCATCTCAGCTAACATTTATATATACAACTACAACATAATGCTAAACAAAATAGTCCCAAATATCAATCCTTCATGCAAGCACTATAGGCATGTGCTGGCATCACTGAGTTCTGTGGTTCTAAGGAATTTAATAATGTTGATGAAGAGCCCTTAACAGCAGTTTTTGGTGTCATCATTTTTAATATGGTGGAGAGTATAACATGATTAGATTTGTCACTCTGACGACACAAAGATCGATTTTGCTTAAACGAAAGTGGGCAACAGCCCCTACACATAAAACTAGATGAGAGAAGTAATTATGCACTTAATGCAACTGAATTAGAGAGACAACATTTTTTACTGAAAGGACATATAGGAAAATTCTATAAAAACTATGATTACCTTTTAAAGAATATGAAATATATAAATAAATATTTATATTTGCATGCAGACTGACTTGCTTATTAAGGGATAACTGACATCCATTTTTTCTCCTCTTTCCTCTTCCCTCTTGGTTTAAATTAAAGATATGTGCTTCATTACATATTTGTTTTTATTAGTTTAGTTATGTTTATTTTATTTGCTGGTGTGGGTTAAAACTCTTAGAACTGGGCACCAAATGAGGGAGTTCTTGTTTTTCCTTCCTGTTGCCCTATTAACTTGTATGGATTTTCATCTGATTCAGCCACCAAACCATGTGCTACCTCATTCAATGCCACCGAACACTCAGTGAATGGCACCTTGACCCACACTCGCCTTTTTGTCTGGAGGACTGGGAGGATTTTGTCTGGGCTGGAGGTACCATTGCCGCAATTGATTTTAGTGCAAATTCACAACTGAAGTTCTTGGACTGGAGGTTGCACTTTTTTGGGGACTCCGATCTAAATCTTTTGGGGCTTCAATTT